>CM029022.1:79642167-80124647 GCA_016801055.1 Panax notoginseng
TTTCCTCCGTGGCGGTTGATAGCTTTTACAGCTTTATTTACATTTCTGATCCCCCATGGAGGTGCTTCGTGGTTGGTGATCATGTCTGTATATATATATTTACGTCTTTTATATATATACGTGCTTACTGCGTTTATATTAATTGCGGCATCATGTGAGCCGAGGAATTATGTGATCACAGATTCAGTCCACTGAATCTAGATTTGGTTCCCGTGAGGGACCTTTTCAGCTGTAAGCAGCTTGTAAATTTATCTGCGATACCTGAATTATCTTAGATGATTTTCATACCCACGAGGAGTTCAACACCTTTTGTACATTATTTTCATACAGATGCCTCGCATCTGTCAAATAAAAATAATCCAGCCGAATACGGAATAAAATGGAAGTATCAAAGGCCTCAATTACTATTCAGGACAAGGTTTGAAAAACCTTTTTTACAAAACATCACTGCTATATCTTGCTTAAAACTAAATTTTTACACAAATTTAAGCCCTTTGTATATAGGTGCAAATGAGGCATAGCACTACTTTCAAATAACGACACATTGACTCACACACACACACACGCACACACACACAGATAATAGTTTCTTGAAAAGTGGCAGTCACCGTGGCAACACGGATGTCGGGGGGTGCCTAACACCTTCCCTCCGCATAAGCAAGTCCCCGGACCCTAATTGAATCTCGGTTTCACCGACCTGTTTAGCAGTGTCACATCACCGGGTCAATGTGCAAACCTTTTCTCGATTGTGTTGGTATAACCAGTTAAAAAACCAACTGGCGACTCTTATAGTCCAATCGTCGACATTACACATGTCGGACCTTTTTCACTTATTTTTTCAAACAAATCTCACATAATATGAGAACACAAAAAAACATGTAACGAAAAGGGACAAATAAAATCCCGACGTCGACAGGTGGCTACTCCGCTAGGGACTCCAATAAGAGAACTTAAGCCGCTACTACAATCTTTTCAAAACTATTATCTGCTTGTGTGTGGATGTTGCATTTACATTTATGATAAATGTGTACGAATGCATTTCCTTATTGCACTTAGTGCTTTGCACCATATCTGCTTGTGATATTAGTGCTTCGCACATGTCATCATTTTCATACGGTGAGACGCGATGTATGTGAATGTCTGTTGTGTGGTCCCTCCATCAGGAGGCTATCCCGTCGGTGTTTAATTACTGGACTTGTAGGAAGACTAATTCCACGAGGCTCAGGAAAGGCACCACCCAAATTCGCTCCAGTTGAAAGACCAGATTTAATTCCCGTCGAGTAAATTGCGATGATTTGGGAACCTTCATGCCAAAAAGCTGCGAAAGTAACCTAAGATAGGTCAGCCTCTGATAAACCCAACACGGAGGAAAGTCTCTTCATGAATTTGCATTACTTACAATATTCATGCCATATTCATGTAATGAGAGATATGAAGAAACGTGTACACACATGTTTAAAATTGACATGCTATTACGAACAACTAACATCCATTTTGCAGGATAAAATTCCTAAAACGAACACATCACATAGCATGTTAATTTACATTCCCTAAAGACTAAACTATGCAAGTCTTTCGCAGGGAATCCATCGGACCTACTACCAGGTCAAAATCCAAAAAGGCCGTGGGCCTACAACCAATTATGTCGTCATCCGACCAGACTGACTTTAATCCAGTTTCTTGCAAGGAATTCGACGGATTAAGCAAACAAATTACAGATTTGGCTGTTCTGCTTAAAGAACTACAGCAATCTATGCAGGGTCCAAAAATTCCCGTACATACTGAATCCTCTACACAAGGGGGAGCCCAGGTCGTTACAATACCTGAACTGCAGTTGGATACGACCAACAAAATTCATGATGACACCCATCTCACAAGAGATCCAGACACCGGTGACATCAAAAAGAAAGTTCTTCAGATGGAAGAGACCCTTCGCGCTATCAAAGGAATTGGAGCACACAGAAGTGTTTCATATGCTGACCTTTGTATATTCCCTGGTGTTCATTATCCTGAAAAGTTTAAAACTTCTGACTTCAAAAAAAATGACGGGTTAGGAGATCCTTATACCCATTTGAAGGTATTCATTGGAGAACTTGGATCTTATGCAGAGGACGAGAAGCTCAGAATGCAGCTGTTCCAAAAAAGTCTGACTGGAGAAGCCCGTTCATGGTATACCAGATTAGACAACTCCAAGATCCATAGCTGGGAAGAGCTAGCACACGCTTTCCTTACTCAATACAGCTTTTAGCTCAAATGGCTCCTGACCGGTATCAGATTACCAAGGTCAAGAAACAATCTAATGAATCTTTCAGAGAGTATGCTTAAAGATGGAGACGCCTAGCTGCCCAAGTTATTCCTTCCATGACAGAATCAGAAATGGTCATGACCTTCATAGACATACAAGAAGCTCCTTTCTATGAAAGAGTGTTAGCCGGCATCGGTAAACCATTTTTTGAAATGATTAAACACGGGGAGATGGCTGAGATGGGATTAAAGTCAGGAAAGATTCAAGACCTAGCTGCCCTTAAAGCTGTTGCTGAGCACATCTAGTCTGGAAATTATGGAAACAACCCCCGGAGGGTCCATAAAAAGAAAGAGGAAGATGTTTCCCTAATACTGTAGGGTCAAAAAGGCAATCAAAACATGCCTATTCAAATGAGAAGTTACACTCCCTTT
This sequence comes from Panax notoginseng, assembly GCA_016801055.1. Taxonomy (NCBI): domain Eukaryota; kingdom Viridiplantae; phylum Streptophyta; class Magnoliopsida; order Apiales; family Araliaceae; genus Panax; species Panax notoginseng. Next base: position 79,644,844 of record CM029022.1, read on the forward strand.
CAAGCTCAGTCTTTAAATCCTCCATTGCCAAAAGGTGGAGAAGTTAAACGCCCTCGAGTGTTCACACCATTAGGGGACTCCCTCGAGAACATTCTTACTCTTCTGGCAACATAGAAGAAATTCACGCATCTTCTTCCACTAGCCAGCCCTAATGGACGAGGTTTCAATGATGCTAAGAAATGTGCATATCATGCCGGGGCACCTAGACATGATACTCAAGATTGTTGGGCCTTCAAACACAAGATCCAAGACCTGATAGACAACGGGGAAATTGTGGTTACCAAACCAGATCAACCTCACATTTAAAACAACCCTATTCCTCAACACAAAGAGGAAGAGGTCAACATGATAAATTGGAGCAATGGACAGAGTTCCAATTTTAGTGGTGAGTCATCTCAAACCACCAAAGACGGTGTTGACAAATGGGATTATGCCAAGTTCTAATTCACAATAGAACGTAAGATGAAAGCTCTATGCAAATAGATCGATCAATTGGCAGAACTGGTGACCTACTAGCATCAAGTTACACGCCAATTAGTAAGCCAGGAACATGCTACTCTCCTTCCTATTGTTAGAAATATTCCTTCATTAACTTCAAAAAGTGAAACTTTGGAGGACAAAGTGGCAAAGAAAGCGAATGCCAAAGCTCGTCGTGGTTTTGCCAACAGAAGGGAATTCACACATCTGGGCCAACCCATTGAGGAAATCCTTCATATGCTAATCAATGAAAGAAGGAACAATTCCCTTCTACCTCCAATCAACCCCCGTTCAGGACGGTACAATTTTGATGGAGTATGTTAATATCACTCCCATTCTCATGGTCACACCACAGAAGAATGCTGGGCACTCCGCCACCTTATCCATAATCTCATTGACAGCGGTCCCTTGCAACTAGCAGATAATGATATTGTGCTACGTGGGAGTGAGAATATCTATCCTACTAAGTGGAAGGGATTTATAGCAGTTATCTCTGCAGAGGCTGATGATAATATCAAGCCACTCACTATACCAACCATTCAACTCAGAGGAAACAACAATCCTTTGAAAGTGGCCGCTCCCGAGCCAATCAACTTACCATGTAAAGCACAATATCCTATTGTTAGCTTGCACACAGTTCCGTGGAATTATGGAGAAGGTGAAGGATCCACCTCACATACAACTGCTACAGTGTTGAAGGAGAATCCACTGTATCTTCCCCAACGAGTGATGAAATCTACCATCAAATCAAAGGGGAAAATACCCATAGAGAAGATTAAAAAATTCCTCCGCACTATGGGTCATCACGAAGCTAAGGTGGTTCTAAGCTTGAGAGAAGCTCCACACCAGATTTCAATTTTGGACTTAGTATTAACTTCCGAGGATCACCAGAAGATCTTATTGAAGGTTTTAAAAGAAGCCTATCTACCAGAATCAGTGGATACAGAAAAGTTTTAACACTTGGTTGATCACATTTGCAACAACAATGTGATATCCTTCACTGATGACGATATACCGCCCGAAGGGACCGTTCATTGCAAGCCGTTACATATTGCGGTCTTATCCTCCGAATATATGCTGACTGGAGTATTGATAGATGGAAGCCCATCTCTAAATATTTGTCCATACGCCACATTGTTGAAGATGAATGTTAATCTCAACCGAATCTGAAATTCGATTGGAGTAATTGAGCTACCAATCGAAATTGGTCCCCATACATTATGCGTATCTTTCCATGTGCTCAAGATAGATTCGGGATACAACCTGCTCTTGGGAAGACCGTGGATTCATATGGCTAGGGCAGTCCCCTCCACCCTTCATCAGCAACTGAAATACATTATCAACAATAGCCTACTCATGATCAACGCTGAATCGGAGTGTCCTCAACAAGGGGACATACCATTCATCAACACTAATGAAGATGTTGAGCCGGTTAGTTTTCATGCCTTGGAAGTGAGCAATACTTAGTACCATGCTATTAGAGCAACATTGCCCGTACCCAAGATCTCTGCGGAAGTAATGTTGGCTACTTAGGAAATGATGTCCTTGGGTCATCAGCCAGGACATGGGCTGGGTAAAGATCACCAAGGTATTAAATACCCCATTCAAGTAGCCAGGAAAACTAGGATAGCTAGACTAGGCTATTCTGCCAGTTCTAGTCAGAGGAATCCTCATAAGCATCCTCAGATTCCTTCAGCTTCAACCATAAGGCGTTTATCTTCGCCTTCAAACTCTGAGTTCGCACAACCTCCTGTAAAGGTGCCAACTAACGTGATGGCTATGCTATTTCCCAAGCCAGTGCCGTTCAAAGAAAAAGAAATCTTTGTTCCCGATCCCGCAGTGGAAGAAGAGAAACAAAGAATTAAGCAAAATGTTGTCCGGATAATGTCGGGCATACGCATCATCGTCCGTGATGAGCATACAAATAGATACACCCTAGACGATGATTGCCCAGAAGTATTGGCCATCATTCGGGAAGAGGATGATGATGACAACTCCTCTATCAATGCAGTCCACTCGGACTTTATCCTGCGAATTGGAGCAACATTCCTTGCATTGGTCGACAAGGGTAAAGCGGGCAGAAACTCTTTCTACCCTGTAGATATCATAACTGCTTACTTTTCTGTACAATATTAGTAGTTTATTTTGTCAGTACATGCTAACACTGTGTATGATCAAACCATTTTATATACACTAAGTGAAAGCATATTTTATTTTTGGACCCTGAATGTAGATGTGCCTGTACTTGCTGATACGGTGCCTCTTCTCCACAAGGATTGTACCTTTGATGTAGAGATGAATTTAGCCTTGATGGAAATACATGAAGACATTGAGGTGCCTCCAAAAATTCAAGAATGGGTCAAAGACAAACCTAAACTCAACCTTGATCAAATCACTTCCTTCAATCTTGGAACCTTAGAAAGCCCTAAGTTAATCCAAATTGGTTCAGACCTTACCCCAAATCAACGGAATGACATGGTTACGCTATTAACCCAATTTTAGGATGTGTTTGCATGGTATCATGAAGACATGGTGGGTTTGTCCACTGACATTGTTCTTCATCGCCTTCCCATTAAAGAGGGATTCAAGCCAGTCAAGTAGAAGCCCAGGCGATTGAAACCTGAGTGGAGTTTAAAGGTGAAAGAAGAAATTGTGAAACAATTTTAAGCTGGCATCATCATGGTGTCTACATATCCTGAGTGGATATCCAACATCGTGCCCGAGCCTAAACCTAGAGGAAAGGAGCGAGTTTGCGTGGATTACAAGGATTTGAACAAAGCTTACCTTAAAGATAGCTTTCCTGTGCCATTCATCCATATTCTCATTGATAATACTGCTCAATACAGCATGTACTCCTTTACGGATTGCTTTGTGGGGTACCATCAGATCATGGTTGTTATGGAAGATCGTGAGAAAACTGCTTTCATCACTCCTTGGGGAATTTTTTTCTATAGACGGTTGTCATTCAGCCTCATCAATGCCGGAGCTACCTATCAATGAGCTATGATGGCTCTCTTCCATGACTTAATGTACAAAGAGATAGAGATCTACGTGAATGACATCATTGTCAAGTCCCGGAAGGATGATGACCACTTCGACCATCTCAAAAAGCTATTCAACAGGTTGCGCAAGTACAACTTGAAGTTGAATCCAGCCAAGTGCGCCTTTGGCATTAAATCAGGCAAGTTGCTAGGATTTCTAGTCAGTCATAAAGGGATTGAGATGGATGCTACCAAAATCCAAGCCATTACGGAAATGCCCATTCCTCAGATAGAGAAGGAAATACTTAGATTTTTGGGAAGAATCAACTTCATTAGCAGGTTCATTTCCCAACTCACAGTAACCTATGAGCCAATCTTCAAGCTATTAAGGAAGAACTCCTCCATAAAATGGAATGATGACTGCCAGAATGCCTTCCTTATAATCAAGGAACAGCTAGTCAAAGCTCCCGTTTTGGTACCACCCAGAGATGATGCTCCTCTGTTCATGTACCTGTCCGTAAGTGACAATGCCATGGGCTGCATGCTGGGATAGAAAGATGATAGAGGCCAAGAACGAGCTATCTATTACCTCAGCAAAAGATTCAGCAACAGCAAGTACACTCTGATTAAGAGGACTTGTTATGCTTTAGCATGGGCTTCCATGAGGTTACAACATTACCTCTATGGTCACACAATCCATCTCATATCCCGTGTGGATCCTCTCAAATACGTGTTCAACAAACCCATGTTAAATTACCGACTGTCCATATGGCAGTTGATCCTACAACAATTTGACATTGTCTACGTGACTCAAAAGTCCATTAAAGGTCAAGGGATTACGGATCAACTAGCCGCTTCACCTACATGGGATTTCAAACCCTTGGAGACAGACTTCCCTGATGAAGGGGTCATGACAGTTCAGCAACACCATCAGTACAATACACTCCAAGCGTGGAAGATGTATTTTAATGGAGCTGTTAATACGAAAGGTTCTGGAGCTGGAGCAGTTCTAGTATCCGGTACGGGGGAGCAGTATCCCGTCGCCGTCAAATTGTAGTTTGTTAGCACCAATAATACAGCTGAGTATGAAGGCTGTCTCATGGGGCTAAAACTTTCCCGTTCAATGGGTATCATGCGGTTAACTGTCTTTGGAGATTCAGAGTTAGTGGTCAGACAATCCACGGGAATCTATCAATCCAAAGAGCTACATTTGCTGCCTTACCATAGACAGGTTTTGAAGATGGCTTTGGAGTTCGAAGAAATCTCCTTTCTATATATTCCTCACAGTAGGAATGGATGCATTAGCAACTTTGGCCTCCTTGATACACATCTCTAACAAGGGACATTTGCCAAGCGTCACAATTACCTTGCACAAAGCACCAACTTATGGAAACTACGTTGGAGAAGTATCGAATGGGCTACCTCCCATCCAATATCCTTGGTATCAGCATATCAAGGAGTACCTACGAGACGGATCTACACCCGCTGAGGCGAGCCCTACTGAGAAGAATCGGATCCATCGATTTGCTATGAAATTCTACCTGAGCGGAGATGCACTCTACAAGAGAGATGCAGGACTAGGTCTCCTCAGATGCCTGGATAAGGATCAAGCTCAGAGACTCATGGATGAGATTCATGGTGGAGTCTGTGGCCCACACATAAGTGGCCCCCTCCTTGTCAAAAAGATCCTCAGGATGGGACATTATTGGTTATCTCTCAAAGCTGACTGCGATGACCACGTTAGGAGATGTTATCAATGCCAGATTCATGGGAATGCTATCCACGCCCCTCCAAGGGAACTCCACAATATGAGTTCGCCTTGGCCCTTCTCAATGTGGGGAATGGACGTGATTGGGCCCATTGAGCCTAAAGCCAGTAATGGACATCGATTCATCTTCACCATGATTGACTACTTTACCAAGTGGGTAGAAGCAGCCTCCTTCCCCAGGGTTACCAAAGAAGTCATCATTGCCTTCATCAGAAATAATGTCATTTGTCGATATGGACAACCAGAGGTGATTGTATCAGACAATGCTAAGAATCTCAACAATAAAATGATGGAGGAATTATGCAGTAAATACCACATCCAACATCTTAACTCCGTCATCTACCATCCAAAGATGAATGGTACTGTTGAAGCGGCTAACAAAAACATCAAGAAGATCATGCAAAATTTGTCCGCCAACCACAAAGGATGGCCTGACTTATTGCCTTGTACTCTGTTAGCCTACAGAACATCAATGCGCATTTCGACTGGGGCAACCCCCTACGCATTAACCTATGGGATGGAAGCAGTACTCCCCATAGAAGTAGAAATGGAATCCCTCAGAGTGTTGATAGACGCTCAGCTAGAAGAAGACCAATGGGTACAAGACAGGTATCACCAATTGTATCTGATAGACGAAAGGCGAACCGCGGCTATCTTCCATGGTCAGTTATATCAACAAAGGATCACCAGATCCTACAACAGAAAAGTCTGGCTACGGCAATTTAAATAACATGACTTGGTTTTGAAGAAGATCATTGACAACCAAGATCAATCCAAGGGAAAATTCGCTCCTATCTGGGAAGTCCCATTTGTTGTCAAGGAAGTATTGACAGGAGGTGCTCTCAGATTACAAGAAATGGACGGCGATGAATTTCCAAAGCATATTAATTTGGACACCGTGAAACGGTACTATGTCTGAAGTTACCATCAAGCAAACATCATGGTGTTAGATCATCAGTTATTCCGGTTCTTTAACCCTTTATCACATACAACTCTTTACCATACTTTGCCCTTCAGGGAAACATACCTTTCAAGCCAGTAGCCTGGCTTCTCTGCTCTCATACAACTTAGGTCATCCCACCGTGGATTGAACCTCTCGTGTTTGCAGTTTGGCTACCCATACATGGGATCAAACTTTTCACACCTACAGTTTATCCTCAACCTAGGATTAAACTTTCTCTTCCTCGCATTCTGACCTGCACATGGGATTACACTTTTCAACTCACCCTGAGGGGTGAACTACGTCGACCTGATCTCCTTGATACACGGGAGTACGTAGGCAACCATATCCTATATGGCCTGGTCACAATAAACGAAAAAAAACAAAAACATTTCTACCCTTTTCTAAAAAACAAAAACCACAAAAACACTTCTACAACCTTCTTCGTCAATAAAACTTCTACACCCATCTGCCTTTCACAAACAGCGTTGAACCTCTTACACCAGGTTCGAACTACGCAGACCTGATCTCCTCTTCAATAGGAGTACGTAGGCAGCCATTCATGGTTCGGTCTAACCCCCTACCAAAATACAAACCTTTGTCAACGGTACTGGGATTAAACTTCAGTCTACCACATTTCATTGGCTTCAAACCAAAGGGATGGAATTAACCAACCTCTCCTCGTGAATAAGAGATTCGACGACCATTTAAGCTGCGATTGTACCTCAAAGAGTAACACCAATCCATAAGATATGGAATTAACTAGGCTCCTCCTAAATAGGAGTACTGGTGACCATCTGTGGTATGGTCAATCTCAGAGAGGAAAGCCACCCTTTTCTCCATATTTCTATATAGAAACCAGTCCCAAAACATCGAAAAGATGGTAGGGATACACAAAGATCCATGATCTATTTTGATCTATTCTGAACTATCCAGAGATAACTCAATGTCCATCCAGCAAGGAGGAATTTAGAATACATCAAGATCATAAGCCCTGAAGAAGCAGGCAAAATATCAAGCTAATATAAGAGCATATCTAAAAGGGAAGTGTTCAAAAATATATTTTCCTGCTATATATAATGCTGTTTGATATACAATGTAAACTGTACATGATAAAATAGCTAAGCTAGTATATGCAAGAAAATATAAGCCCATCTATAAATCGGTGTATATGCGAGCTAACAAGCCCAACATGGCATCGTTCTCCGAAGAAGGAGGAAAAGCTGTGGTTTCCTGTACGAGGATATTCATATTACCCAACAGATTTGCAGCCATCTGCATGGTGACCATATGCTCATCAATGTACATGCTCATCTCTGCGATCATGCCAGTGGTAAGGGACCTCACTGCAGTACTATGTGTGATTGCTACATCCCGGGTAGATATGGCAATATCCTGCTCAATTATCACTACATCTCTGGCTGATCTGGCCTCATCCCGCTCAACAACAGCGGTATCTCTACGAGCCAATGCCTCGTCTCTCTCTAACAGAGGCCTATCAAAAGATATAGCAAGAATGGGGCACAACCACCCAATAGCTAACAGAGGCCTATCAAAAGATATAACGAGAATACACATCAAAAGAAGACAATGGTGTCGATGTCCACATCATCAATCCTGTCCACCTGATGTAACTCCTCCTAAGTCACTGGATCTCTATCAATAAGGATATCAAGCCTATGCAAAGGAGGATCTGCGCCAGCAAAACCAAATGGGTCACCTGAGCTGGAAGGATCAAATAAATTTGCCTCTGCCGGATCTCTGCCCAAATGCCGGATAAAAATATGTGCCTAGTCCAACTGCTGGGTCAAACTGTCAATCTGTGTCACATGAGTCGGATCTCGAACACAGGCTAGCCAATCCGTCATCATCACAGATCCTGGAACCATATCCCCCATGAATTGAGTGGCGCGGGTCTGGGCTTCAATAGTCCGAGGGAACCACCAACGCTGAAATACATCCTGAGTACAAGGACCCTCTGATAATGCAAAACTGTCAACACCCAACAATGGGATATCAATGATGGGTGACTGCGACACAGACCCATAACGCCTGGCTGAAGGCAAGATTGGTATACAGATCTCCCCTGTGGTGCTCCTAATAGCACGCTTTCCTAAATAGAGCTCCCAGCCTCCATCCGTGAAGAGAGGAACTCTCCTGGTGGAAATCACGTACTCGACTCCAGTCGGGAACCCATCCTCAAAAATGATGGCCAAATGTTCCCCAGAATAGGGAATCCATGTGATAATGTCAGCTTTCAACAACTCCAGCTGCAAGCGGCAGTGAGTGAAACCCTCAGCTACATGGACCTCCGCCAATATAGATTGATGCCATCGTCGTCCTCATGGGTAGGTATCCAATCCTAACACACTCACTGGACGCAAGGATGGGAGCCTCTCATAGGCCCAAAACTGCCAACACAACGGCAAAACATCTGCTGTCAGTTAACACTCTTAACATATAAATGGGAAATGCCAAGAGAAATACTCACCAGCAGAAATGGGTAAAATCCTAGCCAAGCCTCGGTCAAACCTTGTTAGCGCATATGCATGCCCCTGAGGAAATAGGCAAAGTGAAATTTAACTAGGCACACTTAGAAGGGGGGGTTGAATAAGTGTAGGAGCAATCTATGACCAACTTTTGAAAACTATTAATTTCAGGCTATTATAATGATTGAAATCAGTTTACTGAATTAGTATAGCCTATTCAGTAAAACACTTGATGTTTAAAGAATTATCTTAATATAATAGCAAGTAGTCAAATTAAGATAATTTAGTAACTTATGTGATTTTAAAGTAAATCAAATAATAAAATCAACACCAAGATTTTTACGTGGTTCAACTATTACCCTGTATGATAATAGCCTAGTCCACGTCCAACACCAACTAGTATTGGAGACTCACTTTATTTATTTCTTTATAAATAAATACAGATTACAAAACAGATTCTAACAAAAATTAATTAACAATTAATTTCCCTTGAGCTCTCTTGCTCCTTGTGCACCTATGCACCCTTCAAGCACTTTTGCTTCCTTGAACCTGTTTGTAACCTCCTTTTCTAATCCACCAGGATTAAAACCTTTAGACTACACTTAGTCTAAAAAATAGAAAATTTAATACAATATAGAGGTCTATGATCAATGCAAGAATAATCAATTTAACAATTAAAGGCTCAAACTATATGCAATGATCAATTAGCACAAAATAAGTAAACAATTAATTTCTTACCAAATATCAGCTCAAATAATATCAGAGAATTATATTGCTTAGCTGCTCCGATGTTGCACTTGATAAATTCAATTTGCTCAGAAGTAACAGGAATAAGTGCAAAATATAATTTCATTAGTTGTGTCTTTTTCCATGAGAGAGAATACTGATTTTATAGCACACAAAATACAACAAATATTACCGTTTAATTAAGATATGTTCTAATTAAAAAAACCAACGGAAATATTCACAACGGAAAAGGTATATCAATAATATTTTATCCAGTTTGTAAATCAATCTCTTTGTTTAGATATGCAGTTTGAATAAAACAAAAACACTTTTAAGAGATAACCTCTTCATATAACCACTTTGACTTTATCTCACCATATATAAATAACTTGAAGGAACTAAAGTGGTGACATCATACTCTTACTTTATCTTTCCCATAAAAGAGGCGTGAGACAACAAAAGTGAATTGTCCTTTATCTTTACCAATATCATATAAGAGTCCCAAGAATTGTAATCATAATCATAATTCCTTGAAAACTGCAATCACCAAATAAAGTAGCAGCCATCATAATTCTAGGGAACCATGATATACATCCACGTGTATAAACAAATCCAAGAGATATCAATTACTCACTTTTTCAACCATGCACTAATATTAAATTGCTATCAACATATATCCATATGTTCAAATAACAAGTAAATATTATGCATTTAAAACTCTTTGTATTTGATAAAACATATGTTTAAAGTATTTAGGAAAATCCTTTTTCAAAACTTTTTAAAACATTTTTCATTTTAAGACATAATATAATAAAATTTAAATAATATGTCCTCGAGCCTTTAAATGAAAAATCAATTATTATGCAATTGACCTTACATTGATTTTCCTAGAAAAGAGAAAATCCTTCAATTTATTGAATATCCAATCAAAGCTCTTTATCACCAAAATACCTGAAATACCATAAAACAATTTAGTACTTGAACATTTCATCATCAAAACATAAGGCTAGAATATGACTAAGTCAACATTCTCCCCCTTTTTGATGATGACAACCCAAAATTGTTTAACTCTCATAAACTCCCCCTGAATATATGCATAACATAATTTACTCCTCCTAAAACCATGCAACAATATCATTTCAGCATACTGAAATGTGAAATTCAATTTTCCCTGCAGTAATCGTTAGTTCATCAAATATCAAAATATTTACTGCAAATATATAAAAAATTTAATCATAAGTCTTTTTGGTGAACCACACCAAACCAAAAACCAATCATAAAATTTTTAAAAATTTGTCAGCAGCAACCCAAAAAAAAACAAAAACACTCTCCCCCTTTGTCATCAAACAAAAAGGAAATTGGAGAGAAGAGCTATCACTCGAGTTCTACCACTGCTGCATGTTGTTCATCCCTTTTGGTGAAGTATGGACGATGTTGGGCACGATGAATCCTTTCAGCAAGGGTGAAATCACTATCAAAGCGAGGAGGACGAGGAACAAATGTGCCAGGAGGTAACGGTACGTCCAGAAATTCCCCTTGATACTCGGCTAACCAGTTGCAATGCACCCATTCTGTAATAGTGGAGTTCTTACGCTGCATGTGGAGTTTAGAACCAACATCATTGAACCTCAAAGCCATAAAATCAGCCAATTCCCCAACCTGATTACTAACAAATTTAATTTCCTGACTTAACTGACATGAATTCTGATTAAGCCTTCGCTGCATAACTTCTGCCAAAGCAGTTGTTTGCAGCTCAAAACCTGCCTGTAAGTCAATAAACTCAACTTCAAGATTGTTATACATTTTGTTAATCTCGGGAGCACCCAAAGGCAATTTGCCTTTCTCTAACATAGACATACGGGTGTTAAGGCCAGACATTTCAGCTTGCATTTTTTCTTGATTACTTAGTACAAGTTTTAACATGTCAATTATTTCAAAAGAAGATTGATTATGGGGCTGAACAGGAGAGGATGGAATAGAGACTGGAGGAGCAGGAGTTTCAGAAGGGATTCTAACAAATAAACCATCAAGTAAATTGATACGTGACATTTTCAAGGAACTGACACTAATAGAATCAATAACTGAAACAAAATTTTCATTATCAAAAGAAATTTTAAAATGTTTAAACAGAGTAGTGAGGGTAGCACTATAAGGCAAACAAGTCTTTGATTTTTACAAACAAGCAGTCATATGATGAAGCATGAGTTGAGATAAATTGAAAGACACACCACGTAAAATTAGAGCAACAATAATCAGATCCTGATAAGTAAAATCTGCTCCTCCACCTAACCGAGGCAACAGATTATACCTAACAATATGATGAAGGACACATAAAACTGGCGAAACATCCACAGTTTTAGGAGTGAAAACATCAGTTAACCGATTATTGTTCATCACAATTTGAAGTTGTTCCAATGGAGTAAATGGAAAATGAACAGCTCCTTTCTTTGTGAAAGGACAGACACCAGAAAAAGAGACATTTAAAATGCTACCAAAATCCATAGCAGAAAAATAAAGAGATTTGCCTTTTACAAACGTTGTATAAGATTCACCATGGCATTCTAGATTCGTATAAAATTGTTGAACAAGACTAGGATATGCCACAGAGGGAGGAAAAAGCATAGATGATATACCACAAGATTTAAATAACAGTTTGAGAGGGGATTGCTGAAAACAGATCTGATCAACAGATTTTTCGTAGACAAATTGTTTTGGAAAGATAACTGTTTTGAAGTGTACCTCGTATGCATTACTATGAAAATAATTTTCAGGCAGATCAGAGAAACGAGTAGGGGTTGTCGAGACCGGTGGAGGTGAAACTTTCAGCTTAGAAGACTGAGTTTGTCGACGCCGTGAGGGTCCGGTAGACTTGGGCAGTGAAGGACTGAAAGTGTACGCTTCAGACCCCGAAGAGTCCAAATACTCTTCCTCGGATGACACAACCCTCTTCATTTTCTTTTTCTGTCTAGATGGTCCGGTAGTAGAGTGCGGTGGAACCGTCGTCTGTTCATCGTCGGAATCGGTAATTGCTCGCTTGCTCGTACGGGTTCTCATGGTGATTGAAGATACGAAACAAGATACGAGAGACAGAGAGAATAAGAGGATATAAGGAGAATGGAAAGATAAAAGATATATAAAAATAAATTAATGCATGTATTGTATATCAAGTCTTTACATCTCACTAGAAACCCTTGCAGTCCCGTCTTATCAGTTTTCAAAAACCATGATGATGAGCATTTACACATACGTCTTCCAATAAACTAGGCAGTTGTCATGTCTTTTCGATTCTCAAAAATATTTAATAGGTAAGACACACGCACGCATTTACTTACGTCTCCCGAGACACCTTTTTCCATCTTGTCTTTTCGGTTTTCAAAAGCAATTATAATTGAAACCTTGATTATAGTGTTCGTGAATTAAGTGACCAGTCAAAAATATAATTATCCTAATTAATAATAGTTAATACGATATACATGCAATATTAGGATAATACGAATACAGATATAAAAAATCATGCAGTACACATCCCAAGTTCTCTACGTAACATGAAAAATCTATCTTCACTCAAGGGTTTTGTAAAAATGTTTGCAATTTGATTTTCTGTAGGAATAAAGATTAATTTTATAAAACCTTTTGACACATTATCACGTAAAAAATGATGTCTAGCTTCTATATGCTTTGTACGTGAATGTAACACATGATTTTTGCATATATCTATAGCACTAGAATTATCACAATAAATAGGCACACAATCACATAATATGTCAAAATCACATAGAGTTTGTCTCATCCATAAAATTTGTGAACAACAACTTCCTGCAGCTAGGTATTCACCCTCAGTAGTTGAAAGAGCCACTAAGGTTTGCTTTTTACTATGCCATGACACAAGACTTTGTCCCAAGAAAGTACAAGCACCACTCGTACTTTTTCTATCAATTTGACATCCTGCATAGTCAGCATCTGAATAGCCAATTAGTTCAAAATGATTGGAAATTGGATAAAACAACCCTAAATTTATTGTACCACATAAATATTTCAAAATCCTATTAACAACATTTAAATGTGATTCTTTTGGTTTAGCTTGAAACCTTGCACATAGACAAACACTATACATTATATCGGGTCTAGAAGCAGTTAAATATAGCAAACATCCAATCATACCTCGATATTTTATTATATCTACATTAATACCTTTCTCATCAGTTGTGAGCTTTATTGATGTGCTCATTGGAGTACCTTTCGAATTAGATCCTTCAAAGCCAAATCTCTTGAGTAGTTCTTTTGTATATTTGGTTTGATGGATATAAATTCCTTCCTTTGTTTACTTGATTTGTAGTCCCAAGAAGTAATTAAGCTCTCCCATCAAGCTCATGTCAAATTCTTTATGCATGCACTTGGAAAACCACTCACAAAGGAAATCATTAGTAGCACCAAATATTATATCATCTACATATATTTGAACAATAATAATATCGACATTTTTATGCTTAATAAATAATGTAGAATCTATCTTACCTCTAACAAACCCATTTGATAAGAGATACTTACTCAATCTTTCGTATCAAGCTCTTGGAGCTTGTTTCAAGCCATAAAGAGCTTTCTTTAGCTTGTACACATGATTAGGATACTTTTCATGCACGAATCCAGGAGGCTGTTTGACATATACCTCTTCATTGATGTATCCATTTAGAAAGGCGCTCTTTACATCTATTTGGTAGAGTGTAAACTTCTTGTAGCATGCAAAAGCTAACAGAATTCGGATTGATTCCAACCTTGCCACTGGTGCATAGGTTTCTTCATAGTCGATCCCCTCTTGTTGGTTATATCCTTGAGCTACTAGCCTTGCTTTGTTACGAATGATTGTTCCGTGCTCATCAAGCTTGTTCTTGAACACCCATTTAGTACCAATGATGGAAACATCTTTTGGAGGAGATATAAGTTCCCACACTTGACATCTCTCAAATTGTTGAAGTTCTTCTTGCATTGCCACTAGCCAGTTCTCATCAAGAACTGCATCATTTGCATTCTTTGGCTCAACCTGTGATAAAAATGCAAAGAATGCACAGTGATTTTGTAAACCTCTTCGTGTGGTTATACCTTTATTGATATCTCTAATGATATTTTTTGGAGGATGATTCTTGATGTATCTAACTGTTCTTGGCATTTGGATATTATGCATAACTTTTTCTTGATCATTAGACTCATCTTCAGTATCCTGCAAATTTTCAGGTTCACGTTCATCCTATTCATCTATTTCAGTTTGCTGAAATTGTTCATTCGGTCTCCTGTTTTGTTCGTTTCGGTTTGCTGAAATTGTGACTATCTCTAAATTTCCTGCATCATCTTCACTTTCTTTTGGAAGATCATTGTTAGTCTCATTGAAAGTGATATGAACCGATTCTTCTACACATGACTTTCTAATATTGAAGATACGATAAGCCTTACTATTTTGAGAATAGCCAATAAATATTCCTTCATATGACTTAGCATCAAATTTTCCCAAATTGTCACTTGTATTTAAGATAAAACATTTAGAACCAAATATTTTGAAATAACTTATGTTTAGAATTTTATTATTCAAAATCTCATATGGTATTTTCAAAATAATAGGACGAATGAGTACTCTATTTAAAACATAACATGATGTACTAACTGCTTCGGCCCAAAATTTCCTTGGAAGCTTACTTTCTTATAATAGAGTTCTTGCTGTCTCTTGTAGAGTCCTATTTTTCCTTTCCACCACCCCATTTTGTTGAGGAGTCCTTGGTGCTGAGAATTCATGGCTAATACCTCTTTGATCACAAAAGGTTATAAAATCTTTTTGAAATTCAGTACCATGATCACTTCTAATTCTAATGAGCTTATAACTATACTTGGTTTCAAGATTCCTTATTAATTTTTCAAACTCTTTAAATACTTCATCCTTAGTTCTTAAAAATAATACCCATGTGTATCTTGAAAAATCATCAACTATTACAAATGCATAAAATTTACCATTAATACTAGAATGTCTTTCCGGTCCAAATAAATCAAGATGAAGTAATTGCAAGGGAGAGGAGGTTGATACCATATTCTTTGCTATAAAAGAAGTTCTTACTTGTTTTCCCAGTTGACAAGGAATGCGTATTCCTTTCTTTTCAAACCTGATTTTTGGCAACCCTTTGATGAGATTCTTTGAGGATAATTTCTTAATTAAGTCCATGTGAACATGTCACATCCTCTTGTGCAACAAGTTAGCCTCATCTTGTACAGATGCTAGACATAATTCTCCATCCTGTTGCTCAAAGTCAATAGTATATATATTTCCCTCTCTTTGTGCAACTAGAGTAGTATCGTTAGTACCATGAAATATTGTGCATTTATCTTTTTCAAAATTAACTTGATGGCCATTATCCATTAATTGACAACTAATTAAATTAAATTCTAGACCGTTAACAAGGTGAACATTATTTATACTTACCTTGCCATTGCCGATTTTACCTTTTCTGATTATTTCGCAGGATTTATTGTCTCCAAAAGTGACCGTTCCATTCTTCTTCTTGACACTTAGTTCTATAAACTTTGATTTATCACCAGTCATGTGACGAGAGCATCCACTAACAAGAATCCATTTTTGAGATGGAACTCTTACCTTTAAACATGCCTAATTAGATTCACCTTCAATTCCCATGAAGCATACTTGTGCTATCTCATCTTTAGCATCGATCTCTACTTCGAATTCTTCATCACTCCAAGTAATAAAGGCTTTGTTCTTCTTGTTGTCTTTGAAGCTTGTCTTCCCTTTATTCTTTAATTGAAAACAGTCTTTCTTGAAGTGACCAGGACGTCCACATTCAAAGCACGTCTCTTCAGTTTGTTTTCCTTTGACTTTGTTTGAATTGAAAGTATTTCTCCTCTTATTTTTCCTTTGTAGTAACCCCTTGAGTTTCCTTGACATCATTGCTATTTC
Source organism: Panax notoginseng (assembly GCA_016801055.1). Classification (NCBI taxonomy): domain Eukaryota; kingdom Viridiplantae; phylum Streptophyta; class Magnoliopsida; order Apiales; family Araliaceae; genus Panax; species Panax notoginseng. The sequence continues at coordinate 79,661,174 of CM029022.1, forward strand.
TTCATCAGAGTTATCATCAAGCTCCTCCTTATTATCTGCAGTAAGAGCTAAGACCTTTCTTCGAGGAGTTTCCTCCTCATCATCATATCTTTTTAACTGATGTTCATATTCTTCTAACTCACCAAACAAAGCTAAAGTATCCATGGAAGAAATAGTAGCAGAATCTTGAAGAGTAGTGATTTTAGAAGCAAACCTTTTGGGCATAGCCCGAAGTAACTTACGGTTGATCTCACTTTGAGGAATAGTCTTGTCCAGCAATTTCAAGGAATTTATAAGGACTAGAAATCTTGCTTGAACTAACTTGATGGTTTCATCTTTTTCAAGCTTGAACATTTCATAATCGTGCATAAGCATGCTTAGCTTGACTTCTCGTACTTTGGAAGTACCTTCATGACTTACCACTAACGTATCCCACATCTCTTTGGCAGAATTGCATGAGGAGACTTTATCTATCTCGGATTGTACCATGCCGCTGAGAAGTGTGTTCATAGCCTTTGAATCATATGAGACCATGTAGATTTCGGTTGATTCCATTTCTAGCAGAATCTTTGGTGTCCTATCATCTCTCCGTGGAACAACTGGTCCGTTCTCCACAACCCACCATTCCCAAGGATCTCTTTTAAGATAGATCCTCATTCGGAATTTCCAGAAGTTGTAATTTTCTGTGCCAAACAGCAAAGGAGGTCTATTGGTAGATTGAACTTCTTGATAGTTGTTTCCGAACTGTGCCATGTTAGAATTTTTCCCTACAAGTCACCTTTTAAGACCAATATAAGTAGAACCAAGCTTTGATACCAAATAAAATTTAACTAGGCACACTTAGAAGGGGGGGTTGAATAAGTGTAGAAGCAATCTATGACCAACTTTTGAAAACTATTAATTTCAGGCTATTATAGTGGTTGCAATCAGTTTACTGAATTAATATAGCCTATTAAGTAAAACACTTGATGTTTAAAGAATTATCTTAATATAATAGCAAGTAGTCAAATTAAGATAATTAAGTAACTTATGTGATTTTGAAGTAAATCAAATAATAAAATCAACACCAAGATTTTTACGTGGTTCAACTATTACCCTCTATGATAATAGCCTGGTCTACATCCAATATCAACTAGTATTGGAGACTCACTTTATTTATTTCTTTATAAATAAATACAAATTACAAAACAGATTCTAACAAAAATTAATTAACAATTAATTTCCCTTGAGCTCTCTTGCTCCTTGTGCACCTATGCACCCTTCAAGCACTTTTGCTTCCTTGAACCTGTTTGTAACCTCCTTTTCTAATCCACAAGGATTAAAACCTTTAGACTACACTTAGTCCAAAAAATATAAAATTCAATACAATACAGAGGTCTATGATCAATGCAAGAATAATCAATTTAACAATTAAAGGCTCAAACTATATGCAACGATCAATTAGCACAAAATAAGTAAACAATTAATTTCTTACCAAATATCAGCTCAAATAATATCAGAGAATTAAATTGCTTAGTTGCTCAGATGTTGCACTTGATAAATTCAATTTGTTCAGAAGCAACAGGAATAAGTGCAAAAAATAATTTCGTGAGTTGTGTCTTTTTCCATGCTAGAGAATCCTGATTTTATAGCACACAAAATATAACAAATATTACCGTTTAATTAAGATATGTTCTAATTAAAAAACCAACGGAAATATTCACAACAGAAAAGGTATATCAATAATATTTTATCCAGTTTGTAAATCAATCTCTTTGTTTAGATATGCAGTTTGAATAAAACAAAAACACTTTTAAGGGATAACTTCTTCATATATCCACTTTGACTTTATCTCACCATATATAAATAACTTGAAGGAACTAAAGTGGTGACATCATACTCTTACTTTATCTTTCCCATAAAAGAGGCGTGAGACAACAAAAGTGAATTGTCCTTTATCTTTACCAATATCATATAAGAGTCCCAAGAATTGTAATCATAATCATAATTCCTTGAAAACCGCAATCACCAAATAAAGTAGCAGCCATCATAATTCTAGGGAACCATGATATACATCCACGTGTATAAACAAATCCAAGAGATATCAATTACTCACTTTTTCAACCATGCACTAATATTAAATTGCTATCAACATATATCCATATGTTCAAATAACAAGTAAATATTATGCATTTAAAACTCTTTGTATTTGATAAAACATATGTTTAAAGTATTTAGGAAAATCCTTTTTCAAAACTTTTTAAAACATTTTTCATTTTAAGACATAATATAATAAAATACAAATAATATGTCCTAGAGCCTTTAAATGAAAAATCAATTATTATGCAATTGACCTTACATTGATTTTCTTAGAAAAGAGAAAATCCTTCAATTTCTTGAATATCCAATCAAAGCTCTTTATCACCAAAATATCTAAAATACCATAAAACAATTTAGTACTTGAACATTTCAACATCAAAACATAAGGCTAGAATATGACTAAGTCAACACGAAGGTGTAGGAACCCCAATCATACTCTCCTATACGGTCCCCATGTCGAGTGGTGCTAATCAAAACGAACGACACCGTAGAAGAGTTATCTGCTATGAAGCAACCCCTAATGATCATCAGGAACAATCGCCGAAGAATGCGATCCCTGACTCTAACATCATCTGGCATGGGCTCGCTCAATAGCCCACTCATAGTATCTATGCTCAAAGGACCTGCATAGACAGTCCTGTCCTTGAGCACTTTCGCCGGAACTCCTAATAAGGATCTGACGGCAGTAGGGGTAATATCCGACATACAAGGCATTGTCGCCCCTCCAAACTCCATACCTGTGATAAATCACCAATCCATTGGCGTCATCATCACCTCACAGTCCAGTAAATAGAGTGACTGAGTCTGGTGAAACCACCGCTCAGACAATGCCCTGAGGTAACCCCAGGGACAACGCCGGGGAAGGATGGAGAAAAATGCCCCGAATCCCCAGTCATGCACTATTGTTCTATAGTCGGGATGAAGAGCCTGATACATGGAGTGTATGCTGAACCAATTCCCTTGAGGTTATGTAAAGTCGGGAACCTGCATACAATGCAGATCAACATCAAGACCCTTTAATCCTCATCAAATAGGAAAGAAAGAAGATCAAGTTCTCACGTTATACCTCGTTAGCATGAAAATACATCGAGGGATGTCGACTCAAGTCACCCAGAAGCTCTGGGTTTGTGACCTGAATACTCAGGAGCTCCCTATGTGGAATATGCATAGCAGGAGCGGGGTCCACAACCGGAACATCCTCCTCGTCCTCGACGTCTGACACATCAACCCGGACTGGACGTATCACCGCCTCCACCAATCGACGAGGCTGTCTAACAGAATGGGGTTGAGGCACTTCAGAAGCCCTCCTCCGTACACTAGAAGTGGTCCTACGGGAAATACTTGGCTGATCCAGATCCATAATATCTGGACAACAAGTCTCCAAATCACCTCAGAAAGGGTGTGGTATTTTCTAACCTGGAGCTTTTCTAACTGCATCTTATGACTACATGTATGCATGCATTTACTTTAACATACAATAAAGTTAAAATGCATGACTACCCAATGCCTACATTTTGAAAAAATTTGCCATAGTCTCCTTTGAAAATAGGACTATCCATATGCACATAGGCATGACTAGGTGGCCATTCAATAGCACACATGCCCACAGTCATATACATACTATATGTATTAAAAATCAAAATCTTCAACACATAAGGTTAACCTCAATGCTAGGAGTACTTTTCCTTCTTACCTTATGCTCAAATGTCCTCAAACAGGATAAAAATAGCAGAAAAGGTGCCAATTTGACTGTCTCAAAAGTCAAATTTTTTCACATCATTATGTTCAGCATGGTTTAACATTAACATTTACTATGTTGAATACTTTTTATCAAGTCGTTTGTGCATACATAATCACTACTATGTGTTTAGATGCATTTCATATGATAAGTCATTTTCTAACGGATAAAAACTGAAAAAAGTACATGCATACGTTACCAGGACAGTGTAGAACACTTGTACGGTGACAAAATTTTTAGAAAGACGTCCGAACTCAGCAGATCTGAAGGAGGCTCTCGGATTTTTCTTCGCAATACAAGTTGAAAGTGACTTGTGAGACCAACCTGCAGGATATTAATATCCACGATTGGCCACAGGTCCATCTGCGACTGAAGAAGGTGTACCTGCGGCACCCCTATGTGGGCCTCATCCCTCTGGCTCGGTCCAGTTCGAGTTACAAAGGAGTTTTCACAGACTGAAAAAGGTCAAATCAGGAATAAGAACGCTACGCGATTGAGTAGAATAGCCTGCAATCCTGGTCTTCTCAAATTAAACCTTGAGTCTGTACATCACTCATTTGTATTCACCCGAGCATGAGGTATACTATGCCAATGATCTCTGTTGTTACCAAATACATTCGGTAATACCTTGCATAGGTCCAATGCTACCAGCTCCTGGTCATTACCCTAAAGACCAACGTCAGTCTCCGACGGGGGTTACAATGTCAGTCCCCGACGGGGGTTACAACGTCAGTCCCCGGCGGGGGTTACTACTCATATCTGTCATTGATACACATATCAATGAAGGTCAAGCAATCTTGATATCAGTTCGGCCGTTGGCAAGTAAACCCAACGTCGCATCAGAAATCATCCAATGATTGCATCAGTTGATACACACATCAACAAAGTCCAAGCAACCTTGACATTTATCCCCAGCAGGGAGTTCATCCGTTGATATGCATGTCAACAGAGGATTAGATGTATCCCCGACGGGGGTTACAACGTGTGGTCAATCGTTGGTTCACACATCAACGAAGGTCGGGCAGCCCTGACAATATTACTGTTGGCAGTAAAACTAACAGAACAGTGACATACTCTTGCGATACAAACCAGGAAAGGTCAACGTCATCAAGGAGGATTGATGACAAAATATGTTATACACATCCTCAAACAGACAAAGCTTTATTCCCACAGATCTTTTACACATAAGAGGCAATTCTTCAGAATCGTGTCTGTATCAAGGATTAAGGACTTTGGTGATAGCCCTAACGTCAACATCCTCAAAGATTCGGATCATGCACATCCAATCTGGTCATCATTGCCAATCCCTGGTAGAAGCAATAGGGAGCCAGCAATCATCCCCAGCTTGTTGGAAAGTAATGCATATGCATCATAATGCTCCATATTGCGTCATGTTTATCTTGTTGTATTTCAAGTGTCTAGGATTCTTTATCCTACTCATGTATCGCATTGCATGAATATGATAAAGAGGGGCATCTGTAGACACTTAAAATTTTCTGTACACCTGTCACTAACATTGCAGGAGGACAAATTCGTCTTTCAAGAGGGAACCCTGGAAGACAGTTCATATCCAGTCCGAATAGTACCGGAAGTTTAGCATCAACCCCGGAGTACATACCGGGAGTAACAAATCCAACCTCGGAGATATCCCCGAGCTATCCAGTCTCAGTCCTAACTGCGGGAATAGCTACCAACCTTGGCGATAACCCCAAGGAATGCAGTTACTGCGATAACCCCAGAAATGCTTGTTTCAAATGCAAGCAGCTTCAATCTCGGCGCTGACAACGAGATACTTAGTACCAACCCAGATATAACACCGGGAGGGCATGCACACCTCAGAGATGACACTGAGGACCTTCAACCATTGCAGCAGTCCAATCTCAGAGATAAGCCTGAGCAACGTCTGCTTTATCAGTCCAAATCGGAGATAACCCCGGTGAGAGGCTAAGTCATCATCTTGCCACCATGACGCCACATCACGTCGTCTCAGCATTTCAGACATACATTTCTACATAGCAATGTCCCATAAAAGCTCAGAAGAACCAATCCCAAGTGACTATTGCGTAGGATAACGGATAGAATTTGAAGCTGAAGACCGGAGGGCATCATCCCATCTTCATGACTTCGTGCAACCTCTAATCCCATGTCATTGCGTAACTCTCGACAACGGCGGTCTGAAATAGGTCCTATATACCTCAGTCGGATGCCCGGATTGCAATTCTGAAAGTTTAAGTGGACATCACGTTGCTCGCGTGCACGTACTACGAGACGACGCGACCCGCAGAACCCGGGGTAACCCGGGTAGCCTCTGGTACACCTGCGGCTCCAGCCGCAGGTACACCTGTGGCTCCAGCCGCAGGTACACCTGTGGCTCCACCCTTTATAAATAGAGGGCTTAGGGTAGCCATTTTTAGAAGAGAAAGAGCGAAGAAGCCCTGCCCAATTTGCTCCGTACTTGCAATATACTAAGTTATTTCCCATTTTAAACACATGTGAGCTCACATATAGCTATTTTTGTACCTACAAAAGCCAGTGTTTATCTACTTTAAGGATATAGAAGTTTTCTTTGGTAGCCCACAGTAAGCCTTCTTACACACTTTAAAGCCTTTCTCTCCATCTTTGCACACACCCTTCTTTAAGTTGAGAGTCGTGTTGTGTTTATTTGTCCGGACTTCAGTCCGTAGTTTTATTTCAGTTTGTATATACATATATATTTATATATATGGACAAACATTATCGAGTTATGCCTCGATTGAGCCTAGACTTCGGTCTGGAGAGTTTACTTGCTTTTGTATATATATATATATATATATATATATATATACAATTATATATATGAATCGCGTGTCGAAATCAACAATGAGCCTAGACTTTGATCTGGAGCGTTTAATGCTTTAATATATATATATATATATATATATATATATATATATATATATATATATATATATATATATATATATATATATATTGTAAGACCCCAATTTATTAATGAATAAAATCAAATTTTCTCTAAATTATTATTGTGAATAATAAGGTGTTAATTTAATATAATATTTTGGTTATGGGTGAAATGTGCAAATTTTGCAAAATAAACAAGTGGTTATAAAATATTCATTTTGTCGGGAAATATTCGTTGGGTCGTGAAATATTCTTTCTGTCGGGGAATATTCGTACGACGGCGCAGCTATTTGTGGGCCCCATAACAAAAAACGGTTGGATGAAGATAATGACAAAAATTGAGTTTTTATAAATAACGGCGTAATTGTTACCGTTAACACTGTTGGAATACCCGATGGTTAAAATACAGTAATACGCGTGGTTGCAAAGTAGCACACGGATTGCACAGTATTTTTGAATTATTGATTCTTACGAAGGAAGGCACTACTCAATAATTGTTACAGTAGTTACTGTTCAATATTTTATTTTATTGATTCAATAATTGATGCATTGATATTTTATATTATTGTTGTTTCAATAATTGTCACTGCACAGTATTTTCCATTATCAGATCAATAATTCATATTATTTGAATAATATTATTAGATAGCATTATTGGCAATGTCTAGAAAGTTCTGTCTAAGGAGATGTTTGGTCACCTAATTGCGCGCTAGTAAGGAGAAATCCTTATTGGAAAGCCCCTCTTTCCTGGGAACGGCCTGGTTGTCATAAATGTGATTTTGTAATATTAATTGTGAATAATTAATTATTGATTCATATGATAAGGAAATATTAATTTTATGTGAATATAAATGTTGGATATATTTTGTCGTTAAAAATGAAGGAGATAATGTTGAGGTGTTTTATCAGTATTTTTGTCGGAATAAAGGTATTAAAAATCAATTAGGGTTTTTGAGATATATTACGGGGGTTATAATTTTTAATCCGACCGTTGGATCGTTGTGATTTTTAGATATGTTATACGTATATAAGTTGAGTATATATCCATAAATTTTGAACCGTTAAAAATGAATGTATGATTGGTTATGAATTTTAAGAGATTACTGGTTCAGAAATTATTGAAGTTTTGGAATTTATCATTTTGGTGGAAAATTCTAGAATTGGTGGACCCCACTTTTGGTTGGTGAAAATGTGCTGAGATTTTTATTTAAATGTGGTGGGTGGGAATAGTAGCAGGTAAAGCCATCAGGTTGCAGGTTAAGTCTGCTTCGGCGTGCTAATATTTTCCTATAAATAGAGGGCTAAGTTAGAATTGACAAATCACACCAGAAACAAGTTTTCTCTCTTTCTCTCTCTAGATTATTGAGTGTATTTTGTGAGTATTTAGATACTTTGTGAGTTTCTATTCATCAGTGTAAGTTTCCTTCAGCCTTATACGGATATTCTGATCAGAAGTACTGATATTTTGAGGTAAGGGGTGTTATATTCTTCTTAAAATGATATTTTCTTCACTATCATTATACTGAAATGTTGGTATGAACTTTTTATCAAATTTGGAACTTTTTGTGTCGGGATTACTATTCACGTATACGTTACTATTCACGTATATGACACTATTCACGAATACGACACTATTCACCGAAAAATAAATTTTTTTTCTTTTTGTCCAAGTTGTCTATTATGGTTACTATCTTTGATTGTATCCATGTTTTGATCTTTATTTTTGAATTCTACTTCAAAATTGGTTATTATGGAGTATTTTTGAACTTGGATAAACTGTAATACGAATCCCTAATATTTGTTCTTTTATCTCACTAGATTCGTTTTCTTTAAAATATTTTTTATCATCCTCAGTATTAAATGATGATACTACTGAATATCTTTGGCCTGTAGTGCAAAGATGTATGATTACCTGATGAATATCTTTAGCCTGTAGTGCAAAGATGAACAGGTGTTGAGATGAACATGACCAACTGGTGATACAAATGAATATCTTTGGCTTTAGTGTAAAGATGAATATTTGATTTAAGATGTATATTGATTGATGTTACAATGATAAAATATTGATGATGGACTTTTAAATCTTAGAAGATAGTAGTATTCTTTTTCTACTTGACTCTTCTAATGGATTGCTGTTTCCGCTGCAGTTGTTGATCTAAAACTTGTTGTCTATTATATTTTATCAGATTTTTCCTGTTGAAGACTAACGATAATTTGTTGTATATTATCTTAGTCATAATATTCTTTACTGAGCTAGTTGAGCTCACCCTTTTTGTTCCATTTTCTTCTCAGGAGGAGATAATATAGCAGGAACTAGCCGGGGTATGGAGTGACGATTTTAGAAAGTTGTTTAGCAGTCCTCACTATTTTTGTAAAATAGTGTATCAATAATTGTAATGAGGACTGCTTTTGAGTTTTTATACTCTCTATTTGTATTCAAACTCACAGTATATGTGTTATCAAATTTTACACGACAATTGTATTATTGAGGTTGTATTTGTTTTTCTACCATGTATTTGGCGACTCAGAATGGGTGATGTATACCTAATTTGGGGGCGTCACAGTTGGTATCAAAGCTTAGGGATTGATCCCTGGCTGAGATGTGAGACAAGAACTAGGAGGGGAGAGACGGGGAATTCCTTCGCTAGTATGACCTGACTAAGTTTATTTGGTATTTATTTGGTAGGTCAGAGTATAGGGATAATATATGACATGACTATTAACCCTTGTTTTATGGCAGTATTTTAGAATGGCAGCTGAGAACGTTAATAATGGAGTGAATCAGACCGTGGAGACACCTTTGATCATCACCCAGGGGAACGTGCAACAGGAGGGCAATATTCCTCCTGTAAACAACACTACCGAACAAATGATGAATGATGGAATGTTTAGAAGTTTTTTATAGTTCATGCAGAACCAGACGAGGGAGACTCGTGCACAAAATACGGGGGGAAATGTTAGCAATGTGCGGCTTGTCACAACCAAGCAATTCAAAGAGTTGGGATCACCAGAATTTAAGGGAAAGCTGAATCCGATCATGGCGGAAACGTGGGTCAAGCAAATTATCAAGATATTCGATGTCTTGGGATGCACGGAGGAACAAAAGATTCCATTCGCCACCTTTATGTTTCGCGGTGAGGCAGACTACTGGTGGGAGTCTGTGAAGCGTACCCAGCCTGACGCACTCATCATGTCTTGGGAAACGTTTCAAAAATTATTTAATGACAAGTACTTTCTTGAAAGTATTCGTCATATGAAGGAGGTAGAGTTTATTAGACTGGAACAAAACAACATGACGGTGTCCCAGTACGAGGTGAAGTTTGCAGAGTTATCCAGGTTTGCACCTCATTTGGTAGAGAATGAGGAACGAATGACGAGGATGTTCCTGAGAGGTCTAAAGTCCGAGATTCGGCAATATCTTATCTCTCATAAATTTTCTTTATATTCAGATGTTGTAAACAGGGCTCAATTATTAGAGCGAGATAACGAGTTTGTTCAACCGAGGGACCACTACCAGGGTCATACCGGTGGCAGCAGTCATCGGAGCAATGAAAACCAGCAGGGAGGAAAACATTTGGACAAAAACGGTAATCACTCTGGTGGTAATCGTGGCCGTGATAATAGAAGGAGCGAGTTGGGAGGAGATTTCAAAAGGAAAAGGTATAACAATGATAACATGAAGACGTCAGCACCAACATCAACTGTTTCTAGGGGAGGAGAACGAGCACCGGTCGTATGTTACAAATGCGGGAAAGAGGGACACATCAGCCCAAACTGTTCACAACAGTTTAAGATATGTTATAACTGTGGAAAGGAATGTCATATAGCTAAAGATTGTCTTGTTACGAAACCAAGTTCAACGGGGATAGTGACTCCGAAGGCTGTTCCGGACAAGTCAAAGTTAGTGGTTCCTGGAAGGGCATTTGTCGTGACTTCCCAAAACGCGAGAAACCCGAAAGAGGTGATCACGGGTAAGCTAATCATAAACTCTTACGAAGTTTAGACCTTATTAGATACCGGTTCTACCCATTCTTTTATCTTTCCTGCTTGTGCTCAACGTTTGAACTTGACTTCGGAGAAATTAGACTTTGACTTATCTGTTGAAACTCCGTTAGGAGAAACTTTCGTTACATCTACTGTTTATAAATCTTGCTTGATTTAAGTTGGTACCATCACATTACCTGTCGATCTTATTTCGTTGAAAATTCTTGCATTTGATGTGATTTTAGGGATTGATTGGTTAACCACGCATCATGCTAAAATTGTTTCTTTTCGTAAGGTTGTTAGTTTTCATATTCCTAACCAACCTGTTATGCGAATTCAAACAACTAAACCATTAAAGTCAATCACTGTCATTTCAAGCCATAAAGCTATTCGTTTATTGAAAAATGGATGTCAAGCTTTCTTAGCCCATGTCACAGACTTGAACAAAAACACGTCAGATTTGAATAAAATTTCTGTTGTTAATGAATTTCCTGACGTATTTCCTGAAGAACTTCTCGGTCTACCCCCAGAACGTGAAGTTGATTTCTTTATTGACCTTGAACCTGGCACAAAGCCCATTTCTAAAACCCCATATCGAATGGCTCCTATTGAACTTCAGGAGTTAAAGGTCCAACTACAGGAGTTGTTGGACATCAGTTTTATTCGTCCTAGTACATCTCCTTGGGGTGCTCCAGTGTTATTCATAAAGAAGAAAGATGGTAGTATGCGACTTTATATCGACTATCGGGAATTGAACCATGTCACCATCAAGCGACCAATTGCAAAGAGCACAATTATTTTCAAAGATCGATCTTCGTTCTGGATATCATCAGCAGAAGATTAAAATTGAGGATATTCCAAAGACTACCTTCAGAACTCGGTACGGGCATTACGAATTCTTAGTTATGCCTTTTGGATTGACTAATGCTCCTGCTGCTTTCATGGATATGATGAACCGTGTATTCAAAGAATATTTGGATCAGTTTGTTGTTGTCTTTATTGATGACATCCTCATCTATTCCAAAAGCTGTGAAGATCATGAGCACCATTTGAAGCTGGTATTGCAAAGGCTTCGCGATAACAAGCTATATGCCAAGCTGAAAAAATGCGAGTTTTAGCTTGAGGAAGTAGCATTCCTTGGGCATGTGGTGTCAAAACATGGAGTATCTGTCGACCCGGCGAAGATTGAAGCCATACAAAGTTGGGAGCAACCAAAGTCGGTGACTGAAGTACGTAGCTTTCTGGGCTTAGCTGGTTACTATCGAAGATTCGTGGAAGGATTTTCTTGAATCACTACTCCGTTAACTCAGCTGACTCGTAAAGATACAAAATTCGGTTGGAGCGAGAATTGTGAGAAGAGTTTTTAAGAACTCAAGAGGAGACTCATTTTGGCACCTATTCTGACAATACCATCTGGTTCGGATGGATTTGTTATCTACAATAATGCTTCAGGCAAAGGGTTAGGATGTGTTCTCATGCAACATAGGAAAGTCATAGCCTATGCCTCGCGACAACTCAAAGGATATGAGAGGAATTATCCTACTCATGATTTGGAGTTAGCAGCAGTCGTTTTCACGTTGAAGATCTGGAGACACTACCTGTATGGAGAGAAAGTGGAGATCTATACAGATTATAAAAGCCTCAAATATTTCTTCACCCAAAAGGAACTCAACATGCGGCAACGACGTTGGCTCGAGCTGCTGAAAGATTACGATCATACCATCTAATATCATCCTGGAAAAGCAAACGTAGTAGCTAACGCATTGAGTAGAAGATCATATGCTGGTACGAGTGTAATGTTGTTAACACAAAGGCCCATTTTGTATGACTTGCAAAGGATGGAGATAGAGATGAATGCTCCAAGTACCCACGTGATGATATCAAACATACGAGTAGAACCGACTTTAATCGATAAAGTTAAAGCTGCTTAAGCTACGGACATGGAGCTGATGCGTATGAACAAGAAAGTGCAAGAAGGTGCTATTCCAGAAGCAAGAATTGATGAAGAAGGAATACTTCGAGTCAACTCCAGACTTTGTGTTTCTAACGATTTTGACTTGAAGCATAGAATCGTGATGGAGGCACACAACACACCGTTTGCAATCCATCCTGGGAGTACCAAAATGTATCACGATCTTCGACATACATTTTGGTGGAGCAATATGAAAAGAGATATCACGGAGTTTATCTCAAGGTGTTTAACTTGTCAACGTGTAAAGGCGGAGCATCAAGTACCAATGGGTCCGTTGCAATCACTTGAGATTCTGAAGTGAAAGTGGGAACACATTACCATGGATTTCGTTACGGGTCTTCCTAAGGTTTCTCAAGGTATAGATGCGATTTAGGTTATTGTTGATAGATTAACCAAGTCTGCCCATTTCTTGCCTATACGTGAGACTTATTCCCTTGAGCGACTTGCTAGTATGTACGTAAATGAGATTGTAAGATTGCATGGCATGCCATTATCTATAGTTTCGGATCGTGAACCAAGATTCACTTCACGATTTTGGGTTAGCTTGCAGAAAGCTATGGGCACAGATTTACGATTTAGTTCGGCATACCATCCTCAAACAGACGGACAATCAGAGAGGACTATTCAAACTCTTAAAGATCTATTAAGACTTTGTGTCCTAGATTTCAAAGGGAGTTGGGATAAGTACCTACCATTGGTAGAATTCTCCTACAATAACAGTTATCAGGCAAGTATAGGCGTGGCTCCATTCAAGGCATTGTATGGAAGAAAATATCATTCTCCAGTATGCTGGGACGAGGTGGGTGAAGCAACATTGTTGGGACCAGAGTTGGTACGAATGACTACGTAGAAGATCCAAACGATTCGACAACGTATACAAATGGCACATGATCAACAAAAGAGTTATGCGGATCTTCATCGGAAGGATGTGGAATTTAATATTGGGGATCATGTATTGTTACGTGTTGCACCATGGAAGGGAGTTACAAGATTTGGGAAGAGAGGAAAGCTCAATCCACGATTTGTTGGTCCATTCAAAATTCTTGACCGAATAGGAAATGTGGCCTATAGACTCGCATTACCTCCAAGTATGTCTCGTGTTCATAATGTTTTTCACATATCTATGCTTCATAAATATGTTAAAGACCCGAACCACATTATTGAGTTAGAACCAGACGAGATAGCCGAAGATTTAACGTACGAGGAGGTACCTGTTAAGATCTTAGATAGGAAAAAGCATATCTTACGCACGAAGGTTATACCACAAGTTAAGATTTTGTGGAGAAACCGTGCTATTGAAGAAATGTCTTGGGAGTTAGAATCAGAAATGAAAGCGAGGTATCCCCACCTTTTCGAAACACCAGGTACGTACGTCAATTTCGAGGATAAAATTTTATAAGGAGGGGAGGTTGTAAGACCCCAACTTATTAATGAATAAAATCAAATTTTCTCAAAATTATTATTGTGAATAATAAGGTGTTAATTTGATATAATATTTTGGTTATGGGTGAAATGTGCAAATTTAGCAAAATAAACAAGTGGTTATAAAATATTCATTTTGTCGGGAAATATTCGTTTGGTCGTGGAATATTCTTTCTGTCGGAGAATATTTGTACGACGGCGCAGCTATTTGTGGGTCCCATAACAGAAAGCGGTTGGATGAAGATAATGACAAAAATTGAGTTTTTATAAATAACGGCGTAGTTGTTACCGTTAACACTATTGGAATACCCGGTGGTTAAAATACAGTAATACGCGTGGTTGCACAGTAGCACACGGATTGCACAATATTTTTGAATTATTGATTCTTACGAAGGAAGACACTACTCAATAATTGTTACAATAGTTACTGTTCAATATTTTATTTTATTGATTCAATAATTACTACATTGATATTTTATATTATTATTATTTCAATAATTATCACTGCATAGTATTTTCTATTATCTGATCAATAATTCATATTATTTGAATAATATTATTAGATAGCATTATTGGCAATGTCTAGAAAGTTCTATCTAAGGAGAGGTTTGGTCACCTAATTGCGCGTCAGTAAGGAGAAATCCTTATTGAAAAGCCCCCTCTTTCTTATGAACGGCCTGGTTGTCATAAATGTGATTCTGTAATATTAATTGTGAATAATTAATTATTGATTCATATGATAAGGAAATATTTATTTTATGCGAATATAAATGTTGGATATATTTTGTGGTTAAAAATGAAGGAGTTAATGTTGAGGTGTTTTATCAGTATTTTTGTCGGAATGGAGGTATTAAAAATCAATCAGGGTTTTTGAAATATATTGCGGGGGTTATAATTTTTAATCTGACCGTTGGATCGTTGTGATTTTTGAATATGTTATACATATATAAGTTGAGTATATATCCACAAATTTTGAACCGTTAAAAATGAATGTATGATTTGTTATGAATTTTAAGAGATGACTGTTTTAGAAATTATTGAAGTTTTGGGATTTATCATTTTGGTGAAAAATTCTAGAATTGGTGGACCCCACTTTTGGTTGGTGAAAATGTGATGAGATTTTTATTCAAATATGGTGGGTGGGAATAGTTGCAGGTAAAGCCATCAGGTTGCAGGTTAAGTCTGCTTCGGCGTGCTAACATTTTCCTATAAATAGAGGGCTAAGTTAGAATTGAAAATCACACCAGAAACAAGTTTTCTCTCTTTCTCTCTCTAGATTATTGAGTGTATTTTGTAAGTATTTAGATACTTTGTGAGTTTTTATTCATCAGTGCAAGTTTCCTTCAGCGTTATACCGATATTCCGATTAGAAGTACTGATATTTTGAGGTAAGGGGTGTTATATTCTTCTTAAAATGATATTTTCTTCAATATCATTATACTGAAATATTGATATGAACTTTTTATCAAATTTGGAACTTTTTGTGTCGGTGTTACTATTTACGTATACGTTACTATTTACGTATACGGCACTATTCACGAATACGATACTATTCACCGAAAAATAAAAATTTTTTCCCTTTTTGTCCAAGTTGTCTATTATGGTTTCTATCTTTGATTGTATCCATGTTTTGATCTTTATTTTTGAATTCTACTTCAAAATTGGTTATTATGGAGTATTTTTGAACTTGGATAAACTGTAATACGAATCCCTAATATTTGTTCTTTTATCTCACTAGATTCGTTTTCTTTAAAATATTTTTTATCATCATCAGTCCTAAATGATGATACTACTGAATATCTTTGGCCTGTAGTGCGAAGATGTATGATTACCTGATGAATATCTTTGGCCTGTAGTGCAAAGATGAACAGGTGTTGAGATGAACATGACCAACTGTGATACAAATGAATAGCGTTGGCTTGTAGTGCAAAGATGAATATTTGATTCAAGATGTATATTGATTGATGTTACAGGGATAAAATATTAATGATGGACTTTTAATTCTTAGAAGATAGTAGAATTTTTTCTCTACTTGACTCTTCTAATGGATTGCTGTTTCCACTGCAGTTGTTGATCTAAAGCTTGTTATCTATTATATTTTATCAAATTTTCCCTGTTGAAGACTAACGATAATTTGTTGTATATTATCTTAGTCATAATATTCTTTACTGGGCTAGTTGAGCTCACCCTTTTTGTTCCATTTTCTTCTCAGGAGAAGACAGTATAGCAGAAACTAGCCAGGGTATGGAGTGACTGTTTTAGAAAGTTGTTTAGCAATCCTCACTATTTTTGTAAAATAGTGTATCAATAATTATAATGAGAACTCCTTTTGAGTTTTTATACTCTCGATTTGTATTCAAACTCACAGTATATGTGTTGTCGTATTTTGCATGACAATTGTTTTACTGAGTATGTATTTGTTTTTGTACTATGTATTTGGCGACTCAGAATGGGTGATGTATACCTGATTTGGGGGCGTCACACACACACACACATACATATATATACTTATATATATTAACTATTGTCGGACTTTGTCCGATGAGCCTAGATTTTATATCTGGTGCGTTTATCGCTATATATATATATATATATATATATATATACATTTCGTCCCACCTGAAGTTTACTTCGTGGTGGTTGACCGTTTTTACTGCTTTCTGTACATTTCATCCCGCCTGGAGTTTCCTCCGTAGTGGTTGATAGCTTTTACAGCTTTATTTATATTTCTGATCCCCCATGGAGATGCTTCGTGGTTGGTGATCATGTCTGTATATATATATTTACGGCTTTTAAATATATACCTGCTTACTACGTTTATATCAATTGCGGCATCATGTGAGCCTAGGAATCACGTGATCACAGATTCTGTCCACTAAATCTAGATTATGTTCCCGTGATGGACCTTTTCAGCTGTAAGCAGCTTGTAAATTTATCTGCGATGTCTGAATTACCTCAGATGGTTTTCATACCCACGAGGAGTTCAGCACCTTTTGTACATTATTTTCATACAGATGCCTCGCATCTGTAAAATAAAATTAATCCAGCCGAATACGGAATAAAATGGAAGTATCAAAGGCCTCAATTACTATTGAGCACAGGGTTTGAAAAACCTCTTTTACAAATCATCACTGTTATATCTTCTTTAAAACTGAATTTTTACACAAATTCAAGCCCTTTGTATATAGGTGAAAATGAGGCATAGCACTACTTCAAAATAACGACACATTGACCCACACACACACACACACACATTCAGATAATAGTTTCTTGAAAAGTGGCGGTCACCGTGGCAACACGGATGTCGGGGGGTGCCTAACACATTCCCTCGACATAAGCAAGTCCCCGGACCCTAATTTAATCTCGATTTCACCGACCCATTTAGCAGTGTCAAATCATTGGGTCAATGTGCAAACCTTTTCTCAGTTGTGTTGGTACAACCAGTTAAAAAACCAATTGGCGACTCTTATAGTCCAATCGTCGACATTACACATGTCGGACCTTTTTCACTTGTTTTTTAAAACAAATCTCACATAAAATGAGAACACCAAAAAACAGGTAACGAAAAGGGACAAATAAAATCCCGACATCGACAGGTCGGATTAAAATTATAACTCATGCAATAGAGCTTTAAGAACACTGTTTTAATTTTTAAAACCTCCATTATGACAAAATACTGATAAAACACCTAAAAATTAAATCCTTCATTTATATCCACATAAAAAAAAAATTTCCTTATCATATAAATCCATAATTAATTATTCATAAATAATATTATAGAATCACAATTATGACAACCAGGTCGTTCCTAGGAAAGAGGGGGCTTTCCGATAAGGATTTCTCATTACTGGAGTGCAATTAGGTGACCAAACCTCTCCTTAGACAGAACTTCCTTAGATATTGTCAATAATACTATCTAATAATATTATTTAAATAATATGAATTATTGATATGATAATAGAGATACTGTGCAGTGACAATTATTGAAACAACAATAATATAAAATATCAACGCAACAATTATTGAACCAATAAAATAAAATATTGAACAGTAATTACTGTAACAATTATTGAGTAGTGCCTTCTTAAGTAAGAATCAATAATTTAAAAATACTATGCAATACCGTGTGCTACTGTGCAACCATGCGTATTACTGTATTTTAACCATCGGGTATTCCAACAGTGTTAACGGTAATGATTACGCCGTTATTTATAAAAACTCAAACTTGTCATTTTCTTCATCCGACCGTTTTCCGTTATGGGGCCCACAAAAGGTTGCGCCGTCGTACGAATATTTCCCAACAGTAAGAATATTCCACGACCAAACGAATATACCCCGACAACAATGAATATTTTATAACCACTTGCTTATTTTGTAAAATTTGCACATTTCACCCATAACCAAAGCATTATATCAAATTAACTCCTTATTATTTCAAGATAATGAATAGAGGAAATTTAATTTTATTTATAATAAGTTGGGGTCTTACAGAATCAGTTTCAGAACTCCTACCATCCCAACAACCGAAGCCATCCCAATTTCAGTTGGAGCAATAGTCATAACGTGCAACAACACCAACCACAACAACAATACCAATCTCAACAATAGTATCAACCACAACAATCTCACCATCAGTATGCACCAAAGCCTCCTTACCCTCCTGGATTTCAACAACAACAACAACAACAACATCCACCTCCTGCTCCTCAACCAGAAAAGAAGTCAGAAATGGAAGAAATGATGTTAAAATACATGACGAACATCGAAGTGATGATAAAGAGCCAAGCGGTGCCTATTAAGAATTTAGAGACTCAAATGGGCCAAATGGCCAACATGTTGAACAATAGATCGCAAGGAGCTCTTTCGAGTAATACGGAAGCCAATCCAAGAAGGGAAGGAAAGAGCAATGTCAAGCCATTACACTGAGATCAGGAAAGCAAACTGTAGATTTACAGGCCAGCGCGCCCGCGCCCAATATTGAAGGAAATCCTGTGCGACCGCACCAAGGAGCATTTGACCCAGAGATTAGCTTATCTGAGGGGTTTCTGAGCAACGAGTAGTCGAGATAGATCATAAGGAGTTGGCTGAGAAAGCCACAACCAAGCCACCACTTGTTTACCTTCATGTTCCTTATCCAAAGAGATTGCAAAAGCAAAAAAAAGATAAGCAGTTCGCAAAGTTTTTGGAGGTCTTGAAGAAACTGCAGATCAATATACCATTCGCAGAGGCTTTAGAGCAAATGCCAAGCTACGCAAAGTTCATGAAAGTAATTCTATCAAGGAAGAAGAGATTAGAAGAGTAAGAGACAATGGCCTTGACAGAAGAGTGCAGTACTGTTTTGCAACGTAAGCTACCTCTAAAGTTTAAAGACCAGGGCAGTTTTACAATACCATGCTCCATTGGAAAGCTTGCATTTAACAAATGCTTATGTGACTTGGGGGCAAGTATAAACTTGATGCCTCTATCTATTTTCACACAATTAGGATTATCGGCTCCAAACAAATATATCACTACAGCTTGCCGATAGATCCATCTCTTACCCCTTAGGTATTGATGAAGATGTCTTGGTCAAAGTAGACAAATTTATCTTCCCAGCCGATGTAAGACCCCGAATTTTATGAAATAAAAGTATTCAATTTTTTTTATAATTACTATTCAGTAAATGGTTAAATTGATAAATGTTAAAGTTAAGGGTGATATATGATTTTTTTTTTTCAAAATAAGCAAGTGGTTATAAAATAATCATTGTTGTCGGGAAATATTCGTTTGGTCGTGGAATATTCTTTCTGTCGGGGAATATTCGTACGACGGCGCAGCTATTTGTGGGCCCCATAACAGAATAACTGTCGGGTGAAGAAAATGACAAATTTAAGTATTTACAAATAAAGGCGTAGTTGTTACCGTTAACACTGTTAGAATACCCGGTGATTAAAATACAGTAATACGCGTTATTGCACAGTAGCACACGGTATTGCACAGTATTTTTGAAATTATTGATTCTTACGTAAGAAGGCACTACTCAATAATTGTTACAGTAATTACTGTTCAATATTTTATTTTTTCAATAATTGCTACGTTGATATTTTATATTATTGTTGTTTCAATAATTGTTGCTGCACAGTATTTTCCATTATCAGATCAATAATTCATATTATTTAAATAATATTATTAGATAGCATTATTGACAATGTCTAGAAAGTTCTGTCTAAGGAGAGGTTTGGTCATTTAATTGCGCGCCAGTAAGGAGAAATTCTTATTAGAAAGCCCCCTCTTTCCTGGGAACGACCTGGTTGTCATAAATGTGATTCTGTAATATTATTTGTGAATAATTAATTATTGATTCATATGATAAGAAAATATTTATTTTATGTGGATATAAATGAGGGATATATTTTTGTGGTTAAAAAATGAAGGAGTTAATGTTGAGATTTTTATCCATATTTTTGTCGGAATTGAGGTATTAAAAATCAGAGTTTTTGAGATATTTTGCGGGGGTTATATTTTTTAATCCGACCGTTGGATCGTGGTAATTTTTGGATATGTTATACATATATTAGTTGAGTATATGTCCACAAATTTTGAACCGTTAAAAATGAACGTATGATTTATTATGAATTTTACGAGATGACTGGTTCAGAAATTGTTGAATTTTCGGAGTTTATCATTTTGGTGGAAAATTCTAGAATTGGTGGGCCCCACTTGTGGTTGGTGAAGAAATGTGCTGAATTATATTTCAAATGTGGTGGGTGGGAATAGTAGCAAGTAAAGCCATCAGGTTGCAGGTCAAACCTACCAAAATTTTCCTATAAATAGAGGGCTAAGTTAGAATTGAAAATCACACCAGAAACATAAGCTTTCTCTCTTTCTCTCTCTATATTATGAAGCATATTTTATGAGTTTTTAGATACTTGGGGAGTTGCTATTCATCAGTGCAAGTTTCCTTCAGCATCATATCCGATATCCAGTCAGAAGTACTGCTCTTTTGAGGTAAGGGATAGTAAGGGATTTAAGGGTTGTTATATTTTCCAATTTCGTAATTTTTCTGACCTTCAAAAATTCTGAAAAAATTTGAAATGATATTTTGATGAGTTTTCTTGATTGTGTCTAAAAATGGTGATTTTTGGATGTATAGATTAAGAGTTATGAATTTTACGGGAAAAGACTATTTTAAAAGTAACCGCTTATAATTCCTTGTGGTTAACTCCAAAATTGATGAAATTTTTATTGGGAGTACATGTGTATGATAGAAGTATACTCTGTAAATTTCAGAATTTTTGGACAAAAGTATAATTTTTGATAAATGTCTAAGTATTCGGTGGTTTTGGCCATATGAAAAATAGTAAATGAGTTTTAAAAATTCTGAGAAAAATATATGTTCACTATGGGACTATATTATGCTAAATCCCAGAAAAGAAATATTTTTGGAACTGATTTGGTATTTTTCATAAAAATGGTCTAGTTATGAGTAAATAAATTAAATATGTTTTGTGAAGAAAGAAAATTGGAAAATAGGATTTTATGGCTTGAGAATCCTATATGAGGTATATGTAGATTTTTGATGAGGGTTTTGGTTATTGATGATGAAATTGATGAAATTGTAAGAGTTGGCATTTTATGATGATTAAATGCATTAATTAGTAAAGTGTCAACAATTAAAATAAATTGTTTATAAATTTAAGTAATGTTATTCTTTCAATATCATTATACCGAAATATTGGTATAGATTTTATTGTGAAATTTCTATCTTTTGTGTCGGGGTTACTATTCATGAGTTACTATTCACGATTTACTATTCATGAGTTACGAATATTACTCTTGAGATTAAAACTATATGTTGATCATATTATTTTTATCATCATATATAACATTTTTATAACCCTGATGTTGAAATTCTCTTTCACTGGAGTGTAAAGATGGGTAAATTATTGGTATAATCATGACTAGGGTTCTCTTTGGCCTGTAGTGCAAAGTTGAATTGTGACTGGTATGATCATGACCATTGAATTTATAATTGAATATCTTAAGCTTAAGTGCAAAGGTGAATTGATCAACATGGTTATAATTATTGTTTATATAAATTCTGAAATGATTATATATTTCTTTGAGATATGAATATATTTGGCCTGTAGTGCAAATATGAATTGTTGATGAATATCTTTGGCATGTAGTGCAAAGATGGCCTGTTGATGAATATCTTTGGCCTGTAGTGCAAAGATGAACTGTTGTTGAATATCTTTGGTCCGTAGTGCAAAGATGGTTTGTTGATGAATATCTTTGGCCCGTAGTGCAAAGATGGATTTGTTAGTATGATTATAAACAGGAACTGTGATTTGGTATAACCATGATCTTTGATGTTTCAGGTAAAGACAGGTGATGAAAATATTCTTCGTCCTGGGTGCGAAGAAAAATTTAGAATCACAATTATGATTATGAGTTATTCATATGATTGTGGAAAGGAACTGTTGATTGATGTTACAGGGATAAAACATTGTTGATGAATTTTTAACATGGAGAAGATAATAGACTTTATAGTCTATTTGACTCTTCTAATGGATTGCTCGTTCCGCTGCAACTATGGTTGAAATTTTCTATCATCTACCATATGTTCTAAATCTCTGATTTATTATTGATGAAGGCTATTGATAATTTAATTATCTTTAGTCATGATATTCTTTACTGAGCTAGTTGTGCTCACCCTTTTGCTTCACAATTCCTTTCAGGTAATAAGAGTGTAGCTGGGTCGAGCGGGGGTAACAAGAGAATAGAACGATGGTCATCATTTAGTAGTTATATTTGGTGAAGAAAATAGGGTGAGGCGAACCCAACGTTGGAAGGGTGTTTTGTCACTATCATACAAGATGTCTAATGACATACAACCTCGTGTCATCATAGGACATGGTTGTGCTCATCCGCTTGCCGAGTATATATACGAGCACTACCTATATAATCTTGGTGTTTGTTTGAAGTATAATTCTCAATTAGAGACAGTAGAGATAATGATATGTCAAGAGAAGACTCACCATTGGGAAGAATATGATAGTAATCTTCTCGTTTTTCTTTGGGGTCTATTGGGTCAACCAAGGATAATTCTGTGGCCATATGATATCTATCATAACCTAGACGCGTGGTCTCCCATGTACGAAGGTTTCCTTGAGCACTTCCCAAAGATTCTAATTTCTAAAACAGTTTTTGACTATACCTTTATGTAAGGTGTTATTGTGAGGTGATGTCTACGGTTGGAACATGAGTCACATTTGGTATATATTTGTATCCAAACTCACAGCATATGTGTTGTTGTATTTTGCACGACAATTGTTGTAATAAAGTTGTAGTTGTTTTCTGTACCATGTATTTGACGACTCAGAATGGGTTGGGTGGAATGAACCTATTTTGGGGTCGTCACAGCCGACTTCATCATTTTGGACTTTGAAGAGGATAGAGACATACCAATCATCCTTGGGAAACCTTTTCTAGCCAGGGGGAAAACACTTATAGATGTCTAGAAAGGAGAGTTGACCATGAGAGTGCAAGATCAAGAGGTCACCTTCAATGTTTTTAAGGCCATGAAATTCCCCACTGAGGAGGAAGAGTGCTTCCGGATTGATGTTGTTGACAGAGTGTTAAATGAAGAAGCTGGAAATCTAATTGACATTGAACCATTAAAGAGTGCTATACTAGGAGAATCGGTTATGGAAGATACTGAAGTTGTAGAATATGTACAAATTTTGGACCCAGCACCACGAATGCGAAGATTCAAGGTTCCCATTGAGCTACTCAGACTTACAGGAGAGACATCAGAATGACTCAAGCCTTCTCTTGAGATGCCTCCCGACCTTGAACTTAAACCTCTTCTAGATCATTTAAGGTACGTATTTTTAAGTGAATCTTCAAAGTTGCATGTTATAATTGTTGCTGCACTAACATCTTACCAGGAAGATAAATTGCTAAGAGTGCTGCGAGAGTTTAAATCAACCATTGGTTAGACTATAACAGACATAAAGGGGATGAACCCCTCATTTTGTATGCATAAAATCCTTTTGGAAGATGATAGCAAGCCATCAGTAGAGCAATAACGAAGATTAAACCCTATCATAAAGGAAGTGGTTAAGAAGTAGATCTTGAAGTGGTTAGTTGCAGGGATTATTTATCCTATTTTAGACGGCTCTTGGGAGAGCCCGGTGCAGTGCGTGCCGAAGAAAGGGGGTATGATGTGACAACCAAGATTTTATAATTAATTTTAATATTTATTGGAGTGAATAAATATTTTTCGATGAATTAATTATTAGATTAAATAATTATTTAATGAAATTATGGTAGATTAGTTTAATTAGATGTGTTGTATTTATTAAATTGATGTGGAGAATTTTATTATTCGATGCATGTATTTATGTGAGCTTATTGTATTAAAAGAAATATTTAATAAGCCTAATGTTAATTTAATTATTAATTAGAGATTTAATAATTTGACATTATTATTAAAGGGGAAATTCAATTATGTGACTATGTGAATTAATGAGAAATTATTATATTTTATTTAAAATAAATTAAACTAGATATTTGATTTATTTTATAATGGGTGTGACATTTTTTTAAACTATATGATAAAGTTTATTAAATCAATGGGTTTGAAACCTATTCAAACTAGCCAAACATGGCACTAAGGGAGGTTGGGAGCAGTTACCCATGATAGGTAACTGATCTCCATAACGCGTCAGTTCCTTTTCTATTTATTTCTTACGCCTTCTTATTTTTCATCATTTGGCTAAGTCTGGCATAAAACAGAGAGGGAAAAGAGAGTGAGCTTGAGAATTTAGAGAGCTGTTAAGAGGTTTATGTGAGTTAGGAAGAATCAGAAGGAATTCATCTCCTATTAATTCACTCTACGTTTTGGGTAATTTTCTCCAAACCCAATTTCTATTTCACGTCATTTAGTTTTTATGAATATGACTTAAAGTCTTCTTAAAGTTTTTGTAGTTGAAAAGGGTCACAATTATGTGAATATTCGAGAAGCATAGCATGATTTATATATATTGTATGTAATTCCATATCATAAGTTTCATAATACTATGACTTGTTATTTCAAAAATTTACAAAGTACGTTATATGGCCATATGGCCCTTATATGTAACTTTAATATGTCAACCATAAATTTTTCTACAAAATTTCCACTTGTAAATGATTATGCATGCTAAAATGAACAAAACGAAACTGGAATGGTTGGATTTGGTCTTATAACGAATCTGTAGTATTAAATTCTATATTTTTGTTCAAAAACCTTCAAGAACATCAAGAACAGTACAATTTACATATTTTAATTCTGTGATTATGTGTTTTAATGGGCTAAAATCACTTTATAAACATTGGGTATTGATTATGTATGAATTCTAATATGTGGATATGTTTAATTTGGAGAATTAAGGATTTTATAGTGTTTATTTCGCTGAATTCTGTGTTTTTCGCGAACTGGGAATTTAAAGTCTGAAGTGACGCGCCGCGGCGCCAACTCCAGGCTTGAAACTCGAGCCGCAGCGCCATGGCGCCGTAGTGCCAAGATCTAGTACAAAAGTGGCGCCGCAGTGCCACTTAGCAGAATGTCCAGAAAATATTTTTTTTTAATGTTCAAATATAGAAATGAGTTAGTAACCTAGTCTAATGAATATAAAAACTTGTTAGACATATAATGAGATATTAAAATGAGTTTTTACCTGGTCAAGAAGACAATTACATGTTATTTTAATCGTTGATTATATAATTAACTTGATGTTCATGTAGTATTATATTATGTGAAAACAAGTATGATAATTTGACTAAATATAGTCATGAATTCGAGATTAGACAAAGAATAACTTATGATGTTTAGTATGTTATTATTGACTGGTATTGTGAACATAATTGATATGTAGGATTTAATTCAAAGAACGAGTTAATTAAGTGTAATCTACGCACGAGGCAAGTTTCCTAACCCTACTAGTTATCATTATATTAATTATAAGTTTTCTCTTTTCATCGAGCAAGTTCTCGTTATTTTGACTAAGCCCATGTTGTTATATCAATAGTATATTAAATTATCAAAGCATGATGTTGTTATACAATAATTATTATATTGTATATCTCTTGGAATTATTATTCGATTTATATATCAGTTATTGTAAATCTTGTTAGACTAGCGAACCCTTTATGATTCGACAAGTCCATTGTTGATGAGCGTTCTAAATTTCAGAACCCTTGATGAATTATCCAAACCAAACTTCCTTTGGTGCGGACTCGAATGTCAAACTGAGATGAACACCAAATCATTTGGGAATGGAAGTACCCAGATTTGGGGGTGTCACAGGTTGGTATCAGAGCTGTAGGTTATGAACCTTAGGTGGGGAAACAACCTTAGGTAGTAGCCTTGTAGGAGATCGAGAATATAGTGGTAGTAAACTCTTATCGAGTTCTAATAAATGAATTTCTAAATTCATTGAAGATAATAAAAGACTTTATGTGTTTATGTGTTAAATTATGTGCTCACTAGTACGACTTAGTGACTAAAACTTAAAACTATGTTGTTAGGATGTCAGATGTTGGAGGAGCTAGTCGAGCTGGGGAGGAGGAACCCCGAGTGCCTATTGAGGAGGATCCCCGAGACATTCATGTTGTCAGGGAGCAGTTGATTCAGAGGGAGCCATCTCCATTGATTACAGTTGTTGGTCAGGAGCATGAGCCTAAGACTGATCCAGAGGAGGATCCTGAGGAAGAAGAGGAGTTCCCACCGAACTCCGTTGATGCTGAGATGTATGATGCACTTTATGATCGTAACATAGAGTTGCAGGATACTATTCAGGATTTGACTGAGCAGGCGGTTAGTCAGCAGATTACCATCGAGCAGAAGGATAGGGAGATTGTGACTCTTTACACACGTGTGGAAAACGTGGAATGGGATTTGGTTCACGAGAAGGGTCAAAATAAGTAGAAGTCCAAAGAAATAGAAAAATTAAAGAAGGATCTGAAAGAGAGCTTAGAGAGGCTTACCATAGCAGAGGAGGGCTGGGTAAGAGAATCACGTCGTGCTGATCTTGCAGAAAAGGGATTGTCGTGTAAATAAGGCTAAGCTTAGGGAGACATACTCTACACTTAATAACGCAATGGATGAAGCCCAGGATCGAGTTTTGAGGTACCCAATACAGTTTGAAGGTCTACCATCGTACATGCTAGATCGCAGGACGATGTCTCGCATCATAGAAGAAGAGCATAGCAAGGCTATTCAGAGCCTTAACAGACAGTGATAGTATTAGTATTAATTATGTGAAAACTATTTGGTAGTTAATGATGTAAATTCCGATGTGTTTATAAACAAAGGAATATTTTGATGTTTTAAATCATGTAGATTCTTTATCTCGGGATAGTTGATGTAAATAGCAGTGACGCTATCTTATGATGTTAAAACTTTTGAATTGAATGAAATGTCAGAGTTTATTTGAAGTAATGTGTTAAGTGAATTATGATTAAATATTCTAGTTAAGCCTTAATTGTTTGAAGGATTGAATAAAGACCTAATAAGCATATATTCTTAACAGAAATATGCCACCTAGAAGATAAAACCGTCAACCAGCTCAGGAAGAGTCAACGAATAATAACAATAACTCCAATGCTAATCATGTCTAACAATTAGTGAACTTACTAGTTGGAGCAATGAATAATCAACCTCAAGCTCCATCGAATACAACGTTAAAAGATTTCAAGGTGGTGGGACCACCAGAGCTTAAAGGTTCCATGAACCCGATAGAAGCTCAAACTTGGGTTATGGAGTAGGAGAAGGTTTTTGAGGTCGCAAGAGTCAAAGAGGACCAGAAGACCGTGCTTGCAATGTTTATGCTGAAATCTAAAGCCAGTTTTTTGGTGGTAAGCAAACAAAGTTCGTGGAGGAGAAGGTATGATTATCTGGGAGAGGTTCAAGGAGATGTTTTTCGAGATGTATTTCCCGACTTCCTCGCAGAACCAATTGAAGGTTTAGTTTCTGGAATTGAAGCAAGGGAATATGTCTGTATCAGATTATGCGGCTAGATTTAATGAATTGGCAAGGTTCTCCACATATCATGTGCATACCGATGAGAGGAAGGCAAGACGTTTCGAACAAGGACTGAAGTCGTGGTTGTATGGTAAGGTGTTGATGTTTCAGTTGAAAACATTCGCTGGGGTACTAGAGAAGGCCATACTCGCTGAGGGTGGAAGCGATGCAGTAACGAAGTACAATCAGGATCAAAGGAAGAAGAAGAATGAAAGTGAAGGAAATAACAAGGCTGGTGGGGGTAGCACTGGGGGTAGCCATAATCAGAAGAGGAAGATCGAAGCGTGATCAACCTGCGAAAAAGGCTCATTTGGGAGTTTGCATGAAAGGAAAGCGAGTGTGCTACAATTGTGGTCAGGAAGGCCACATAGCACCAAACTGTCCAAACCCAAAGAAGGGTGCCTGCTTCAGTTGTGGTTCAAAGGATCATCTTGCAAGGGATTGTCCTAAAAAGAGGTCTGGAGGAATGAGTTCAGGAGGAAATAGAGGGAATACCGGTGGAAGCACTCTGACTATCGCAGCACCAACCGCAACCAACCGACCGACTGCCAGAACATTCAACATGACAGTGCAAGATGCAGTGCAGTCTTGTGATATGGTTTCAAGTATCATTCCGATCAGTAGAGTTAATGCTTACGTATTATTTGATTCGGGTGCTACTTGTTCATTTATATCCGATGACTTTGCTAAGAATTTAGAATTGCCTAAGGACGAGTTAGAATACCCTATGAACATAGAAATTGCGAATAGAGAAATAATCCCTGTTATGTACGTGCATAAGAACTGTAGCATGGATATTAAGGGTAATATCATGAACGTAGATCTTATCCCTATTCGACTTGGGAAATTTGACGTTATCTTGGGAATGGACTGGTTATTCAATTACGGGGCGGTAATTGATTGCCAAAAGAAGCGTATTAACCTTATGACTCCGTCAAAAGTTATGTTTTATGGTAGCAAGTCGCCTAGACAAGCGAGTTATCTGATGATGATGCAGGCCAAGAAGTTATTAAGACAAGGCTGTGTAGGATATCTAGCTTACATAGTCGATAGTCGTAAAGAGAATCCAAAAATAGATGAGATAGCAGTAGTGTGAGATTTCGTAAACGTATTTTCGAACGATTTGCCCGGACTTCTGCCAGATAGAGTAGTTGAATTCGTGATCGATTTGGCTCTAGGAACGGCTCCAATATCGAAGGCACTGTACCGAATGGCACCGATAGAGATAAAAGAATTGATGTTCCAACTACAAGAATTACTAGACAAGAAGTATATTCAACCAAGCGTATCGCCATGGGGAGCGTCGGTTTTATTTGTAAAGAAGAAGGAAGGGACAATGCGGCTCTGCATAGACTATAGAGAACTGAATAAGGTCACGATCAAGAATAGGTATCCATTACCGCGAATCGATGACTTGTTCGATCTGTTAAAGGGAGCGAAATAATTTTCCAAGATAGATTTGAGGAGTGGTTATCATCAACTGAAGGTGAGACCAGAGGATGTATCGAAGACATAGTTCAGAACACGATATGGTCACTACGAAGTTTTAGTAATGTCATTTGATTTAACGAATGCTCCTGCAGCATTTATGGGACTAATGAATGGTGTGTTCAAGTCATTTTTGGACAAGTTCGTAGTGGTATTTATAGATGATATTTTGGTATATTCAAAAACCAAGGAAGAACATGAAGAGAATTTGAGATTAATGTTGGAAGTGTTGAGAAAGGAGAAGTTGTATGCTAAGTTTTCGAAATGTGAATTCTGGATTGAAAGAGTACAATTTCTTGGACATGTGAGCGATAGGGACGGAATTTCGGTGGATCCCTCCAAATTCGAAGCTGTGATTAACTGGGATCAACCGAAGACACCGTCAGAAGTAAGAAGTTTGCTTGGATTAGCAGGTTATTACAGAAGATTCATTCAAGACTTTTCTAAGATCGCAACTCCGTTAACGAATTTGACTCAAAAAACTATGAAATTTGTTTGGTCGGAGAAGTGTGAGGAAAGCTTTCAAGAATTGAAGAAGAGGTTGAGTACAACACATGTGTTGTCTCTTCCGGACGATACAGGAAATTTTGTGGTTTATAGTGATGCGTCGCATAAGGGACTTGGTTGTGTGCTTATGCAGAATGGTAGAGTTATTGCGTATGCGTCGCGACATTTGAAAGATTACAAAAAGGGATATCCGACCCACGACTTGGAGTTAGCTGCCATGGTTTTTGCTTTGAAAATCTAGAGGCATTATCTCTATGGGGAGAAGTGTGTACAGACCACAAGATTTTGAAATATATTTTCACACAGAAAGAATTGAATATACGCCAAAGAAGGTGGTTGAAGTTAATTAAGGACTACGACTGTGAGATTTTATACCATCCGGGTAAGGCAAACGTGGTTGCCGACGCCTTAAGTAGAAAGGGTCGAGAGAAGTTGATGATGTTGACCGCTCATAAGGAATTGATTTCAGCAATGGAGAAGTTAGAATTAAAAGTGAAGAATCCTATGGAAATTGATGAGAAACTGTTTCAAATGCAATCTGGTACAACGCTACTGGAGAAAGTTAAGGAGGCTCAACTTCAGAACGATGAATGCAAAAAGGTGATAATAAAGATATCTGAAGGAACTGAACCAAGATTTAAGATGGATAAGGAAGGAATACTAAGAGTCGAGAATAGAATTTGGGTACCACCAGTGCTAGAGATCAAGGAAGATATTTTGAGCGAGGCTCATAGTTCACGATATTCGATTCACCCTGGTAGTACCAAGATGTATCAAGATCTTCGACAACATTTCTGGTGGCCGAATTTGAAACGTGAGGTTGCAAAGTGTGTTGCCAAGTGTCTGACTTGTCAGAAAGTAAAAGCAGAACATCAGAGACCAAGTGGATTGTTACAACCGTTGGAGATCCCAGAATGAAAATGGAAATATATTACAATGGACTTCGTGGTTGGCCTTCCGATGACTCAGAAAGGCTACGACGCAGTATAGGTTATCATTGACCAATTGACGAAATCCGCACACTTCCTTCCTATCAAAATCAGATTTAACTTAGATCAGTTGGTGAGACTATACGTAAAAGAGGTTGTTGCGAGGCACGGGGTGCCGGTGTCAATTATTTTCGATAGAGACCCGCGCTTTACATCGAATTTCTAGAAACGTCTTCAGGAATGCATGGGTACACAATTGCGAATGAATACATCATACCACCCTCAAACAGACAGACATAGCGAAAGAACGATTCAGACATTAGAAGACATGTTAAGAGCTTGTATAATGAACTTTAAAGGAAATTGGGATGATCATCTGCCGCTCGTAGAGTTCGGTTACAACAACAGTTACCACACTAGTATAGGCATGCCGCTTTACAGAGCGTTATACGGCAGAAAGTACAGAACTCCACTTTATTAGGATGAAGTTGGCGAAAGACAATTGCTAGGGCCATAATTGGTACAGCAGACTGCAGAAATAGTCAAAGTGATCCGAGCACGACTGGTAGCAGCTCAAGATAGACAGAAGAAATACGCTGATCCACACCGTAAGAATGTTGAATTTGAAACGGGTAGTTACGTGTTCTTAAAGGTCTCTCCCTAGAAGGGAAAGATTAGGTTTGGAAAGAAAGGAAAATTGAGCCCAAGATTCATTGGACCCTTTGAAGTTCTGAGAAGGGTCGGAGAAGTTGCTTGTGAGGTAGCCTTACCTCCAGCTCTAGAGAATGTCCACAACATTTTCCATGTCTCAGTCCTACGACCCTACAAACCCGATTACAAGCACGTCATTGAATATGAACCCCTACATTTCGACAAAGACTTATCTTACGAAGAAATTCTTGTTCAAATTGTGGACCGAAAAGAACAAGTTCTGAGAAATAAAGTAATACCTTCTATTAAGGTAATTTGGAGGAACCACAATGGTGAAGAAGCTACGTGGGAACTCGAAGAGAATATGATGAAGAATTATCCTCATTTATTTACTTAGATTGTTATAAGCGATTCTGGGGACAGAATCTTTGTAAGGGGGGGAGAATGTAACGAGATGAATTGTTTGAGTTGTGATTCTGAGGGTAGAATCCTTTTAAGAGGGGAAAGATGTGACAACCGAGATTTTGTAATTAATTTTAATATTTATTGGAGTGAATAAATATTTTTCGATGAATTAATTATTAGATTAAATAATTATTTGACGAAATTATGGTAGATTAATTTAATTACATGTGTTGTATTTATTAAATTGATGTGGAGAATTTTATTATTCAATGCATGTATTTATGTGAGCTTATTGTATTAAAAGAAATATTTAATAAGCCTAATGTTATTTTAATTAATTTAATTATTAATTAGAGATTTAAAAATTTGGCATTATTATTAAAGGAAAAATTTAATTATGTGACTATGTGAATTAATGGAAAATTATTATATTTTATTTAAAATAAATTAAACTAGATATTTGATTTATTTTATAATGGGTGTGACATTTTTTTAAACTATATGATAAAGTTTATTAAATCAATGGGTTTGAAACCAACTATAACTAGCCAAACATGGCACTAAGGGAGGTTGGGAGCAGTTACCCATGATAGCTAACTGACCTCCACAACGCGTCAGTTCGTTTTCTATTTATTTCTTACACCTTCTTTTTCATCATTTGGCTAAGTCTGGCATAAAACAAAGATGGAAAAGAGAGTGAGCTTGAGAATTTAGAGAGTTGTTAAGAGGTTTATGTGAGTCAGGAAGAATCAGAAGGAATTTATCTCCTATTAATTCACTCTACGTTTTGGGTAATTTTCTCTAAACCCAATTTCTATTTCACGTCATTTAGTTTTTATGAATATGGCTTAAAGTCTTCTGTAAAGTTTCTGTAGTTGAAAAGGGTGACAATTATGTGAATATTCGAGAAGCATAACATGATTTATATATATTGTATATAATTCCATATCATAAGTTTCATAATACTATGACTTGTTATTTCAAAAATTTATAGAGTACGTTATATGGCCATATGGCCCTTATACGTAACTTTAATATGTCAACCATAAATTTTTCTACAAATTTTCCACTTGTATATTATTATACATGCTAAAACGAACAAAACAAAACTGGAATGGTTGGATTTGGTCTTATAACAAATCTGTAGTATTAAATTCTTTATTTTTGTTCAAAAACCTTTAAGAACATCAAGAACAGTACAATTTGCATATTTTAATTCTGTGATTATGTGTTTTAATGGGTTAAAATCACTCTATAAACATTGGGTATTGATTATGTATGAATTCTAACATGTGGATATGTTTAATTTGGAGAATTAAGGATTTTATAGTGTTTATTTTGCTAAATTATGTGTTCTTTGCAAACTGGAAATTCAAAGTCTGGAGTGTCGCGCTGCGGCGCCAACTTCAGGCCTGACACACGAGCCGCAGCGCCATAGCGCCACAGCTCCATGTACCAAGCCATAGCACCACGGCGCCGCAGCGCCAAGATCTAGTACAAAAGTGGCGCCGCAGCGCCACTTAGCAGAATGTCCAGAAAATATTTTTTTTTAATGTTCAAGTATAGAAATGAGTTAGTAACCTAGTCTAATGAATATAAAAACTTGTTAGACATATAATGAGATATTAAAATGAGTTTTTACCTAGTCAAGAAGACAATTACATGTTATTTGAATCGTTGATTATGTAATAATTTTGTTGTTTTTCGTGTAGTATTATATTATGTGAAAATAAGTATAATAATTTAACTAAATATAGTCATGAATTCGAGATTAGATAAAGAATAACTTATGATGTTTAGTACGTTATTATTGACTGGTATTGTGAACATAATTGATATGTAGGATTTAATTCAAAGAACGAGTTAATAAAGTGTAATCTACGCACGAGGCAAGTTTCCTAACCCTACTCGTTATCATTATATGAATTATAAGTTGTCTCTTTTCATCGAGCAAGTTCTCGTTATTTTGACTAAGCCCATGTTGTTATATCAATACTATATTAATCTTTCAAAGCGTGATGTTGTTATACAATAATTATTCTATTGTATATCTCTTGGAATTGTTATTCGATTTATATATCAATTATTGTGAATCTTGTTAGACTAGAGAACCCTTTATGATTCGACTAATCCATAGTTGATGAGCGTTCTAAATTTCAGAACCCTTGATGAATTATTCAAACCAAACTTCCTTCGGTGCGGACTCGAATGTCAAACTGAGATGAACACCAAATTATGTGGGAATGAAAGTACCCGGATTTGGGGGTGTCACATATGACAGTGGTATCCAATGAGAACAATGAGCTAATATGTACTAAGACAGTTACGGGTTGGAGGGTCTACATGGACTACCGCGGACTGAACAAGGCTACAAGGAAAGATCATTTTCCTCTCCCGTTTATTGATCAAATGATGGGTAGGCTAGTAGGTCATGAGTACTACTGCCTTCTGGACGGTTACTCTGAATACAACCAAATAGTGATGGCCCCAGAAGACCAAGAAAAGACTACCTTCACTTGTTCGTGTGGTACATTTACTTTTAGAAGGATGTCTTTCGGTCTATCCAATGCCCCGGCTACATTCCAAAGGTGCATGATTGCCATTTTCTCTGATATGGTTGAGCATAATGTTAAAGTCTTCACGAACGATTTCTCAGTTTTTGGAGACTCTTTTGATTTGTGTTTGGAGAATATGGTAATGGTGCTGTAAAGGTATGTTGAAACTAATCTCGTCCTGAATTGGGAAAAGTGTCATTTTATGGTAAAAGAAGGTATTATTTTAGGACATAAGGTTTCAAGGAAAGGATTAGAGGTGGACATGGCTAAATTGGAAACTATTGAGAACCTACCTCCATCTACTTCTATAAATGGCGTCCGTAGCTTTTTGGGGCATACAGGCTTTTACTGTCGGTTTATCAAGGACTTCTCAAAGATTACCAAGCAACTTTGCAGTTTGTTAGAAAAAGATGTCCACTTTAGATTCGATGAAGATTGGCTGACTACTTTTGAGCATTTGAAAAAGAAGTTGACTACAACACCTGAGATTACAGCTCCGGATTGGACTCTCCCATTCGAGTTGATGTGTGATGCAAGTAATTTTGCTGTGGGAGCTGTATTGGGCCACCGTAGGGACAAGGTCTTTCATGTTTTTTAATATGCTAGCAAGACCCTTACTGACGCCCAGTTGAACTACATTACCACAGAAAAAGAGCTTCTAGCAGTGGTATACGTATTTGACAAATTACATGCCTATCTGATTGGGACAAGAGTGATTGTATACACCGACCATGAAGCAATTCGATACTTGATAGCCAAGAAAGATGCTAAACCCCGTCTGATCAGGTGGATTCTTTTTCTTCAGGAGTTTGACTTAAAGATCAAAGACAGAAAAGGGACTGAGAACCAAGTGGCTGACCACTTATCTCGATTAGAGAATCCAGGAAGGGATACGAATGACAAGGTAATGATTAATGAATCCTTCCCAGATGAACAATTGTTTGTGGTGAAAGGTGAAGTGCCATGGTTCGCAGATTATGCAAACTTTTTAGTGAGCCATATCATTCCCTCTGATTTGACTAGACAGCAAAAAGAAGAAGTTTCTACACGATGTTAAATGGTATATACGGGATGAGCTGTACTTGTTCAAACAGTGTGCTGATCAAATGATTAGAAGGTGCATTCCATATAGTGAGACGGAGAGTATATTGCAGGATTGCCACACATCAGTTTATGGAGGTCATTACAGGGGAGAAAGAATAGCGGCCAAGGTTTTGCTGGCAGGATTTAATTGGCCAACTCTCTTCAAGGATGCTTACAGCTTTGTGTAGAGATGTGATAGATGTCAGATGGTAGGGAATATATCAAAGCGAAATGTAATGCCGTTGAATATAATCCTTGAGGTGGAGATCTTTGATGTCTGGGGGATAGACTTTATGGGGCCTTTCGTTTCGTCATATGGAAACTTGTACATCCTTTTGGCAGTTGATTACGTGTCTAAATAGGTGGAAGTGGCAGCTCTACCGACAAATGACGCTAGGGTGGTTCTGAGATTTTTTCACAAGAACATATTCACGAGGTTCGGGACTCCTAGGGCAATCATTAGCGATGAAGGCAGCCATTTCTGTAATCGCCAGTTTACAGCGTTGTTGGCCAAATATGGGGTGAATCATCGAGTAGCTATAGCTTACCATGCCCAAACAAATGTCCAAGCAGAGGTGTCAAACCGTGAGGTGAATAAAATATTGGAAAAAATTGTCAACCCCACGAGAAAAGATTGGTCGCTAAAACTGGACGATGCAGTATGGGCATATAAGACTGCCTATAAAACACCACTGGGTATATCGTTGTTTTCATCTAGTGTATGGAAAGGCTTGTCACCTTCCCATGGAGCTTGAACATAAGGCCTATTGGGAGATC
Source organism: Panax notoginseng (assembly GCA_016801055.1). Lineage (NCBI taxonomy): Eukaryota > Viridiplantae > Streptophyta > Magnoliopsida > Apiales > Araliaceae > Panax > Panax notoginseng. The sequence goes on from CM029022.1 coordinate 79,697,694, forward strand.
AAGAAGCTGAATTTCCACTTAAAGGTTGCAGGGGAGAAACGCCTTCTTCAACTCAATGAGTTAGATGAATTTTGATTGCAGTCCTACGAAAATTCCAAGTTGTACAAATAGAAAGTGAAAAGGTGGCATGATCGCAGGATTATGGAAAGATCATTTGAGCCAGGGCAAGCAGTACTGCTATTCAATTCTAGACTTAGACTCTTCCCAGGAAAGCTCAAATCAAGGTGGTTAAGGACCTTTCACTATAAAGACTGTATTTCCACACGGTGCAATTGAAATTTTTGACAAGTGCCCAGACAAGCCATTCAAAGTTAATGGACATAGATTGAAGCATTATTATGGTGTTGAGGTCGGTAGACAGAAGGTCGCCTCAATCATTTCATCAACATGACCAAGACAGAGATAGTCAAGCTAATGGATTATAAACAAGCGCTCGATGGAAGGACCCCATCATCTCTTTTCTCCCTCCTGTTTAATTTTGTTTGTATCATGTCTACTTCTTTCTCGTGTTTAATTCTAAATGATCATATCTATCTCTCCCTACTGTTTAATTCTCAGTTGCATATATATCTACTTCTTCCTATTGTTTAATTCTAATGGCATATATCTCTTATCTTCCCCGTCCTTGTTTAATTCTTAACTTTCTGAAAATGTTGATTCCAATTTTGAGTAGGAGCTTAATGCACATATCTTTTTGATAGAAATTGCATATAAAGCATTTTTGGGTCTACAGTTATACATACGTGATTACATAGTTCAAATTTTGATTTGGGTATAGGTATATCTCATTTTTGTTAATGCTTGGTATGCAGGTTAGATAGTAAACATCAAGTTGTTGCTTGTTCCTTCATTATGCAGAACAAATTCTGAGTTGGGCTCAGGGCAGCGTGACCGCGCCTTCACCAATTATAAATACCACGCTCCCACGCCAAGTCTCAGCATGAAAAGCCATCCTGTGCGTTCGCACCATCACCAAGCACAAATCACGCGCACCCGCACCAGGCAAGCGTGCCCGCGCCGGTTCCCCTGTCATATACAGCACGGTCGCGCCCCAGTCCGGATCCTGAAAATTTTAAATACTTAATAAACATGACTCATCTCATTATAACTTCTTTTCCTTCAATTAAGCGACCATAGAAGCATAACCTCTTCCTCTCATACACAACCACAGAGCCCTTACGCCTTCTCCTTCTCCTACTCTATTCAGTCTCCACATATACACTCCTACCTAACTACAATCTCTCACCCTCTCTTCCCATACTTGGTTTCCACATATAACCCATTCATATACAAATGATTTTCCTAGGGTTTGTTTAGAGTAATCAGGATATAAATTTTTGGGGTTTCTTATCTTCTATAATCTAATCACAGTTAGGGCTTACAAGTATCTTCTCTGACAGCACTCATGGCACCCAAGCGAGCACGATCACCCACTCCTGAGTCCTCATCCAGTAGTAGTCAGAACGATCAACCTGCTAGAATTATGCTTAGACTTGAGCACTTTTAGTATTATTTGATTGTGTTTATGTTATTTTGTAGGTTACATCAAGGAGACTCCAATAACATGGTGATGGCATGGCATGGTGAACTTGTGCTAAAAGGAAGAATTTAGCTGAGCAAGAGCATAAGAAAAGGGCATCGGAGATGTCAAATGAAGAATAATGAAGGCAAGTGATAGATGAGGAAGGCAAGTAAAGAAAGAAGTAGAAGGAAACAATATAAGTGTAGCAGCAGAACATCAGCACCAGAAGTGCAACAGAAGGTAGCAAGCAGTAGCAGCGCGGCCGCGCCCATATAACACAGGAACCTAGCGCACCAGCGCCAGGAGTAATTCAGGTAGCAATATGGCGTGCCCACACCCAATTCCTACTACGCATCGGCGCGGCCGCGCCAGTCAAGGCCATTTAAAATGCTGACTTTTCATTTTATAATGCTGTAGTGAGATTACAATATAAGGGTGTATTTACTTGTTATGAAAGACAGATTTTATCAGTTTGCTATTTTACCATAGCAATACTCTACTGTTTAACTTCTTTCTCTAGATCTAGTAGCTTGTGAATATTGAGTTTTACTTTGGTTTTGATTTTGGATCTAAACTGATTTGGAAACACATTGTGGAGAAGGGTTTAATCAGATTTGCTATTTTGATTCTCATTACTCTCTTTGTTCTCTTTGTTTCTTCTCATACTTTGCTTAAATCCCGTAATAGTTGTTGATTCAGAGATAAACTAACCACCATTATGGAATTCTAATGTAGTTTATTTTGTAGTTCAGATTTGTATGCCTTATTGTGATGCTTGTATGATTATAGTTGGATTGCCTAACTTGGTTGTGCTTATTACTTGGATGTTTGATCACCATCTATCCTAATAGCTTGTATGGAACTGAAAAGGGAAATATAAGTTCAGATTTGACCATGTTAGCATGTGTTCATGAGATTTACATGCGTTAGATTTCGTGATTCATAACCCGGATAGACATATACCGGTTTGTTATGTATAGTCATTGAGAGAGCTTGTACCTAAATTGATATTGCTTGTAATTCACATAGACAAATAGTGGGTTAGGTAATATTGATATTCACACGAATTCTATCTCTTTTATGGATTTTGTGTGATTTGGACATGGTTTATTAAAAAATAGTCATGTTACACTTTTGTGCTCTCGACTAGTAGTCCATAGTAATCAATCAAGTTTAACAAGAGGTGTGCATTCTAGATAAAGCATTAAATGACATTAGGATCCCATATCTTTCCACTTTGAATCTCTTAGTTCATTAATTAGTTATTTTGTGTTGATAATTATTCTAGATTTTAATTTTCCTGTTAATCGATCATTTAAGCAACCAGAAATAGCTGTAAGGTTGTTGCATTCTAGTTTAGAAATAATCACCTTTCTCCGTGCGAATGATATTTGACTTACTCTATATTACTTGTTGACCGTGTATACTTGCACGCATTAGTGTCTATTTTGTTAAACCCGAAACAAGCCAACAATGAACAACCCTATAATGGCGGATTATGTTGTCAGAAACTATAAATCCGAGCTACACGATAATGTTAAATGTTTGCGCATAATACATAATACAAAAGGTTGATCACTTAGAGTACAAGATAGATGATCCATATAGTCTTTTAACTGTTAAAGGTTTAAGTAGAGATACTTGACAACCTGGGACATAGATCGTGGTCTTGTGACCCTCAGTGTGATCTTGACATCTAAACTCATTTGAAAGTTGTTTATTCTATTGAACTTACAGTTCTTAACCTAAAGCTTATTGTTTTAAGAAATAATATCTTATTCAGTTAAAGTTTATTCATTATCCATAAACTATTGTTATGCATTGTTCTACTTGTGAGAAAGTTGTTTTGCTCACTCATGTATAAAAACATTGCAGCTAAGATTGAGAAGCCTGACGAGACGTCCGCGAGTAAGGGCAATGGCAAGATGCTTAAGTAGCTGAAGTTTAATTTACTTTTTATTTTGAGAAGCTTATGTAATAAGACTTAATTATACTTATGTTTTGTTTTCCACTGATGATTTAATAACTAATGGTTAGATGACCTGGGATTTTGTATTGATTATGTAACCCTTTAATGGGAGTATTGTTTTTGAAGTTTAATATTATCCTTTATTGTGGGTAGTTATTTATGATTGTGATGAATAGTGAGCACAAGATTTGTATGATTGAATTACCCGGATTTAGGTTTGTCACAAGTTGGTATTAAAGTAGTATGTTATGAACCTTAGGTGGACAACCTTAGGCTATATCTTGTAGGAAGATCGAAAATATAGTGGTGATAAAATCCTATCGAGTTCTAAAAAATGAATTAAAGAAATACATTAAAGATTAAATAATAAAAGACATTATATGCTTATTTGTTAATAAACCTATGTGCTCGGGAGAGTAGTACGAGTAGTAATTAAAACTTAAAACTTTGTTATCAGGATGACTGAGATAGGAGGATCCAGCGAGGCAAGGGAGGAGGGGCCCCGAGATATTCATACAGTGACACTCCCAAATCCGGGTACTTCCATTCCCACATGATTTGGTGTTCAATATACAAACATCATATATCTATCTACCCATAATAAAAACAAACCATACAGTAGATAGAAATAAATCCTCCCCTTATGGGGTTACAACATCTGAATAATAAATACAATCCCAGGTCATACTAACCTTAAACATATGTGCGGAAACATAAACAAATAATAAGTTTTAAACAACATCAAGTCTAAATATCATTACATAACCACATAATAACCAGTCTTCATTACTTACTAATCTTGCCCTTGCCTTTACTAGTGGAAGGCTCGTCTGTTCTGTGAGACCCCGAATTTTATGAAATAAAAGTATTCAATTTTTCTATTTTGGTAACAGTTATATTGATAAAAGTTTAAAGTTAAGGGTAATATGTGAATTTTTTTTTAAAGTAAGCAAGTTGATATAAAATATTCGTTGTGTCGGGGAATATTCGATTACTCGGGGAATATTCTTTTTGTCGGAGAATATTCGTACGACGGTACAATCATTGGTGGACCCCACAACGGAATTATTATTAGATTGAGAAAACGACAAAAATATTTTTATGAAAATAACGGCGGAAGTTTTACCGTTAACTGTTGAAACACCCGGTGTTAAAAGTACAGTAATACGCGTGGTTGCATAGTAGCACACGGTATTGATTATTGATGCTTACGTGAGAAGTCACTCAGTTTTATTTTATTAGTATTATTAATGTAATAAAATAGAAAAGCTTTTTATATAAAACAGAATACTTTTATAATGTTATTCGTTTTATTAGGCTAATAGTAAAATCTTTTTATATAAAACAGAATACTTTTATAAAGTTATCTATTTTATTAGACAATAATTAGAATATATTATATTTTATTATGCATAGTATTTGTATAGTGTCTGCATAGTATTTACATAGTAAAATCTTTTATAAAGTTATTCGTTTTATTAGATTATAAATAGAATATATTATATTTTATTTAAAAAATTTTACTTTAAATATGGACCGTCCGATTAAAAGCAAATCAATCTGGACCGTTCATGAATTAGTTATTATGCAGTCCATTCTACTATAAATAGAAGCTCATTCCTTCATTATTTCTTACGAATTTACTGAAACTCTAGAGAGAGAAACTATAGAGACAGTTCTTCTTCTTTAATCTTGAGCATATTTATTTAGAGTTTAAGAAAGCATTGAGCGTAGTGCAAATTTTCTTCGAGTATATTCTCGCCCTACCAGTCAGAATACTCTTCTTTCAAAGGTAATTGATATTATTTGTGGTACCCGTAAGGGATATTATTTCGTTTGTATTCATGAAGAGAACTTCTGTTATTCTATTCTTTATTATTATTTTGGAATAACCAATTTATGCGAAGTACCGCATACATGGTGAAATTATTCTATTATTCCGTTTTTTATTATTCTGTCAGAATATCCTGTTGGTGCGTACTATGCATGACCTAGTTCCATTATTATTATTATTCTGTTAGAATAACCTGTTTGTTCGGTCTATCGCATGCATGGTGATTTCTGTTGTTATACCATTCTTTAATATTTTGTTGGAATATCCTGTCGGTGCGAATTTCGCCTGACCTGGTTCTGTTCTTTATTATTCTGTCGGAATATTTTGTCTGTGCATTTATGCATGACCTGGTTTCATTCTTTATTATTCTGTTGGGAATAACTTGTATGTGCAGTCTATCGCACGCATGGTGAATCCTTCTGTTATTCCATTCTTTATTATTCTGTTGGAATAACCTGTCTATGTGGATTACCACATGCATGGTGAATGATCCTTTGTATTCATTCCTTATTAAATTGTTAAAATGATCTGTATATGTGGATTATCGCATGGCGGACGAAAATCCATTTGCAGTTTTATATATTCTATTATACTCAGTTGGTTAAAGTTTTAGCTTCTATACCCCCATGAAATTAGTGAAATATCCTTGATATTTGCGCTTCATCCAGTGTCTTTTCATGAAAATATTTTTTTGAGCATTCTTAAATTTTACTCTACAAATAAGTATCATGTTGACAATTTGGATGTTATTGGTTCCTAGATAAATTAATTCTTGAACTTGTTTTATTGAATTATTATGTCATTGTCATCATCTTCATGTTTATATTATGTTGAAAGTCATCTGTAGCCTGTAGTGCATAGATGGACTTGGTATGATTATGACCATGGATTATTCGGTATAATCATGACCGTAATGTTACAAATGATGTGGTAAAAGTCATCTTTGGCCCGTAGTGCATAGATGGACTTGGTGTGATTATGACCAGTGATTATTCGGTATAATCATGACCGTAATGTGATGAATGATGTGGTAAAAAAATCCTCATTGGTCGTAGTGCATTAATGGACAGTTTTTGGTATGATTATGGCTATGGATTCTCTTCAGCCAAGGGTGCAAAGATGAATTATTTTATGGCATGACCAGGATCGTTGATGAAAACACGATTATCTTTGGCCCGTAGTGCATGGATAATTCGTGGTCGTGATACTAATGAATATCCTTGGCCTGTAGTGCAGGGATGATTCGATGATGTGAATTAATTATTGAGCTGAGTCTCAGCGATGAAATATTAATTCATGGATGTGATAATAATGAATATCTTTGGTCGTAGTGCATAGATAATTCATGGATGTGATACTAACGAATATCATTGGTCGTAGTGCATGGATAACTCGAAGGTGTGGATTATTTATTAAGCTAAGTCTCAGCGATAAAATATTGGTTATACACTTTTAATTTGTAGAAGATAGTAGATATCATGATCTACTTGACTCTTCTAAAATACAGTTGTATGTCTTTGGCCGTAGTGCAAAGATGAATTTATTAGTATGATTATGAACAAGAATTGTGATTTGGTATAATCATAATTTTTGATGTTTCAGGTGAATATAGGTGATAAAAATTATCTTCGTCCTGGGTGCGAAGAGGAATTTAGAATCACAATTATGATTATTAGTTATTCATATAATTGTGGATAGGAATTGTTAATTGATGTTACAGGGATAAAATATTATTGGTGGACTTTTAACATGGATAAGATAATAGACCTAATGGTCTATTTGACTCTTCTAATGGATTACTCGTTCCGATGCAACTATGGTTGAAAAGTTTTACCAGCTACCATATGTTCTAAATCTTTGATTTATTAATGATGAAGGCTATTGATGATGTAAATTAGCTTTAATTCTGATATTCTTTACTGGGCTAGTTGAGCTCACCCTTTTGCTTTCATTGTTCTCTTCAGGAAGTGAGAACGCAGTAGGGACTAGTCTGGGAACGGAGTGACGGTCCAGATGATATCATTAGTAGTCATCACTATTCTATGAAATAGTGTGATAGCTGTGGATGTTCTCCCTAAACAGTATATAAAAGTGTGTTGTATTCTATACATCATTTAGTAGTTATATTTGGTGAATCAAATAGGGTGAGGCGAACCCAACTTTGGAAGGGTGTTTCGCCACTATCATACAAGATGTCTAATGACATACAACCTCGTGATCTCATAAGACATGGTTGTGCACATCCACTTGCTGAATATATCTATGAGCACTATCTATATGATCTTGGAGTTTATTTGAAATATAATTTTCACTTGGATACAACAGAGATATTTATATGTCAAGAGAAGACTCACCATTGGAAAGAAGAGGATAGTAATCTTCTTGTTTTTCTTTGGGGACTTTTGGGATAACCAAGTATAATTATGTGGACATATGATATCTATCATAACCTAGACGCATGGCCTCCCATGTACGAAGGTTTCCTTGAGCACTTTCCAAAGATTTTAATTTCTAAAATAGTTTTTGACTATACTTTTATGTAAAGTATCATTGTAAGGTTGTGGTCAAGGTACCATGAGAGTTACATACATTTGTATTAAAACTCATAGTTAACTGTGGTCGTATTTTATACGACAACTCAACAGTTATATAAATGAAGTTGTATTTGAATTTTGTACCATGTATCTGGCGACTCAAAATGGGTGATGTATACCTAATTTTGGGGGCGTCACAGTTGGTATCAGAGCTTAGGGATATGGTCGCTGGCGGAGATAAAAGTCTAGAACTAGGAGGGGAGAGACGAGTTATATACTTCGATAGTGTGTGACTTACCTAAGCTGAAATTGTTTACTTGATAAGTTGATAAATTATGATATGTCAATTAACCTTTGTTTTGAAGCAATATTCTAGAATGATATCTAAAATACAGAAGATGAGAAATGGGAAAATCATGATAACGAGGAAATTATCGGGAAGGTACAATCTGAAAAGAAAGCAAGGTATTCTCATCTCTTCGAATATCAAGTACGTACGTAAATTTCGAGGGCAAAATTTCATAAGGAGGGGTGATTGTGAGACCCTAAATTTTATGAAATCAAAGTATTCAATTTTTCTATTTTGGTAATAGTTAAATTGATAAAAGTTTAAAGTTAAGGATAATATGTGAATTTTTTTTTAAAAGTAAGCAAGTTGATATAAAATATTCGTTGTGTCAGGGAATATTAGATTAGTCGGGGAATATTCTTTTTTGTCAAGAAATATTCGTACAACGGTACAATCATGGTGGACCCCACAACGGAATTATAGTCGGATTGAGAAAACGATAAAAATATTTTTATGAAAATAACGACGGAAGTTTTACCGTTAACTGTTGAAACACCCGGTGTTAAACGTACAGTAATACGCATGGTTGCATAGTAGCACACGGTATTGATTATTGATGCTTACGTGAGAAGTCACTCAGTTTTGTTTTATTAGTATTATTAATGTAATAAAATAGAAAAGCTTTTTATATAAAACAGAATACTTTTATAAAGTTATTCGTTTTATTAGGCTAATAGTAAAATCTTTTAATATAAAACAGAATACTTTTATAAAGTTATCTGTTTTATTATACAATAATTAGAATATATTATATTTTATTATGCATAGTATTTGCATAGTACCCGTATAGTGTTTGCATAGTAAAATCTTTTATAAAGTTATTCGTTTTATTATATTATAAATAGAATATATTATATTTTATTTAAAAGATTTTGCTTTAAATATGGACCGTCCGATTAAAAGTAAATTAATCTGGACCGTTCATGAATTAGTTACTGTGCAGTCCATTCTTCTATAAATAGAAGCTCATTCCTTCATTATTTCTTACGAATTTACTGAAACTCTAGAGAGAGAAACTATAGAGAGAGTTCTTCTTCTATAATCTTGAGCGTATTTATTTAGAGTTTTAGAAAGTTTTTAGCGTAGTGCAAGTTTTCTTCGAGTATATCCTCACCCTACCAGTCGGAATACTCTTCTTTCAAAGGTAAGGGATATTATTTGTGGTACCCGTAAGGGGTATTATTTCTTTTGTATTCATAAAGAGAACTTCTGTTATTCCATTCTTTATTATTATGTTGGAATAACCTGTTTATGAGAAGTACCGCATACATGGTGAAATTCTTCTATTATTCCGTTCTTTATTATTCTGTCGGAATATCCTGTTGGTGCGTACTACGCCTGACCTGGTTCCATTAATTATTATTCTATTGGAATAACCTGTCTGTGCGGTCTGTCGCATGCATGGTGATTTCTGTTGTTATTCCATTCTTTAATATTTTGTTAGAATATCCTGTCGGTGCGAATTTCACCTGACCTAGTTCTGTTCTTTATTATTCTGTCGAAATATCCTGTCTGTGCGTTTACGCATGACCTGGTTCCATTCTTTTTTATTCTGTTGAGAATAACCTGTCTGTGCAGTCTATCGCACGCATGGTGAATCCTTCTGTTATTCCATTCTTTATTATTCTGTTGGAATAGCTGTGGAGGTTCTCCCTAAACAGTGTAGAAAAGTGTGTTGTATTCTATACATCATTTAGTAGTTATATTTGGTGAATCAAATAGGGTGAGGCGAACCCAACTTTGGAAGGGTGTTTTGCCACTATCATACAAGATGTCTAATGACATACAACCTCGTGATCTCATAAGACATGGTTGTGCACATCCACTTGCTGAATATATCTACGAGCACTATCTATATGATCTTGGAGTTTATTTAAAATATAATTTTCACTTGGAGACAACAGAGATATTTATATGTCAAGAGAAGACTCACCATTGGAAAGAAGAGGATAGTAATCTTCTTGTTTTTCTTTGGAGACTTTTGGGACAACCAAGGATAATTCTGTGGACATATGATATCTATCATAACCTAGACGCATGGCCTCCCATGTACGAAGGTTTCCTTGAGCACTTCCCAAAGATTATTATTTCTAAAATAGTTTTTGACTATACTTTTATGTAAAGTATCATTATAAGGTTGTGGTCAAGGTACCATGAGAGTTACATACATTTGTATTAAAACTCATAGTTAATTGTGGTCGTATTCTATACGACAGCTTAAAAGTTGTATAAATGAAGTTGTATTTGAATTTTGTACCATGTATCTGGCGACTCAGAATGGGTGATGTATACCTAATTTTAGGGGCGTCACATGTTCTTTCGTTCTTAACTGCAATGTTATTGTTCGCAATAGTGAGCATAATTGCCCACAAGTATAACAATTAAAGTAACAATATAATAACATGCGAGTGAATTAAACACTTCTGAAATAAAGCTCAACTTTTGAATCAAGAATGAATAACAAGAATCAAAAGAAATCTGAGGGTCATAAGACCTTGAACTATGTCCTAGGTTATCAAGGGTTATACTTCAAACCTTTAACTGTCATAAGACTATGGACTCTTCTTCTCGTACTTAGGGGGATCAGCACTTAGTACCATACTGTGCACAATATCTTAACGTTAAAGCGTAAATAATCCCTTTACAGGGTTGTTCATCTCAGTTTGACATTAGAGTCCGCGCCAAAGGAAGTTTGGTTTGGATAAATCATCAAGGGTTCTGAAATTTAGAATGCTCATCAACTATGGACTAGTCGAATCATTAAGGGTTCGCTAGTCTAACAAGGTTTAACAGTAAATGATATTTGTAATGAATAATAATCTCAATAGGTATACAATAGAACAATTATTGTATAACAGAATCATACATTGAAAAGATAGTAAATCTTTAACATAACAATGAACTTGATTTATAAACTTGAATAATGATAATAAGTAAGGTTAGGAAACTTGCCTCGTGCGTAAATTATACGTTAATTAAACTCGTCGCTTGATTTAAATCTTACATATCATTTACGTTCACAATAACAATCAATTATAACGTAATTAATCATAGCAACTTCTTTCTTTTTGTCTAACTTTGGTTATGACTATACTTAGTCAAATTATCACACTTATTGTCACATAATAAGCACTTCACGAATAATAAGCTAACTATGCATTTAATAATTCAGTCCACATGCAATTATGTTATTTACATGTTAAGCATCTATTTTAACATCTTATTATACTTCTAACATATTTCTATGTTCATTACATTAAGTTACTAACACATTGCTAGACTTAACATTTAAAAATAGTTCATTTCTGAACATTTTGGAGAGTGGCGCTGCGGCGCCACTATTGTACTGGTACTCGGCGCTGCGGCGCGATGGCGCTGCGACTGGACTCTTGGCGCTCTGGTGCCATGGCATTGTGGCGCAGATGATAAGGCACGAGACTGGCGCCACGACGCGGCGAACCAGAAACTGTTCTGTAATTCGCGAAAAATTGCATAACACAGCCAAAAACCCCAATTAAATTATTATTACACGAATTTAATCATACCCATTCATAATAATACACATATAATCACTACTTAACCCTTCTAGCATGATTTAAACATGTTAAAACACATAATTAACAAGATTAAAACATGAAATTTTCATTGTTCTTTGTGTTCTTGAAGGTTTTGAACAAAAACATAAAATTTAACACTACGGATTCGTTATAAGACCAAATCCAACCATTCAAGTTTTGTTTACTTCGTTTTAACATGCATAATTATATACAAGTGTAAAATTTAGGGATAATATATGATCAACGCATTAAATTTGTGCGTAAGGGCCATATGGCCATAATTCAACACTGTAACTTTTGAATCCATAATATACGCTATAATATAATGAAATTGATGATATGGAAACATACAATAAATATATTCAACATGTTATGCTATTCGAATTATTACACATATCCCTACAACAACACAATTTCCCAATTTACAAAGACTTCACAAAAGCTTTGAAAGCCATTTTTATGAAAACTAAATGACGTAAAAAGAGAATTTGGGTTTGGAGAATTTACCCAGAGTATAAAGTGTACAGTATAAAGATAACAACTCTTTTTCAAAAGCTTCTTCAATCATAGAGTTTCTCACAACTCCTCTGAAATCTCTCTTGAATTTCTCAACTTCTCTCTAGTTTTATCAGACTTAGTAAAATGAAGAAATAAAGAAGACATCATATATCAATTAAACTGACTCATTGTGGTCAGTTACCCAGTCATGGGTAACTGCCCTCAACTCCCACTAAGGCCATGTTTTGTGCTTTAAAAACTCAATCCTATTTATTTTAATAACTCTTTTATACTATAGTTTAAATAATATTACACCCTTTATAAAATAACTCAATTAATTTATTTAATTTAAATTAAATTAAATATAATAATTTCTCATTAATTCACATAATTAATTTCTTATTTATTAATTATGTCAAATTATTAAATCTCTAATTAATTATTACATTAATTAAAATAACATTATGCTTATTAAATATTTTATTTAATTCAAAAAGCTCACATAAATACATACCTTGAATAATAATTATTCTTCACATTATTTTAATTAATATAACACATATAATTAATTTAATCTATCACAATTGCATCAATTAATTATTTAATCTAATAATTAATTCATCGAGAAATATGTATTCAATCCAATAAATATTAAAATTAAATTACAAAATATCGGTTGTCACATATACTGTCTGGAAGCAGCTCGTATCGAGGGAGCCATCCCCATTGGTGACTGTGGTAGGTCTGAAGCATACACAAGTGTTTGATCCGGAATCTGAGGAGGAGGAAGAGGAAGAGGAAGAGGAAGAGGAGGATCCCAAAGAGTTATCACTTAACTCTACCGAAATTGAGATGCTTGATGAAGTATATGACCGTAACATAGAGTTACAGGATAGGGTCAAGGAGGTAGAAGAACAAGTTGTGGAGCATCATGTCGCGTTAGAGCAAAAGGATGTCACCATTCAAGATCTCAGCGCACGAACTGCAGAGCTTGAGCAGAAACTGGTGTAGTTGGAGTATCAGATTGGACAGTTGTTGACTGGGAAAGAGATTGCACAAGATGATTTGAGAGAAGAGTTAACTAAGCGGGCAAGAGTGGAGGACGCGTGGTTTAAGGTTTCTAAACGCACAGATCTTGTTGAGGACGAGGTTCGGTCAAAGAAGGCCAAGATAGATGAGATGGAATATGTTTTCCACACATCGGTTGATAGAGCTCAGGATCGAGTCTTCTATTATCCAGTTCACTTTGAAGATTGTCAGTGGTATATGATGGATCGTAGAATGATGATTCGTATCATGGAGCAGGAGCGCAGTGAAGCTGTGCGACGTGGAATGATATGATTATAATGGTTGAATAGAAATTATAATTTTACTGATAAGGTTAATTTTATTTCTTAAGGAATTAAAGGTACATAATCTAGTTTATATTTCTAGTTTATGTGTTCTTGAGTTTCTTTTAAAATTAGAGTTTTAGTTAATAAATTTGTGGGTTACGATGTTATATATGTTATTAGATATTTATAATTTGATAATAGTCAGCTAGAAAAATTTTCAGAAATCAAATTCATGTATTTATACTAAAGAAGAGGAATTTCAGTTTTGATTGTAATGTGTATTTTGGTGTACTTTGGGACTAAAGTTGATGATAATTTATTGCTGAAAACTTTAAATTGATGGATGATTGTTGTTCTCCTCTATAAAATGAAAACAATGCAACTTGAACGGATCGAATTAGTTAAGAAACGAATTCGTGATGAATGAATACACTTAGCATGTTGAAAATAGGAAAAATTAGTATAAACAAATTAGAATTAGTATAAACCAAGTCCCATGTCAACTAGATTGAGAACTTTACCCTTTGCTAAACCTATAAATAGAAGGGCATGATCCTTTATTTCATTCATCAATAATAAGGCCTCCAATTTTGAGAAATGCTTTGTTGTGGGAGGACTTTTTATAAAGACCTCCTTAGTTAAATTTTGGCGTGGTAGTGCGTAGTCAGTTTGTGGAACTTCTATTTTCAGGTATGTTTCTTATTTAATTTTTGGTAATGTTATTATTTTAAATATTGTATTTAGTTTGTTAGTTAAAGTTTGAATTTTGGAAGTTTAGTTAGTTTTGTTAGTAAACTAGTTAGTTTACTATGTTTATTTTGGCTTGGAATTGATTATGTAAATGAGTTCTAATGATGGTAATTAGAGATATGAAGCTGAGACCTTAGATGAGTATAATTATGTTATTTGGGTTGGAACGAGTTAATGCGAGTTTTGGATGTCAAAACGAGAAGTCCGAAAAATTGGTGGACTACTGATCCAAAAACGAAATTTTGGGGTTAGCTAGATTCTTTAGAAAATTCTAAACTTTTGGTATGTTATAGTACACTGAATAAGCTTTCCATAGACTCTAGAACGGACTAATTCCGACTTCGGAGCAAAGAGTTATGACCATTCAAAGTAGTCGCGTCAAAAATGTCTAACCAACTCGGGGCTGTCACCTTGAACTAATTTTATGGAATTCTATTTTTAGAATTTGGAAAAGGTCAAAGAATCAAAGTTGTAGTCCTGGAAGTTAGCTTCACGCGGGCGTAAGAATCGCTCAAAAATGTTTTGAAACGGAAAAGTTATGACTATTTTAGCGAGAGAGGGTAAAGTTGGGAAAGAATGAAAAATAGTTTTGAACGCCCCTTTTTGAACACTGTTTTGGACTGTCTATCTTATCCGAAACTGGTGTCCAATAACTTTTAAAAATAGGTTAATATGATGTTTCCAGCATGTCCAAAGTTGGATGTCATCGGACTTATGAGATATAGAGTAAAGTTTACATTACAACTACTATGCGTTGCTATGTGACTAATAGTTGATGTGTATGATTATATAATTGTGGAGGGCACATGAAGTGCAGATAACTATAAGCTGTTAAACTATTTTTGGTAAACAACGATCAAGGAAAGTCTTTCAATTCCTATTTGCTATGTGAATTTGATGATGAACTGTTTGAAATCTTTATTGCAAATAGCATGATGTGTTATATTAATGTTGAAAGTATGAAATGTTAAAGTCAATTTATGACTATGTTGATTGAGTACTGAATGTTGATTGAGTAAGGAACTCAATCTTTATACTTGTTATATGAACTACATCATGTATGTTATGTTAGTCCAATGCTTATGATATGTATATCGAGTATGTTATTATGTGCTATGTGATGCATTAAAACTGTTAGATTTTGTTGGGCTGTCGAGCTCAACCTTGCAAATAACCACTTTTGCAGGTTAAAAATTTAAGGTAAAGTTATGTGTTACTTGAAAGATATGAATTAGATGTGATACTTGAAGATTTATATACTTTGGCTGAGTTATTAATATTTGAACCATGTTTAAGGTTCCGAATAATGTATTAATGTTGAATTGTAATATCATTTTGCGATGTAAACCCTTGTAGTATTAAAATGATTATGAGACAGTTAGATGTAAAGGTTGAATGTTTTGGGAACGAGAATAGTTTGTAATAGAAAATTTTATTTTTTTCACAAATTTCAATGGTTGTATTATCGTTTAATGATGTAAGAATGTATTGTTAACGACCGAAGTCGAAAATTAAATTATATGAATTTTGGGGTCTTTACAATTGGTATCAAGACTGATAGGTTAGAAACCATAGGTAAGAGTACCTTAGGCTATAACCTTATAGAAGAAAGGTGAAAATAATGAAGGAATAAGCTCAAATAGTGTTTGAACAATAAGAAGTAATTTAAGAAATGTATAGAGAAGGGATTAAAACATGCGTAAGAGGATTTAAAGAAGAATCTAGCAAAGTTATAAGGAATATGAATTTGGGGTTACCCAACTCCAATAATAAGGATGTAAGGTGATAATAAATAGACAATGTCTATAAAAAGAGAATGATAAAGAAGTTAAGAATAGAAAGTTATATTTAAGTATGGTATAATTGTACTCTTTAATAGTTGATGTATGATATCTGGGCTAAACGATTCCTTCATAGAGCGGAAGTATATATGAGCTAGTAACTCGGAACCTAGTTTGTTGGTTGTTTGTGGGAAACCACTCAGCATACCATATTGAAAATATTAGAGACTCGATGTGTACCAAGTATAGAAAATAGATACGTATGATGAAAATGTGAAACTCGAATGAAATGTTGAGCAATGTAAATGAAGTTAAAAAATCTTAAAGGAAGAATTTTTATATAAACAAGAAAATTCAAAGAAGAATCTTGAAGAGATATAAAGATAAGAAATGAGAGTTACCTAACTCCAATAGCCAAGATAACGAATATTGATGAATAGACAAAGCCTGTAAGATTAAAAGCATAAATGAAATCGTAAATGATGAAAAAGGAAAGAAGAGGATCGTAAAACAAAATGATCACGAGTTAAGAAAAGAATTTTATGGGAGATAATTATAGAATAAGATCACGACGTGATTTGTTTAAGTTATAAAAGATAGGTGGTTTGTAATGTTTGAATAATTATAGCTTGATGCTATGAAGATAATGTACTATGATATAGTACAAGATAAATTCACGAGGAGTTATAGATAATGTGATACGAGAAATTCATATTGAGCAAGTTAAGAGCAAGTTATGAGTAAGATAGAGTTAGGTGGGATTTCAATTGAGGACTCATGTGATGGTTGAGTTGTACAAACCCTTGTATGGGCAAGGGTTTTGTGCTTGCACTCAGTGTATCACATTGATAATCATTGGAATGTCGGTGTCGCGCTATCAATGTATATGTGGTGAAAAGTTGATTCTTTTCTCATATGTATATTTGATAGTTAGAAACTATTAAGATTAGTCAGATATTATTAAGATTAGGTGCGGTTCTTAAAACTAATGCATATGGTAAGTTCGTGACTCAGAATAATATGGTATGTTTTGAACCCCTCAGCCATTGGACGCCTATTATCTGACTAGGATATGTTCTTAAACTTATATTATTGTGGCAAGTTCCTGAACTTCCAATGTGCGGTAAGTTTGATGAACTGGGGTATAATTAAGTGTGAATGGAGTATTGGGGATGATAGGAATAGATAGACTTATTAAGCAATGGATCATTATAGAAAGTGGAGTTGATGGTGGAAGCACAGGTATTCCAAATCGTCTAACTATGCAAGACTTCAAAATTTTTGACATCAAGCTAAATTCGCACTATGTGCCTTTTAAAAAGAAATTTTTATTCTCAACGCATGGTGACAAATGTGTATGTGTGGACTTCGGGACACTAACAAATCGTTACCTGTTGAGATATGATATCACTTAAACTAATTTTTAAAGATTTTTGAACTGTTTAAAGAATAGTCTATGCTAATTGTTTCAGCTAGACGAAAATGATTTGAAAATATCAAAATATATTTTATATCATTATTGCACCATATAACCTAGTGCAAAGATGATAAAAATGATGGAGTTATCAATACAGAATTACTTAGTGTTAGATGTGATCTAAGGATCGTTAGCCCACTATGGTATGATGTAGTATAACAAAGTCACAAAATGACGAAATCCTCAAACGGGCTATAAACACAGTACGGTATCATGACGTCATAAAATTATTTTCAGAATTTTAAAGATAATTAATTGCCAACAGGGTTTGGCCATACATGTTTCGATTGAAATTGAATTATTGGTATGAGTCTAAGCTATTTGATTCAGCTAGACCAATGTTTTATGAAATTCAAAGTGTTCTTTGAAATTTTCCCGAACCAAATTATTTTGGTGCGGATTCAGATGTTGAGAAGCTGAGGTGAACAATCCTTTTATAAGGGATTATATTATGCGAAAGTGTAAAATGTTTGTGCATAAAACATTGTACGAAGGGCTGATTTTCCTGAGGACGAGAAGAAAGGTCCATTTAGTCTTATGACTGTTAAATGTTCATGTTGAGATATTTGATAACCTGGGGACGTAGTTCAAGGTCTTGTGACCCCTCAGCATGATTCAAGAATCTTTTAAATTCCTAAGTTATTCATCCTGCTTCCCAATTATTGAGCAATTATGGAAGATTCTTGTTATTCTAAAAGGCAAATGTGGTAAGGATGATATTTGTTAGAAAGAAGTAAATCGTAGAATGCGACACTGAATGATGAATATATATTGAATAAGTGAGAAAAGAAATTTTGAAATGAGAAGGAGATGGGTTATCAAAGAATAATGTAAAACTTTTAATAGAAAAGTTATAAATTATAGACAGATCTTTATGGAAAGAAAGTGGTTATAGAACCTGCGTGGGCATGTGGTTAAACTATTTTCGACTTAATGGTCACATCCAAAACTAAGACTTTCTTCAGTTTGGTGATAAGTCAAATATATATTAACGTACAATCTATTTTGATAGATTGAATGAATAAAGATTAATAGATAAAATTTCGAGGACGAAATTCTTAGAAGAAATGGTGAATGTAATATCCCGAGTGTTTATGATAACGATCCTTAGAAAAGGAAATGAATGGGTTAAAGAATATATAATACTCAAAATATAATTGAGTTCAAGTGAAAGTTATGAAATAAAACCTAGAATTTGTTGAAGTAATGAATGTAGTAGAAAATATAAAACCTATATTAAGGTAATGTGTTGAAGATATTCAACGAAAAATTTTGAAAAGAGATTTGGTGAAAATCGAGTAAAGGAGGTTTCTTTGATTCCGAGGACGGAATCCTTATAAGGAAGGAAGGATATGACAACCCGAATTTTCATAAGTTATTAAAATAAGAATTTAATAATTAAAATTCTTATTATAAGGTGTATACATTTTGAATTATGTGATTTGGTGTGAAGAGAATTATATATTCATATGTTGGAGAAAATGAGATTTAATAGTTAATTAAACTATTAAAGAAATTAAATAATATTAGTTAATTTAATTAAGTTGAAATTATGTTATGAGATAATATAATTTTAATTGTTATGCATTGTGGGCAATGGAAATTATTATGAGTTAAGTTTCATAAATAGTGTGAATAATTCACTTAATTAAAATAGTGAATTAATACAAGTATAATTAATTTAATAAAGTGAGAAGGTAATATATTACATGAAAATGTAAATGTTAGTATAGTATGAGTAAAATATTTATTAAGTACATTAAATATTTTAGTTGAAAACTTTATGAAATAAAATGAATATTTATGGTATTAAATAAATATTTGATGAAAATTGCTATGGGATAGTTTATTTAAGTGTGATAAAATAGATGGGATTTATACGTAATTTATTACGCGAGTATAATGGTGATATTCTAATTTAATTAAATAATTAAATTAGAGGAGTGAGAATTTGTTAAATAATGTTATGATTATAATGGTTGAATAGAAATTATAATTTTACTGATAAGGTTAATTTTATTTCTTAAGGAATTAAAGGTACATAATCTACTTTATATTTCTAGTTTATGTGTTCTTGAGTTTCTTTTAAAATTAGAGTTTTGGTTAATGAATTTGTGGGTTACAATGTTATATATGTTATTAGATATTTATAATTTGATAATGATCATCTAGAAAAAATTTCAGAAATCAAATTCAAGTATTTATACTAAAGAAGAGAAATTTGGGTTTTGATTGTAATGTGTGTTTTGGTGTACTTTGGGACTAAAGTTGATGATGATTTCGTGATGGAAACTTTAAATTGAAGGATGATTGTTGTTCTCCTCTATAAAACGAAAACAACGCAACTTGAACGGATCGAATTGGTTAAGAAACGAATTCGTGATGAATGAATACACTTAGCATGTTGAAAATAGGAAAAATTAGTATAAACAAATTAGAATTAGTATAAACCAAGTCCCACATCAACTAAAATGAGAACTTTACCCTTTGCTAAACCTATAAATAGAAGGGCTTGACTCTTTATTTCATTCGTCAACAATAAGTCCTCCAATTTTGAGAAAGGCTTTGTTGTGGGAGGACTTTTTATAAAGACTTCCTTAGTTAAATTTTGGCATGGAAGTACATAGTCAGTTTATGGAACTCGTATTTTTAGGTATGTTTCTTATTTAATTTTTGGTAATGTTATTATTTTAAATATTGTATTTAGTTTGTTAGTTAAAGTTTGAATTTTAGAAATTTAGTTAGTTTTGTTAGTAAACTAGTTAGTTTCCTATGTTTATTTTGGTTTGGAATTGATTATGTAAATGAGTTCCAATGATGGTAATTAGAGATATGAAGACGAGACCTTAGACGAGTCTAATTATGTTAAATAAAACTTATTTGTAAAGAAAGTTGGGTTGGAACGAGTCGAGGCGAGTTTTGGATGTCAAAACGAGAAGTCCGAAAAACTAGTGGACTGCTGATCCAAAAACGAAAATTCGGGGTTAGGTAGATTGTTTAAAAAATTCTGGACTTTTGGTATGTTATAGTACACTGAATAAGCTTTCCATAGACTCCAGAACGGACTAATTCCGACTTCGGAGCAAAGAGTTATGACCATTCAAAGTAGTCCCGTCAAAACTGTGTAACAAACTCGGGGCAGTTGCCTTGAACTAATTTTATGGAATTCTGTGTTTAGAATTTGGAAAAGGTCAAAGAATAAAAGTTGTAGTCCCGGAAGTTAGCTTCGCATGGGCTCAAGAATCGCTCAAAAATGTTTTGAAACGGAAGCGAGAGGGGGTAAAGTTGGGAAGGAATGAAAAATAGTTTTGAATGCCCCTTTTTAAACACTATTTTGGACTGTCTATCTTATCCGAAATGGGTGTCCAATAACTTTTAAAAATAGGTTAATATGATGTTTCTAGCATATCCAAAGTTGGATGTCAGCGAACTTATGAGATATAGAGTAAAGTTTACATTACAACTACTATGCGTTGCTATGTGACTAATAGTTGATGTGTATGATTATATAATTGTGTAGGGCACGTAAAGTGCAGATAACTGTAAGCTGTTAAACTGCTATTGGTAAACAACGATCAAGGCAAGTCTTTCAGTTCCTATTTGCTATGTGAATTTGATGATGAACTGTTTGAAATCTTTATTACAAATAGCATGATGTGTTATATTAATGTTAAAAGTATGAAATGTTAAAGTCAATTTATGACTATGTTGATTGAGTACTGAACGTTGATTGAGTAAGGAACTCAATCTTTATACTTGTTATATGAACTACATCATGTATGTTATGTTAGTCCAATGCTTATGAGATGTATATCGAGCATGTTATTATGTGCTATGTGATGCATGAAAACTGTTAGATTCTGCTGGGCTGTCGAGCTCAACCTTGCAAATAACCACTTTTGCAGGCTAAAGATTTAAGGTAAAGTTATGTGTTACTTGAAAGATATGAATTAGATGTGATACTTTAAGATTTATATACTTTGACTGAGTTATTAATATTTGAATCATATTCAAGGTTCCGAATAATGTATTAATGTTGAATTGTAATATCGTTTTGCGATGTAAACCCTTATAGTATTAAAATGATTCTGAGACAGTTAGATGTAAAGGTTAAAAGTTTTGGGAACGAGAATAGTTTGTAATAGAAAATTTTAATTATTTCACAAATTTCAATGGTTGTATTATCGTTTAATGATGTAAAATTAGAGGTTGAATGTATTGTTAACGACCGAAGTCGAGAATTAAATTGTATAAATTTTGTGGTCGTTATAAAATTGGTGGATTAAACATGTAATAATATATAAATTGAGATTATATTGTGTTTGTATGTTAAGAAACGAAAATAACGCAAGTTGAATGAATCAATTTGGTTAAGAAACGAATTCGTAGTGAATGAATTCGCTAAACATGTTAAAACATGAAAGTTTAGTATGAGCATAAGTTTAGGGTCAAGATTTGGGCTAGTTAATGTTTTTTTAAATTGTTGATTCTTTGGTATGTTGTATTTCAATGAATTACAAGTCCATAGAGTCAAAAAAGGACTCAATTGGATGTCTATAACTTGAGTTATGAAGATTAGACGGAGAAAAGGTCAAAAAATCGCGAAGAACACAAACTACATAATTGGGATCTGCGAATACCCGCCTTGGCAGGGGTTTATAGTTCAAACAGTGCCGCCCCAGTGGGTATCCCATCCCAACAGGCTTTTCTCGGCCAAAAGCCACGCCCCGACGGGGATGGGCAGACTGATTAAGTGTTAGAGAAAAATTTGACGGGACATGATTTACTAAAATGGCCATAACGTTTTCATATAAACTCCAATTAATGTGATTCAAGATGATTTGGAACGAGGAAGAGTATACCTATAACTTTTATTTAATACATTTTTAAATTTGTAGTCAGGAACAGGGGTAACAATTATCATCTTTGGGACTGATGTGCATTCGGAGGCAATCGGAGGGTGTCGGGCATGCACGTATGCAAGTGTAGTGCTTCTGATGATAAAAGATGTTATTCTAAGTTATAATACACGAATATTAGTAAATATAATGATTAATAAATAATGTATTAGATAAGTTGTGTAAGCATACACAAGAGAGACGACTCGGGCATATGACGAATGAATGTCGAAACACCGTGATAAGTGTTAATGAACTTAAAAAAGTGTTTCAATTCAATTGAAGTGAACATTATAAGATATGGAATGAGGTTAATATAAAACTAATAAGGAGTCCTCATAAGACTTAAACACTTGATTGAATTTCGAGTACGATTAAGAAGAAATATAGAATTGATTAATAGGTTTTATTAGATTGAAACTCAATGTTGTAAGAGTTGAGAATGTGATTTGGATGCTAAAAGTCTTATGTTATATTTTAGTGAGTTTTCATATTCGTGTTATGTGGTTGATTAATATGGTTAAACATTAAGCTAAAACTTATTGTGATGCCCCCAAATCTAGGTATCTTCCAACCCGACAGATGGTGCTACACGGTGCTACAGTTCACACAAACATTCAATTGAAATGCCTCAAAAAAATGAATATGTCTTATATATATTCAAAATAATATTAATATTCCCCAGGTTCTTTATAATCATTACAATTGTTCTTGTCATAATATCAAATATTATTCTTACAAAACTATACTATTACATAAGTAATCTATGGGTTCTCCTTCGCCTTCCCTTTATCCTTGCCGGATCCATCGGTTCGTTCGATCTTAGCTGCATTTGTGATGCCCCCAAAATAGGTATACACCACCCATTCTGAGTTGTCAAATACATGGTACAGAAAACAACTACAACTTCATTATTACAATTATCGTGCAAAATACAACGACACATAAGTTGTGAGTTTTGATACAATTATATATCAACTGTGACTCTCATCCCAACCTTGGATAGCATGTCACAATGGCACCTTACATAAAGGTACAGTCAATAACTGTTTTAGAAATTAAAATCTTTGGGAAGTGCTCAAGGAAACCTTCGTACATGGGAGGCCATGTGTCTAAGTTATGATAGATATCATATGTCCACAGAATTATCTTTGGTTGACCCAATAGACCCAGAGAAAAATGAGAAGATTACTATCATGTTCTTTCTAATGGTGAGTCTTCTCTTAACATATAATTATCTCCATTTTCTCCAATTGTGAATTATATTTCAACCAAACTCCAAGGTTATATAGGTAGTGTTTGTAGATATACTCAGCAAATGGATGTGCACAATCCTGCCTTATGATAACACGAAGTCGATCATTAGACATCTTGTATGATAGTGACAAAACACCCTTCCAACGTTGGGTTCGCCTTCCCCTATTTGATTTACCAAATATAACTACTAAATGATGAATAAAATATAACACACTATTCTAAAGTTCTCAATAAAATTATTTTCATACTGTTTAGGGAGAACCTCCACAGCTATAGACCATCATTCTATTCCCCTATTACCCCGCTCGACCCAGCTACACTCTTATTACCTGAAAGGAATTGTGAAGCAAATGGGTGAGCACAACTAGCCCAGTAAAGAATATCATGACTAAAGATAATTAAATTATCAACAGCCTTCATCAGTAATAAATCAGAGATTTAAAACATATGGTAGATGATAAAACTTTTCAACCATAGTTTCAGTGGAACGAGCAATCCATTAGAAGAGTCAAATAGACCATAAAGTCTATTATCTTCTCCATGTTAAAAGTCCACCAACAATATTTTATCCCTGTAACATCAATCAACAGTTCTAGCCCACAACCATATGAATAACTCTTAATCATAATTGTGGTTCTAAATTCTTCTTCTCATCCAGGACGAAGAAAATTTTCATCACCTGTCTTTACCTGAAACATCTGTCGACGTCGGGTTTTTTATTTATCCTTTTTCGTTACCTATTTTTTTATGTTTTCATTTTATGTGAGATTTGTTTGAAAAACCACGTGAAAAAGGTCCGACATGTGTAATGTCAACGATTGGACTATAAGAGTCGCCAGTTGATTTTTTAACTGGTTGTACCAACACAACTGAGAAAAGGTTTGCACATTGACCCAGTGATGCGACACTGCTAAACGGGTCGGTGAAATTGAGATTCAATTAGGGTCCGGGGACTTGCTTATGCGGAGGGAAGGTGTTAGGCACCCCCCGACATCCGTGTTGCTACGGTGACTGCCACTTTTTAAGAAACTGTTATATGAATGTGTGTGTGTGTGTGTGTGTGGGTCAATGTGCTTTTATTTGGAAGTAGTGTGAGGACTCGTTCGCACCTATATACACAGTGTTTGAATTTATGTAAAAATTCAATTTTTAGCAAGATATGGCAGTGATGTTTTAAAAAAGAGGTTTTTCAAATCCTTGTGCTCAATAGTTATTGAGACCTTTTACACTCCCATTTTATTCTGTATTCGGCTGGATTGATTTTATTTTATAGATGCGAGGCATCTGTATGAAAATAATGTACAAAAAGATGCTGAATTCCTCGTGGGTATGAAAACCATCTGAGGAAATCTAAACATCACAGATAAATTTACAAGCAGCTTATAGCTGAAAAGGTTCATCACGGGAACCGAATCTAGATTCAGTGGACTGAATCTGTGATCACACGATTCCTAGGCTCACATGATGTCGTAATTGATAAAAACGCAGTAAGCAGGTATATATATAAAAGTTGTAAATATATATATATATATATATATATATATATATATATATATATATATATATATATATACAGACATGATCACCAACCACGAAGCACCTCCATGGGGGATTAGAAATGTAAATAAAGCAGTAAAAGCTATCAACCGCCACGGAGGAACCTCCAGGCGGGATGAAATATACAGAAAGCTGTAAAAACGGTCAACCACCACGAAGTAAACTCCAAGTGGGACGAAATTTATATATATATATATATATATATATATATATATTAAAGTAGTAAACGCACCGGATGTAAAATCCAGGCTCATCGAACGATATAAAATCCAGGCTCATCGAACAAAGTTTGACAACAGTTAATATATATAAATATATAAAAAAAAAAAATATATATATATATATATATATATATATATTAGAGCAGTAAACGCTCCAAATCGAAGTCTAAGCTCATCGAATAGAGTTCGACATGCAGTTCATATATGTAAATGTATATATATAAGTGTGTGTGTTTGTATATATATATATATATATATATATATATATATATATATATATATATATATATATATATATATATATATATATATATATAAACTCTGAAAATAAACTACGGATCGAAGTTTGTGCATACACACACAACACGACTCTCAATGTGAAGAACAGTGTGTGCAAAGATGAAGAGAAATGCTTTAAAGCGTGTAAGAAGGCTTACAGTGGGCTGCCAAAGAAGACTTCTATATCTTTAAAGTAGACGAAAACTGGCTTCTGCCCGTACAAAAGTAGCTATATATGAGCCCACAAGTGTTTAAAATGAGAAAGCACTCAGTATAAGGTAAGTACAGAGCAAATTGTGCAGGGCTTCCTCACCGTTTTCTCTTATAAAATGGCCACCCCAAGCCCTCTATTTATAGAGGGTGGAGCCGCAGGTACCTGCGACTGGGCCGCAAGTGTACCAGAGGCTGCCCGGGGTGCCCCGGGCATCGCGGGTCCCGTCGTCTCGAAGTACATGCACGTAGGCAACGTGATGTCCGCTTGAAATTTTAGAATTACAATCCGGGCATCCGATTGAGGTATATAGGACCTATTTCGGACTGCTGTTGTCGAGAGTTATGCAATGACATGGGATTAGAGGCTAGACGAAGTCATGAAGATGGGACGATGCCCTCCGGTCTTCAGCTTCAAATTCTATTCGTTATCCTGCGCAATAGTCATTCTAGATTGGTTCTTCTGAGCTTTTGTGGGACATTGATGTGTAGAATTGTATGTCTAAAATGTTGAGACAACGTGATGTGGTGTCAAGTTGGCGAGATGATGACTTTGCCCCTCACCGGGGTTATCTCCGGTTTGGGCAGATAAAGTAGACGTTGCTCAGGGTTATCGCTAAGATTGGACTGCTGCAATGGTGGAAGGTCCTCAGTGTCATCTCTGATGTGTGCCTGTCCTCCCGGTGTTATCTCTAGGTTGGTTCTGAGTATCTCATTGTGAGTGCTGAGATTGAAGCTGATTGCATGCATTTGAAACAAGTATTTCTGGGGTTATCTCCGGAACTGCCACTGCCTTCCTTGGGATTATCTCCAAGGTTGGAATTTGTTATTCCAAGTGTTGGGACTGAGACGGAACATCTCGGGGTTATCTCCAGGATGAAACGGTCTTCTCCGATTTGTGTTCCGGTATTGTAACTACAGGCCTCGGGGTTATCTCCTAGGTTAGAATTGTTACTCCCGGTGTGTGTTCCAGGGTTGAGGCTATTACTCCCAGTGGTGTCCAGGGTCGAGCTGTTCCTCCCGGTGGTATCCAGAATGGATATGAACCATCTTCCAGGGTTTCCTCTTGAAAGACGAATAATGCTCCTATGATGTTAAATATGCATAAAATTTTAAATGTCTACGATGCCCCTCTTTATCATATTCATGCAATGCAATGCATGGATAGGATAAAGAATCCTAGACACTTGAAATATAACATGAAGCATCTAGGTGATGCAGGTGTATGGGGTTATCGCCCAACATGCTGAGGATGATTGTTATCTCCCTATAGCTTCTACTGGGGATTTGGCAATGATGACCAAATTGGATGTGTGATCCAACTCTTTGAGGATGTTGACGTTGGGGTTATCACCAAAGTCCTGAATCCTTGATATAGACTTGATTCCAAAGAAGTGCCTCTTATGTGTAAGAGATCTGTGGGGATAAATCTTTGTCTGTTTGAGGATGTGTATAACATATTCTGTCATCAATCCTCCTTGATGACGTTGGCCTTTCCTAGTTTGTATCGCCAGAGTATGTCAATGTTCTGTTGGTTTTAATGCCAACAACAAATGTTGTCAGGGCTGCCTGACCTTCATTGACGTGTGAACCAATGGTTTACCACACGTTGTAACCCCTGCCGAGGATACATTTGATCCTCTGTTGATGTGTAGATCAACGGATGAACTCCCTATTGGGGATAAATGCCAA
Source organism: Panax notoginseng (assembly GCA_016801055.1). Taxonomy (NCBI): domain Eukaryota; kingdom Viridiplantae; phylum Streptophyta; class Magnoliopsida; order Apiales; family Araliaceae; genus Panax; species Panax notoginseng. Next base: position 79,725,413 of record CM029022.1, read on the forward strand.
GGCTTCTTGAACTTTGTTGATGTGTGTATCAACTGATGAAATCACCAGATGGTTTCTGATGCGACGTTGGGTTTACTTGCCAACGGCTGAACTGATGTCAAGGTTACCTAACCTTCATTGATATGTACATCAATGGATGATAATACGTTGTGATCCCCGCCGGGGTTATTGTATAATCGTTGATGTGTGTGTCAACAGAACATACGTTGTAATCCCCGTCGGGGATACGTGTTGGATCATCGTTGATGTGTGTGTCAACAGAACATGCATTGTAACCCCCACCGGGGATACGTGTTGGATCATCGTTAATGTGTGTGTCAATGGAACATGCGTTGTAACCCCCGCCGGGGATACGCTGGGGAATATGAGTACCCGAGTATAAAATCCTCGAATAGCTCTCGATTCTTCGATAGGTTTACTTGTCATCGGCTGAAATAATGTCAAGGCTGCTTGACCTTCATTGATACGTACATCAATAGATGATAATGAATTGCCGTCGGGGTTATGTACTTCGACATATGTACCGCGTTGTGACCCCCGTCGAGGTTGTTATGGCAAACTAGGATGACGATCTTGAATGAGAGAAATTGGACCTATGTGAGCTATTGTTGAGCATGACTTGTATCGTCTGAGATCACCGGCATAGTGTACCCTGTGGTTGGGCGAATACCAATGAATGATGTGAAGACCCACGGTTCAACCAGGATTGTAAGCTATTCTGCTCAATCGTGTAGCGTTTGAAAAGCTCCAGGTTAGAAGATACCACACCCTATCTGAGGTGATTTGGAGACTTGTTGTCCAGATATTATGGATCTGGATCAGCCGAGTAGTTCCCGTAGGACCACTTCTGGTGTACGGAGGAGGGCTTCTGAAGTGCCTCGACCCCGTTCCGTTAGACAGCCTCGCAAGTTGGTGGAGGCGGTAATACGTCCAGTCCAGGTTGATGTGCCGGACGTCGAGGACGAGGAGGAGGATGTTCCGGTTGCGGACCCCGCTCCTGCTACGCATGTTCCCCGTAGGGAGCTCCCGAGTATTCAGGTAGCAAACCCAGAGCTTCTTGGTGACTTGAGTCGACATCCCTCAATGTATTTGCATGCTAACGAGGTATGACGTCAGAACTTGATCTTCCTTTTTTGCTATTTATGAGGAGTAAAAGGATTTAATGTTGATCTGCATTTCATGCAGGTTCCTGGATTTACACAGCCTCGAGGGAACGGGTTCAGTATACACTCCATGTAACAAGCTCTTCGTCCTGACTATAGAGCGATTGTGCATGACTGGGATTTTGGAGCATTCTTTTCCATCCTTCCCTGTCGTTGTCCCTGGGGTTATCTCAGGGCATTGTCTGAGCGGTGGTTTCACCAGACTCAGTCACTCCATTTACTGGACTGTGAGGTGATGATGACACTGATGGATTGGCGGTTTATCATAGGTATGGAGTTTGGAGGGGCACTAGTGCCTTGCACGACGGATATTACCCCGACTACCGTCAGATCCTTGTTAGGAGTTCTGGCAGAAGCAATCACAAGCCGGACTATCCGCGCTGGTCCTTTGAGCGTAGATGCTATGAGTGGGCTATTAAGCGAGCCTGTGATAACCCGGGATTTCAAATAATCCAAATTTCACGATTAATATTTTTTTTATTTAATATTGACATTGACTATTAATATTATATTGTGTATCTATGATACGAGTGTGGAGAATTAGTCAATTTGTGTATTGACTAAGAAATTAGAGTAGAGTTATGCTTAACAGCTTTAGAAACCCTAACCCTAATTTCTGGAAAGGGATTCGGTAGAAAATATAATTAAATAATTATATTGATGAGAATATGTTTGTACTGTATAGAAATTTTGATCAATGATTGACTGGATAATGTTTAAGAATTAATAAACCCTAATAAGGGATTAGAAACCCTAATCTCAGATTTAGAAAATCAATTGTACAGTAGAAACCCTAATTGTATGCCGGGAAACCCTAATTTCATATTCGAAAATCCTAAACCCTAAATTAGGAAACCCTAATCCTAATTGGCAAGCATGAGGTGTTTATTAAACTTTAAATATGATTCAAAAACCCTAATTATATTTTAGTATCTAAATTTCTATTTTACAAACCCTAATTATAATTTACAATTGTTAGTTTTTAATTTTTCTAATTAAAAACCCTAATTAGAAATTTTTAAAAGCTAAATATTTAAAACCTAAGGGTTATAACCTTAGGGTTAAACCCTACGGATTAAGCCCCAAGGGTGTGTCAAATTCCTAGTATGCAATTAAATTTATTTTACAAAAGACCAAAATACCCTTTTTGTGTATTTTATTATGTAACTTGTAATTTTGCTAGCAACTTTAGTGGTTTACCAACTAAGTTGACTTTGGTGACACAAAATATCAACAACTCAGCCGAAAATCACAGATCTAGCAACAACATAAGCAATATATAAGTGATTGGGAGAGAGAAAAATCATAAAACTAGTCATTTTGCTCATTTGCTCTCACCAACTCCCTCTCTCACTAGAAGGTCCGAAATTTGCTAAGTATATCAGTCCTAAATACATCCCTAGATCAACCAATAACAGATTGGAGAGCCAAGATCTAAGATTATTCAAGAAAAGGTATAAACCTAATTTTTATTCTTGATCCATGTTGCTAAGAAAAATTTTGTGTTTAAGTGTTTAGAATCTTGCTAAGGGATATTTTATGAAGATCTATGATGATCTATCATGAATCCATAGCATCAAAGTAGGTCAAAGTTGAGTTTTTTAAAATCTGTTCTTGAGCATTCTTAGTGGTCTGACAAGAAATGTCAGTGGCCACAGATCCTTGGTCGTATATGATATGTGTTGTTTTAAAGTTGATAGTGATAGTCTGTTATGTTGTCTTCAATCTGCAAGTGGAATCAGTCTTATTCGATGTCTAGATCGTGAATTATTGACGGTCAAAACCAGTTGACCGACGTTGACCGGGCGAATTCTGGGTAACCCAGAAAGTCGTTTTCTGTGTCTGACAATGTCTTGTAGGGTCCGAATCTATCCGTGTTGATGTGTATATGTTGATGTTAGAGTAACCGTATTGTAATGTGTTGTATGGACTCTAGATCCATGGCTTTAATTTCCACAAACAGATGATAGATCGAGTATAATTAATGATCAAACAAGGCCCGACGAACACGGATCACGTTTCTGGAATTTCCAAAAACCGTGTAAGTTAGCTCTCTGACACGATTTGACCAAGCTTAATCTTGAACCTGTGATGTATTCGGACTGCTCGGTTGTTGTATTCATGTTCTATTACATGAGTACTGTAGATTGAAACCATAAGAATACATGAATCATGACCGAAACATTAAATTAATTGGGCTGGAAAGTAGGTACTCGGACTGCTGGGTTTCTGGGAAAACCCAGAAACCATCTGACATGTACTTTGAAGGCACAAATCTAATTGTTTGTTTGTTGTATGACCATGATTTTGGACTGGATATTGTAGAGTTACATTTTTTGTACATGATCAGTGTCTAAGTTAACCTAAATCATGTTTGGATTAAGAATAACACGTGGTCAAACGTTGACCCTTATACTGCCGGCTGTCAGTGTTCTTGAGGCTCAAGAACACCAACAGCGACGCTAAGTATCGCTAAAAGGCTATAGCGACGGTTTAATTTATTTTATTTTTGAATATTCCGAAAAATACTTAAAAATAGAAAATAAATTATAAAAATTACCAAAAATGGTTTTAAAAATTATTTTAAATTATGAAAACTACTTTCTGACTATTTGGAATATTTTTCATTAATAATTATAATTATTTGGATATTAATGCTATTTGATTTATTTAATTAGTGTATTAAATAAATTAGCAAAAAATAATTTTAATATTATGAAAAATTATTTTAAATAAGAATAATGTATTTAAAAATATGTTGAGTTATAAAATGTAACTTTTAATATTTTTAGAGAATTTTCTTTAATAAATTAATATTAATGATAATAGATTTATTTAATTATTAAATTAAATAAATAAGTTAAAAATGATTTTATTCATTTAAAAATCATGTTAAATAAGAATAAAGTGTTAGAAAATATTTGAAATTATAAAATATAATTTTTAATATTTTTGGAGAATTCTCATTAATAAATTGGTATTAATGATAATAGATTTATTTAATTATTATATTAAATAAATGAATTAAAAATAATTTTATTGATTTAAAAATTACTTAAAAATGAGAAAAAATGATTTAAAAATATTTTAAGTTATAATTAATAACTTCTAATATTTGGATAATAATTTCATTAATATTTAGATATTAACGATGATGATTTAAAAATAATTTTAATTATTTTAAAAATCATTTAAGTAGAATATTCATGATTTAAAAATATTTTTAAGTTATTAAAAATAACTTTAATATTTTGACAAGTATGTTATTAATATTTTAATATTATTAAATATTAATAATGATAAGATTATTTGATAATTAAATCATTTAAAAATGGTTTTGATGTTTGAAAAATTATTATAAATTATAATAATTGCTTATAAATTATTAAAAGCTTCCGAAAAATATTATAATTGATAATGGAATTATCTAAATTAATATTGAAGCTTAGAAACCAAAATTAATTGACAATAACTGTGTTAATTGTCGGATAGGGTGACCAGAACACCGAGAATAGACCGAAGTCCAACCAAACCGAAATAGTTAGACTTGATAAGTGTTTATATATGTAATAAACACTGATGTGGCTATGTGGTAATGTGTCTAGGAGAAGTTTGACTGTGGAATACAGTGTTTTATGTTATGAAATATTGTGCTAATTGTGAGACCAATATTATTGGTTATAGGTCTTTCAAAAGCAGATAAGTTTATTATGTAGTTGTAATCAGCGGAAGAGGCAAGTTCCCTAACCCAATCTTGAGTTATATTCATTCAATTATTATGGTGGTTAATTATTGCTAATTATACCATGTCTAGTGAAATTATTATTGATTATTCGCAGTTACTGCATGTTTAATAATTCAAATCAAATTACTGATTCGAAAAATATACATTTGTAGAATAACTGTTGTTGGATATTTATATCCGTAGAAGATAGAATTGACAGTATAGATAATTCCTGTTATTGTCAAATTATGTTGAGAAATGTCTTAGCTAATCATTATGGCTAGACGAACATTTGTTAGAACTTGATAGGTTCGAGAAGAGAATTCAATTATTATTGACAGATCGATGCCAATTATTTCGGCTAGATTGAGAAGTAATTAGAATTTGAAATCACAGTATTTCGTTGTTAAATCAAAATCTTGATTCTGAGACTGAGAAGAACAACCTTTTATATAAAGGGAGTATTTTATTGGTCGTATATTCGGCCTTTGCGTGCGATTAAGTATTATACATAATATAGGGTATACTAAAGCTGATCACTTTATATACTTGCAGAGGGGTATGATTTAATCTTTATAGTTATCTGATACACCTGGGTATATCAAAGTATAACTTTGATAGTTACTCGAGAAGATAAGTTCAAGATCCAATGGATTGCTCAGTATAAATCTAAAAAATATTCCGCTTTGCTATTTCGTAGAATTAATTCTTGATTATTCATTTGAATATCGTAGAAAACCTTGAAAGCGTTGTACTATTTCATTATCAAATTATTATTGCATAGAATGTGAGAAGGTTTGATATTGATTCCTATATCTTTATTGTATCTCTTAACTTGCGGGGCAAACTTGTTGCTCACCCTTGCTAAATAAAACTTTTTAGCTAGGGACGAAGTTGTAGAAGGTGCTGCGAAGAAGAACAAAGGAAAATACATAGTGATAAATTAGTTATGATGAACAATATTATTATTATGTTGTATTGTATTGTAAACCCTTTTTGTATATCTAAGGGGTATTTCTGTAATATTAAGGTTAGTGGACCTGGGACTTCTGTATTACTATTTCTATATAAATGGGTAGTTAGATGTTATTATATTGTGGATTGTGAACACCAAACTCGGGGGTCAGGTAACCCAAATTTGGGGGCGTCACAGAGCCCATGCTAGATGATGTCAGAGTTAGGGATTGCATTCTTCGGTGATTGTTCCTGATGATCATTAGGGGCTACTTCATAGCAGATAACTCCTCTACGGTGTTGTTCGCTTTGATCAGTGCCACACGTCATGTGGACCGTATTGGAGAGTATGATTGGGGTTCCTATACCTTTGCCTATTTCCTCAGGGGCATATGTATGCGCTCACAGGGCTTGACCGAGGCTTGGCTAGGATTTTACCCATTTCTGCTGGTAAGTATTTCTCTTGTCATTTACCATGTATAGGTTAAGAGTGTTGACTGATAGATGATGGTCACCTTTGTGCTGGTAGTTTTGGGCTTATGAGAGGCTCCCATGCTTGCGTCCGATGAGTGCGTTAGGATTGGATATCTACCCACGAGGACGGCGATGGCATCAGTCTATATTGGTGGAGGTCCCTGTAGTTGAGGGTTTCACTCACTGCCGCTTGCATATGGAGTTATTAATAGCTGACATTATCACATGGATTCCCTATTTTGGGGAGCATTTGGCCATCGGATTTGAGGATGGATACCGACTGGTGCCGTGTACGTGATTTCCACTCGGAGAGTTCCTCTCTTTACGGATTGAGGATGGGAGCTCTATCTAGGAGAGCGTGCTATTAAGAGCACCATAGGGGAGATCCGTATACCGATCTTGCCTCCTTCCAAGCGTTATTGGTCTGTATCATAGTCACCCGTCATTGATATCCCGTTGTTGGGTGTTGACAGTTTTACATTATCAGAGGGTTCTTCCACTTAGGATATATTCCAGCGCTGATGGATCCCTCATACTATTTGAGCCCAGACTCGCGCCACTCAGTTCATGTGGGATATGGTTCCAAGATCCGTGATGATGACGGATTGGTTAGCCTATGTTCGAGATCCGACTAATATAACACAGATTGACAGTTTGACCCGACAATTGGACCAGGCACATATCTTTATCCGGCATTTGGACAGAGATCCAGCAGAGGCAAATTCGTTTGATCCTTCCAGCATAGGAGCTGACCCCTCGGGTAATCCATTTGGTTTTGCCGACACAGATCCTCCTTTGTATAGGCCTGATATCCCTGTTGATAGAGATCCAGTGACTCAGGAGGAGTTACATCAGGTGGACAAGATTGATGATGTGGATATCGACACCATTATCTTCTTCTGATGTGTATTATCGTTATATCTTTTGATAGGCCTTTGTTAGCTATTAGGTGGCTGTGTCCCATTCTCGCTATATCTTTTGATAGACCTCTATTAGTAGTAGGGCGTCTGTGCTCTATTTCCCTGTATTTGTAGCTGTACAGAGATGATGTATTAGATGATGATATACTTAGGAATGTATGCACAGTTTTCTATTCCCTATATCATATTGTCATCTATTATCTGTAATGCATGTATCATGTTATGCATATGTATGTATGTCCAGAGATATTTCGCATTGACCCCTTGGATGGTCTTATGACACGGCCCATGCAGATGTCTTCTTCGACAGTTAATCGTATTGATCATACCCCACCATTATTGGTGGTATCTGGTATGCGATCGTGGTATGATAGCATGTCACCATCAGACAGGGTGACCGTATATCATTTATTGTAGCATACTGTGACCCTGTTGATGTTTCAGGTTCCCATAGGATTCATGGATAGCATGCTGGAGCACTGGGTATCGGAGAGGCAGGTTTTCTGATTTGGGACCCAGGAGTTGACTCCCACTCTGGAGGAGTATGCACGGTTGACGATGCTACCACTGGACAGACCTTACGTGTATATGGCTTTGGGGGACATGAGTCGACGATTCATGACCCTCACTGGATTGAGGCGTAGAGTGGTGCAGGATGAGCTTACATCTGGCCACGTTATATCCCAGCATTTTCTGTTTGACATATTTGGCTCTGAGGATAATTATAGATGACATTCTGGGGATTTCACCACACTGGAGGTTCATTGGCGTCTGGCCAGGGTGGATGTACTACTATTGTGCATACTGTCATATGTCTACGTGCCACTTTATATGGACGAGTTGGACATAGGAGTTATCATGGCGGTGAGAGCTCTTAGGGAGGGTCGTACCATCGTACCTATGATTATAGCCGAGACATTGAGGTTAGCTACATACGGCTGCATTTATCCGACAGGAGTATTTACGGGCAGTTCAGTCATGCTATACGTTTAGTTTATATCACACCTGAGACCAATTGGCACTTTCAGACGGCATGGGTATTGCTTCACCCATGATATAGCCGTGACATATTCATTTCAGCCTGCGGAGTGTACAGATACTGCATCTTGGTCTGCTTTCTTAGCTGATATTGTTGACCCGTTTAGTATTCTGCCGTGCACAGGGCTTAGTTCACCCTACAGCTTCATTATTCATGCTCAGGGCATGGATTATCTCCCTCTGGCTGGTTTAAGGGGCATGACTACTTACCATTTACTGGCCGTGATGTCGCAGTTTGACCAGTTTTAGGATTTTCATCCTTTCGAGGGGGGTGATGGGCTAGCGTTTAGCTTCTCGCTATCTTTCAGCAGAGGACCGATCCCGTGTGTATGCATGTTGGGATAAGCGTGAGATAGCCGCTTTCTCTATTAGTCATCCAGGTTATTCTACAGAGTATTCCGCATGGATGGAGACAGAGACTGTACCGGCTGAGGTAGTATCCACATTGCCGAGTATTGACTCAGATGGTGGAGAGTCCATGGAGGACATTGATTCTCACACCGAGGAGGAGCCATCTACTGGGTTGTCAGTATTTCCTTTAGATTTTCCCAGTACTAGCACTGTCGTGATTCATCATTCAACACACAACTTTGAGCAGAGTCTTCATTTGATGACCTTTAAGAGAGATTAGGCTAGATCCCTGATGTTGACAGCTCTTGATGGGAGAGACGCAACCCTATTAGAGAGGGATGAGGCATTGGCTCGTAGAGATGTCGCTGTTATTGAATGGGATGAGGCCAGATCATCCAGAGATGCAGTGATAGTTGAGCGAGATAGCGCCATATCTGCCTGGGATGTAGCCGTTACAGATAGTACTGCAGTGAGGTCCCTTACCACTGGCATGCTCGCAGAGATGAGCACTTACATTGATGAGCATATAGTCACCATGCAGATGGCTGCAGATCTATTGGGTCGCATGGATATCCTTGTACAGGAGACCACAACTTTGCCTCATTCTTCGGAGAGGGATGCCATGTTAGGCTTGTTAGCTCGCATATGCACCGATTTGTAGATGGGCTTCTATTTTCCTGCACAGACTAGCTTAGCCATTTTGTCATGTACAGTTTACATTATGTATATCAAATAACATTATATATATAGCAGGAAAATATATTTTTGATCACTTCCCTTTTAGATATGCTTGAATACTTGCTTGATATTTGCCTGTTACTTCAGGACTTGTGATCTATATATTTTGAATTCCTTCTTGCTGGATGGACATTGAGTTGTCTCTGGATAGTTCAGAATAGATCATGGATCTGTGTGTATCCCTACCATTTTTTGGTGTATTGGGACTAGTTTCTGTATGGAAATGTGGAGAGGAGGGTGGCTTTCCTATCTGAGATTGACCACACCACAGATGGTCGCCAGTACCCCTATTTAGGAGGAGCCTAGTTAATTCTATCTCTTATGGATTGGTGTTGCTCTTCAAGGTACAACCACAGCTTAGATAGTCGCCGAATCTCCTATTCATGAGGAGACATTGGGTAATTCCATCCCTTTGGTTTGAACACAATGAAATGTGGTGAATTGAAGTTTGATCCCAGTACCAGTTGACAAGTGTTTGTGTTTTGGTTGGGGGTTAGACCAAACCATAAATGGCTGCCTACGTACTTCTATTGAAGAGGAGATCAGGTTTTCGTAGTTCAAACCTGGTGTAAGAGGTTCAACACTGTTTAGGAAAAGCAGATGGGTGTAGAAGCTTTATTGATGAGAAAGGTTGTAGAAATGTTTTTGTGGTTTTTGTTTTTTTGTAGAAAAGGGTAGAAATGTTTTTCTTATTTTTTGTTTATTGCGACCGGGATAGAATATGGTTGCCTACGTACTCCCGTGTATCAAGGAGATCAGGTCGACGTAGTTCACCCCTCAGGGTGAGTTGAAAAGTGTGATCCCATGTGCAGGATAAACTGTGGGGAAGAAAGATTAGTCCGATGTACAGGTCAAACTGTGGGGAAGAAAGTTTAATCCCATGTGAAAGATAGACTGTGGGGAAGAGAAAGTTTGATCCTTTGTTGAGGACAAACTGCAGGTATGAAAAGTTTGATCCCATGTTTGGATAACCAAACTGCAAACACGAGAGGTTCAATCCGTAGTGGGATGACCTAAGTTGGATGAGCACAGTAAAGCCAAGTTGTTGGCTTGAAGAGTGTGTTTCCCTGAGGGCAAAGCGTGGAAAAGAGTTGTATGTGGTAAAGGGTTAAAGAATCGGAATGACTGGTGATCTGATGATCCAACACCAAGATGTTTGCTTGATGATAACTTCAGATCTAGTACCGTTTCACGGTGTCCGAGTTGATGAGCTGTGGAAATTCATCGCCATCCATTTCCTGCAATCTAAGAGCGCCTTCTGTCAATACTTCCTTGACAACAAATGGGCCTTCCTAATTAGGAGCAAATTTTCCCTTAGACTGATCTTGATTGTCAATGATCTTCTTCAAAACCAAGTCATGTTGTTTAAACTGCCGTAGCCAGACTTTTCTATTTTAGGATCTGGCGATCCTTTGTTGATATAATTGACCATGGAAGATAGCCGCAGTTCGCCTTTCATCTATTAGAGACAATTGGTGATACCTGTCTTGTACCCATTGATCTTTATCCAACCGAGCGTCCATCAACACTCTGAGGGATTCCATTTCTACTTCTATGGGGAGTACTGCTTCAATCCCATAGGTTAATGCGGAGGGGGTTGTCCCAGTTGAAGTGCGCATTGATGTTCTGTAGGCTAACAGAGTAAGAGGCAATAGGTCAGGCCATCCTTTGTGATTGGTGGATATCTTTTGCATAATCTTCTTGATGTTTTTGTTAGCCACTTCAACAGCACCATTCATCTTTGGATAGTAGATGACAGAGTTAAGGTGTTTGATGTGGAATTTACTGCATAGTTCCTCCATCATTTTGTTGTTGAGATTCTTTGATACAATTACCTCTGGTTGTCCGTATTGATAAATGACATTATTTCTGATGAAAGAAATGATGACTTCTTTGGTAACCCTGGGGAAGGAGGCTGCTTCTACCCACTTGGTAAAGTAGTCGATCATGGTGAAGATGAATCGATGTCCGTTACTGGATTTGGGCTCGATGGGCCCAATCACGTCTATTCCCCACATTGAGAAGGGCCAAGGTGAACTCATATTATGGAGCTCCCGTGGAGGGGCGTGGATAACATTCCCATGAATTTGGCATTGATAACATCTCCTGACGTGGTCATTGCAGTAAGCCTTGAGAGATAGCCAATAATGTCCTGTCTTGAGGATCTTCTTGACAAGGAGGGGGCCACTCATGTGTGGGCCATAGACTCCACCATGGATCTCATCCATGAGTCTCTGAGCTTGGTCTTTGTCTAAACATCTGAGAAGACCTAGTCCTGCATCTCTCTTGTAGAGTGCATCTACGCTCAGTTAAAATTTTATAGCAAGTCGATGAATCCGCCTTTGTTCAGTCAGGCTCGCCTCAGTGGGTATAGATCCATCTCGTAGGTACTCCTTGATATGCTGATACCAAGGTTGTTGGATGGGAGGTAGTTCATCCGATACTTCTCCAACGTAGTTCCCATAGGCTGGTGCCTTTTGCATAGCTACTGTGATGCTTGGCGTGTGTTCCTTATCAGGCATGTGAATCAAGGAGGCTAAAGTTGCTAATACATCCGCAAAGTCATTCCTATTACGAGGAATGTGTATAAAGGAGATTTCTTCGAACTCCGAAGCCATCTGTAAAACCTGCCGATGGTAAGGCAACAAATGTAGCTATTTTGTTTGATAGATTCTCGTGGATTATTTGATTACCAATTCTGAATCCCCAAAGACAATTAACCGTCTGATACCCATTGAACGGGAAAGTTTTAACCCCATGATACAGCCTTCATACTTAGCTGTGTTGTTGGTGCTAACAAACTGTAACTTGACGACGACGAGATACTGCTCCCCCGTATCAGATACTAGAACTGCTCCAGCTCCAGAACCTTCCGTATTAACAGCTCCATCAAAATACATCTTCTATGCTTGGCGTGTATCGTACTGATGTTGTGGCTGAATTGCCATTAGCCCTTCATCTGGGAAGTATGTTTCCAAGGGTTTGAAATCCCCTGAAGGTGCGGCGGCCAGTTGATCCATAATTCCTTGACCTTTAATGGACTTTTGAGTCACGTAGACAATGTGAAATTGTTATAGGATCAACTACCATCTGGACAACCGACAATTTAGTATGGGTTTGCTAAACACATACTTAAGAGGATCCACGCGGGATATGAGATGGGTTGTGTGCCCATGGAGGTAATGTTGTAACCTCATGGCAGCCCGTGCTAAAGCACAACAAGTTCTCTCAATCAAAGTGTACTTGTGTTCACTGCTGCTGAATATTTTGTTGAGGTAATAGATAGCTCGTTCTCGGCCTTTATAGTCTTTTTGTCCCAGCATGCAGCCCATGGCATTGTCACTGATGGATAGGTACATGAACAGGGGAACATCATCCCTGGGTGGTACCAAAATAGGAGCTTTGACTAGTTGCTCTCTGATGGTAAGGAAGGAATTCTGGCACTCATCATTCCATTTCATAGAGGAGTTTTTCCTTAACAGCTTGAAGATAGGTTCACAGGTTGCTGTGAGTTGAGAAATGAATCGGCTAATAAAGTTGATTCTTCCCAAAAATCCCCGTATTTTCTTCTCTGTCTGAGGAGTGGGCATTTCCGTGATGGCCTGGATCTTGGTAGGATCCAGCTCAATCCCTTTGTAGCTGACTAGAAATCCTAGCAACTTGCCTGATTTAATGCCAAAGGCGCACTTGGCTGGATTCAACTTCAAGTTTTACTTACGCAACCTATTGAATAGCTTTTTGAAATGGTCTAAGTGGTCCTCCTCCTTTCGGGACTTGACAATGATGTCATCCACGTAGATCTCAATCTCTTTGTGCATCATGTCTTAGAATAGAGCCATCATAGCTCTCTGATAGATAGCTCTGGCATTGATGAGGCCTAATGACAACTGTCTGTAGCAAAAAGTTCCCCAAGGAGTGATGAAAGCAGTTTTCTCACAATCTTTCTTAGCAACCATGATCTGATGGTACCCCACAAAGCAATCAGCGAAGGAGTATATGTCGTATTGCGTAGTATTATTAATGAGAATGTGGATAAAGGGCACATGAAAGCTATCTTTAAGGCAAGCTTTGTTCAAATCCCGGTAGTCCATGCAAACTCGCACCTTTCCTCCAGGTTTAGGCACGGGAACGATGTTGGATATCCACTTAGGATATATAGATACCATGATAATACCAGTTTGAAATTGTTTCACAATTTCTTCTTTCACCTTTAAACTCCATTCAGGTTTTAATCGCCTTAGCTTCTGCTTGACTGGCTTGAATCCCTTTTTTAATGGGAAGGCGATGAAGAACAATGTCAGTGGACAACCCCACCATGTCTTCATGAGACCATGCAAATACATCCTGAAATTGGGTTAGTAACGTAACCATGCCATTATGTTGGTTTGGGGTAAGGTCTGAACCAATCTGGATTAACTTAGGGCTTTCTAAGGTTCCAAGATTGAAGGACGTGGTTTGATCAAGGTTGGGTTTAGGCTTGTCTTCGACCCATTCTTTGATCTCCGAAGGCACCTCAATGTCGTCTTGTATTTCCAGCAAGTCTGAGTCTAACTTTTCATCAAAGTTACAATCCTTGTGGAGAAGAGGCAACCTATCAGCAATTACATGCACCTCTAAGTTTATAGTCCTGAAACAAAATATGCTTTCACTTAATATATATGAAACTGTTTAATCATACATAATGTTAGCATATACGGACAAAATAACTGCTAATACTGTACAAAAAAGTAAGCAGTTATTGTATCTATAGGGCAGAAAGAAGTCCTACCCATTTTACCCTTGTCGACCAATGCAAGGAATGCTGCTCCATTTGACAAGGATAAAGTTCTGGTGGACTGCATTGATGGAGGGGCTGTCATCGTCCTCCTTTTCCCGAATGATAACCATGATGTCTGGGCAATCATCGTCTTGGTATATCTGTTTGTATGTTCATCATGAACAATAATGCGCATACTCGACATTATTTGGACGACATTTTATTTGATTCTTTGTTTCTCTTCCTCCACTCTAGGATCTGGAACAAAGACTTCTTTTGCTTTGAATGGCACTGGCTTGGGAAATAGCATAGCCATCACGTTGGTTGGCACCTTTACAGGAGGTTGTGCGGACTCAGCATTTAAAGGCGAAGATAAATGCCGCGTGGTTGAAGTTGAAGGAATCTACTGATGCTTATGAGGATTCCTTTGACTAGAACTGGCAAAATAGCCTAGTCTAGTTGTCCTAGTTTGACTAGCTATTTGCATAGGGTACTTGATACCTTGGTGATCTTTACCCAGCCCTTGTCCTGGCTGATGACCCAAAGACATCATTTCTTGAGTAGCCAACATTACTTCGGCAGAGATCTTGGGTACGGGCAATGGCGTTCCCAAGGCATGAAATTGAGGGTTGCTTACTTCCAAAGTGTGGAAACTGACCGGCTCAATATCGAAATTAAAACTGATGAACGTTATGTCACCTTGTTGAGGGCATTCCGGTTCAGCGTTGACTGTAACTAGGCTATTGTTGATAATGTATTTCAGTTGCTGATGAAGGGTGGAGGGGACTGCCCTAGCCATATGAATCCACGGTCTTCCCAAGAGCATGTTGTATCCCGAATCTATCTTGAGTACGTGGAAAGACATGCAGAATGTATGGGAACCAATCTCAATTGGCAGCTCAATCTCTTCGACTGAATTGCGGCAGGATCCATCAAAAGCTTTGATGATCATATGGCTAACTCGGATTCGATTGAGATTGATGTTCATATTCAACAATGTAGTGTATGGACATATATTCAAAGATGAGCCTTCATCTACTAAGACTCCAGCTAGCATATATCCGGAGGACAAGATCGCAATGTGTAACGGCTTGCAATGACCGGTCCCTTCGGGCAGTATGTCATCATCAGTGAAGGATATCACATTGTTGTTGAAAATGTGATCAACCAAATGTTGAAACTTTTTCGTATCCACTGATGTTGGTAAATAAGCTTCTTCTAAAACCTTCAATAGAATCTTCATGTGATCTTCATAAGTTAAAACCAAGTCTAAGATTGAAATTTGGTGTAGAGCTTCTCTTAAGCTTAAAACCACCTAGGCTTCATTATGACCCATGGCACGGAGGAATTTTTTAATCTTCTCCATGGGAATCTTCCCTTTTGATTTGATGGTAGACTTTATCACCCGTTGGGGAAGATACAGTGGATTCTCCTTCATCACTGCAGCAATTGTATGCGAAGTGAATCCTTCAGCTTCTCCATAATTCCAAGGAGCTTTCTATAAGCTGACAACAGGATATTGTGGTCGGAAGGGTAAGTTGATTGGCTCTGGAGTAGGCATTTTCAAAGGATTGTTACTTCCTCTGAGTTGAATGGTAGATATAGGGCGTGGCTTGACAACGCCATCAGCCTCGGTGGAGATAGCTGCTACCAATCCTTTCCATTTAGTAGGATAGGTATTCTCACTTCCTCATAGCACAGTATCATCGTCTGTTAGTTACATAACACCACTATCAATGAGATTCTGGATAAGGTGGCGGAGTGCCCAACATTCTTCTGTGCTGTGACCGCGAGAATGGGAGTGATATTGACATACTCCATCCGAATTAAACCGTCCTGAACGGGGATTGATTGGAGGTAGGAGGGAAGTAATCCTTCCTTCATTGATTAGCATTTGAAAGATTTCCTCCATAGGTTGGCCCAAATATGTAAATTCCCTCCTGTTGGCAAAATCCCGATGAGCTTTGGCATTCGCTCTCTTTGCCACTTTGTCCTCCATTGTTCCACTTTCTAGAGATGAAGAGGGAATATTCATGACAAGAGGAAGGAGACTAGCATGCTCCTGACTGATTAATTGGCGTGTGACTTGATGCTGGTAGGTCACCAGTTCTGCCAATTGCTCAATTTATTTGCAAAGAGCTTTCATCTTTCGTTCTATTGAGAACTGAAACTTAGCATAATCCCACTTGTCAGCACCGTCTTTGGTGATCTGGGATGCTTCGCAGTTAAAATTGGAACTTTGTCCAGTGCTCCAATTAATCATGTTGACTTCTTCCTCTTT
The DNA here is from genome assembly GCA_016801055.1 of Panax notoginseng. Lineage (NCBI taxonomy): Eukaryota > Viridiplantae > Streptophyta > Magnoliopsida > Apiales > Araliaceae > Panax > Panax notoginseng. The sequence continues at coordinate 79,741,812 of CM029022.1, forward strand.
GTATAGAGGAAGAGGGTTGTCTTGAACGTGTGGTTGATCGGGTTTGGTGACCATGATCTCACCGTTGTCTATCAGGTCTTGGATCTTATGTTTCAAGGCCCAATAATCTTAAGTATCATGTCCAGGTGCCCCGGCATGATAAACACATTTCCAAGCAGCATTAAAACCCCTACCATTAGGGCTGGCTGGTGGATGAAGATGCGTGATTTTCTTCTGCGTGGTCAGAAGAGTGAGAATATTCTCTAGAGAGTCCCCTAAGGGTGTGAACACTCGAGGGCATTTGACTTCTCCACCTTTTGGTACTGGAGGGTTTGAAGACTATGCTTGAAAGGGAGTGTAATTTCTCCTTTGGATAGGCATGTTCTGATTGCCTTTTTGACCCTATAGTATCAGGGAAACATCCTCTTCTTTCTTTTTATGGACCCTCCAGGGGTTGTTTCCATAATTTCCGGATTGGTTGTGTTTAGCAACAGCTTTAAGGGCAGCTAGGTCTTGAATCTTTCCAGACTTCAATCCCATCTCAGCCATTTCCCCATGTTTGATCATTTCAGAAAATGGTTTACCGATGTCAGCAAAGACTCTCTCATAGAAAGGAGCTTCTTGTATGTCGATAAAGGTCATAACCATCTCTGACTCTGTCATAGAAGGAATAACTTGAGCAGCAAGGCGCCTCCACCTTTGAGCATACTCTCTGAAAGACTCATTGGACTGTTTCTTGACCTTGGTAATCTGGTACCGGTCAGGAGCCATCTGAGACTGAAAACTGTATTGTGTAAGGAAGGCATGAGCTAGCTCTTCCCAACTATGGATCTTTGAGTTGTCTAATCTAGTATACCATGAACGAGCTTCTCCAGTCAGACTGTTTTGGAATAACTGCATTTTGAGCTTCTCATCCTTTGCATAGGATCCGAGTTCTCCAATGAACACCTTCAAATGTGTGTAAAGATCTCCTAACCCATCATACTTTTCAAAGTCAGGGGTTTTAAATTTTTCTGGATAATGAACACCAGAGAATATACAAAGGTCGGCATATGAAACACTCTCGTGTGCTCCAATTCCTTTGATAGAACGCAGGGTTTCTTCCACTTGAAGAACTTTCTTTCTGATGTCACCGGTGTCTGGATCTTTTGTAAGATGGCCGGCATCATGACTTTTGTTGATTGTATCCAACTGCAGTTCAGGTACTGTAATGACTTTATCAGAACCTTGGGTTCCCCCTTGTGTGGGATTCAGTATGTACAGGTATTTTTGGACCCTGCGTAGATTGATGTAGTTCTTTAAGCAGAACAGCCAAGTCTATAATTTATTTAGTTAATCCATCGAATTCTTCACGAGAAACTGGATTAGACTAGTCAGATGAAGACATGATTGGCTGTAGGCCTGTGACCTTTTTGGACTTTGACCGGGTAAAAGGTTTGAATGCTTTCCTGTAACAAAACTGGCATATTTTAGTTTTAGGGATGGTGTAAATGTTAACATGCTATGTGATGTGTTCGTTTTAGGAATTTTGTCCTGCAAAGCGGGTGTTAGCTGTTCGAAGTACAGGATAACATGTTAATGTAAATATGTACATGCACATATTTCTTCATATTTCTCATTACATGGAGATGAATATGGAATGTAAATTACAAGTAATTGGCTTTACAAGTAATTTGAAATGAGAAAGCATGAAGAGACTTTCCTCCGTATTTGGTTTATCAGAGGCTGACCTATCTTAGGTTACTCTCGCGGCTTTTTGGCATGAAGGTTCCCAAATCATCGCAATTTACTCAACGGGAAGTTAATCCGATTTTTCAACTGGAGCGAATTTGGGTGGTGCCTTTCATGAGCCTCGGGGAATTAGTTTTCCCACGAGTCCAGTAATCAAACATCGACAGGATAGCCTCCTGGTGGAGGGACCACACAACATACGTTCACATACATCGCACCTCACCGTATATGAAAATGATGACATGTGCGAAGTATTAATATCACAGGCAGATATAGTGTAAAGCATTAATCGCAGTAAAGCTATGCATTCGTACACATTCATCATAAATATAAATGCAACATCCATACACAAGCATATAACAGTTTATAAAAGCTTGTAATAGCAGCTTAAGTCCTCTTACTGGAGTCCCCAACAGAGTCGCCACCTGTCGACGTCGGGTTTTTTATTTGTCCCTTTTCATTACCTGTTTTTTTGTGTTCTCATTTTATGTGAGATTTGTTTGAAAAACCACGTGAAAAAGGTCCGACATGTGTAATGTCGACGATTGGACTATAAGAGTCGCTAGTTGGTTTTTTAACTGGTTGTACCAACACAACCGAGAAAAGGTTTGCATATTGACCCAGTGATGTGATACTGCTAAACGGGTCGGTGAAACCGAGATTCAATTAGGGTCCGGGGACTTGCTTATGCGGAGGGAAGGTGTTAGGCACCCCCCGACATCCGTGTTGCCATGGTGACCGCCACTTTTCAAGAAACTATTATATGAATGTGTGTGTGTGTGTGGGTCAATGTGCTTTTATTTGGAAGTAGTGCGAGGCCTCGTTCGCACCTATATACACATGGCTTGAATTTATGTAAAAATTCAATTTTTAGCAAGATATGGCAGTGATGTTTTAAAAAAGAGGCTTTTCAAACTCTTGTGCTCAATAGTAATTGAGACCTTTTACACTCCCATTTTATTCCGTATTCGGCTGGATTGATTTTATTTTATAGATGCGAGGCATCTATATGAAAATAGTGTACAAAAAGGTGTTAAATTCCGCGTGGGTATAAAAACCATCTGAGGAAATCCAAACATCACAGATAAATTTACAAGCTGCTTACAGCTGAAAAAGTCCATCACGGGAACCAAATCTAGATTCAATGGACTGAATCTGTGATCACATGATTCCTAGGCTCACATAATGCCGCAAATGATAAAAATGCAGTAAGCATGTATATATATAAATGCTGTAAATATATATATACAGACATGATCACCAACCACGAACCACCTCCATGGGGGATCAGAAATGTAAATAAAGCTGTAATAGCTATCAACCACCACGGAGGAAACTCTAGGCGAGACAAAATGTATAGAAAGCTGTAAAAACGGTCAACCACCACGAAGTAAACTCCAGGTGGGACGAAATTTAAATATATATATATATATATATATATATATATATTAAAGCAGTAAACGCACCGGATGTAAAATCTAGGCTCATCGAACATAGTTCGACACATAGTTCATATATATAAGTATATATATACGAAAGCAAATAAACGCTCCGGATATAAAATCATGGCTCATCGAACAAAGTCCGACAACGGTTAATATATATAAATATATATATTTTAAAGCAATAAACGCTCCAGACCGAAGTCTAGGCTCATCGAACAGAGTTCGACATGCAGTTCATATATATATATATATATATATATATATATATATATACAAACTGAAAATAAATCACGGACTGAAGTCCGGGCGCACACACACAACACGACTCTTAATGTGAAGAACAGTGTGTGCAAAGATGAAGAGAAAGGCTTTAAAGTGTGTAAGAAGGCTTACAGTGGGCTACCAAAGAAGACTTCTATATCTTTAAAGTAGATGAACACTGGCTTCTGCCAGTACAAAAGTAGCTATATATGAGCTCACAAGTGTTTAAAATGAGAAAGCACTCTGTATAGGGTAAGTACAGAGCAAATTGGGCAGGGCTTCCTCACCGTTTTCTCTTACAAAATGGCCACCCCAAGCCCTCTATTTATATAGGGTGGAGCCGCAGGTGTACCTGCGGCTGTGCCGCAGGTGTTCCAGAGGCTTCCCGAGGTGCCCGGGCATCGTGGGTCCCGCCGTCTTGAAGTACGTGCACGTAAACAATGTGATGTTCGCTCGAACTTTTAGAATTACAATTCGGGCATCCGATTGAGGTATATAGGACCTATTTCGGACCACTGGTGTCGAGAGTTACGCAATGACATGGGATTAGAGGTTGTACGAAGTCACGAAGATGGGACGATGCCCTCCGGTCTTCAGCTTCAAATTCTATCTGTTATCCTGCGCAATAGTCACTCGGGATTAGTTCTTCTGAACTTTTATGGGGCATTGATGTGTAGAAATGTATGTATAAAATGTTGAGACGGCGTGATGTGGAGCCAAGTTGGCGAGATGACGACTTTGCCCCTCACCGGGGTTATCTCCAGTTTGGGCTGATAAAGCAGATGTTGCTCAGGGTTATCGCTGAGATTAGACTGCTGCAATGGTGGAAGGTCCTCAGTGTCATCTCTGAGGTGTGCCTGTCCTCCCAGTGTTATCTCCGGGTTGGTACTGAGTATCTCGTTGTGAGCGCCGAGATTGAAGCTGATTGCATGCATTTAAAACAAGCATTTAAAGGGTTATCTCCGGAACTGCCACTGCCTTCCTTGGGGTTATCTCCAAGGTTGGAATCTGCTATTCCCAGTGTTGGGACTGAGACAGAACATCTCGGGGTTATCTCTGGGATGTAACGATCTTCTTCGATTTGTGTTCTGGTATTGTAACTGTAGGCCTCGGGGTTATCTTCGAGGTTAGAATTGTTACTCCTGGTGTGTATTCCGGGGTTGAGGCTGTTACTCCCAGTGGTATCCGGGGTCGATCTGTTCCTCCCGGTTGTATCCAGAATGGATATGAACCGTCTTCCAGGGTTTCCTATCGAAAGACGAATAGTGCTCCTGTGATGTCAAATATGCAGAAAATTTCGAGTGTCTACAACATCAAAGATCATGATTATACCAAATTACAGTTCCTGTTCATAATCATACTAATAAATTCATCTTTGGACTACGGGCCAAAGATATTCGTCAACAGTTCATCTTTGCACTACTGGCTAAAGATATTCAACAATAGGTCATCTTTGCACTACAGGCAAAAGATATTCAATAACAGATCATCTTTGCACTACAGGCCAAAGATATTCAACAACAGATCATTTTTGCACTACAAGCCAAAGATATTAATATCTCAAAGAAATACATAATCATTTCAGAATTTATATAAATAATAATTATAACCATGTTGATCAATTCACCTTTGCACTTAAGCTAAAGATATTCAATTATAAATTCAATGGTCATGATCATACCAGTCAACAATTCAACTTTGCACTACTGGCCAAAAAGAACTCATAGTCACGATCATACCAATAATCTACCCATCTTTACACTCAAGTCAAAGAAAAATTTCATCACCAGGATTATAAAAATGTTATATATGAAAATATAAACAATATGATCAACAACTGCATTTAATTTCAAGAGTAAGATTCGTAAATCAACAATAATTTGGTCAAAAAAAGAAACTAATTTTGTCATGAGTAGTACCCGTGAATAGTGATTCGTGAAAAGTAACTCGTAAATAGTAACTCGTGAATAGTAACTCGTGAATAGTAACTCATGAATAGTACTCCGTATTCGTATATAGTACTGTATACGTAAATAATGTTATATACGTAAATAGTGTCATATACATGAATAGTGTCGTATACATTAATAGTAACCCTGACATGAAAAAGGTAGAAATTCCACAATAAAATCCATACCAATATTTCGGTATAATGATATTGAAAGAATAACATCATTGTGAAAAAAATAACATCCCTTACTATCCCCTACCTCAAAAGAACAGTACTTCCGGCTGAAATATCAGGTATAAGGCCGAAGGAAACTTATACTGAATAACAACTCTCAAAGTATCTAAATACTCACAAAAATACGCTCGATAATATAGAGAAAGAAAGAGAGAAAACTTGTGTTTGGTGTGATTTTCAATTCTAACTAAGCACCCTATTTATAGAAAAATGTTAGAACGTCGAAGCAGACTTAACCTGCTACCTGATGACTTTATCTATTACTATTCATGCCCACCACATTTAAAATAAAATTTTAGCACATTTTTCACCAACCAAAAGTGGGGCCCACCAATTCTAAAAATTTCTAAAATATTTTATCATTTAAACAATAATTAGAAACTTCAATAATTCATAATAAATAGCCCTTTTATCAGAAAAATACGAATTTTATGTCCATTCCATAGGAAATTAAATTCTCTACAACTTTGTAAGCTTAAGTTTTTCCAAATTCCAAACGAAAAATGCCCGAAATCCATATACGGACGATTTTTAATACATCCATTCTGACAAAATATTGATAAAACACCTCAGCATTAATTCTTTCATTTATAATCACATAAAATAAATATTTTCCTATCCTTCATTTATATCCACATAAAATAAATATTTCTTATCATATAAATCAATAATTAATTATTCACAAATAATATTACAGAATCACAATTATGACAACCAGGTCGTTCCCAGGAAAGAGGGAACTTTTCGACAAGGATTTCTCCTTACTGGCACGCAATTAGGTGACCAAACCTCTCCTTAGACAGAACTTCCTTAGACATCGCCAATAATGCTATCTAAAAATATTATTTAAATAATATGAATTATTGATCTGATCATGGACAATACTGTGCAGTGATAATTATTGAAACAACAATAATATAAAATATTAACGCAGCAATTATTGAATCAATAAAATAAAATATTAAATAGTAATTACTGTAATAATTATTGAGTAATGCCTTCTTACGTAAGGATCAATAATTCAACAATACTATGCAATACCGTGTGCTACTGTGTACCCACGCGTATTACTGTATTTTAACCACCGGGTATTCTAACAGTGTTAACGATAACAACTACGCCGTTATTTATAAAAATTCAAACTTGCAGTTTTCTTTATACTACCGCTTTCCGTTATTGGGCCCACAAATGACTGCGTCATTGTACGAATATTCCCCAACAGTAAGAATATTCCACGACCAAACGAATATTTCCTGACAACAATGAGTATTTTATAGTCACTTGTTTATTTTGGAAAAAAAAATCATATATCACCCTTAACTTAACTTTAACCTTTTATCAATTTAACCATTTACTGAATAGTAATTATAAGAAAAATTGAATACTTTTATTTCATAAAATTAAGGGTCTTACAATCTCCCCTCCTTATGAAATTTCGTCCCCGAAATTTAGGTACCTAATAATTCGAAGAGTTGAGAATACCTTGCTTTCATTTCAGTTTCCATCTTCCTTGTCATCATGATTTCTTCATTGCTCATATCCTGTATTTCAGATATCATGCTAGAATACAGTTTCAAAACAAAGGTTAATTGACATATCACAATTTGTAAATTTAAGTAAGAAGATTTAGCTTAGGTAGAATACACACTAGCGAAGGATATTACTCGTCTCTCCCCTCCTAGTTTTATTCCCTGATCTTCTCCAAAGACCATATCCCTAAGCTCTGATACCAAATGTGACGCCCCTAAAATAGGTATACACCACCCATTTTGAGTCGTTAAATACATGGTACAAAAAATAACTACAACTTCATTATTACAATTGTCGTACAAAATACAACAACACATAAGTTATGAGTTTTGATACAATTATATATCAACTGTGACTCTCATCCCAACCTTGGATAGCACGTCATAGTGGTACCTTACATAAAGGTACAGTCAATAACTGTTTTAAAAATTAAAATCTTTGGGAAGTGCTCAAAGAAACCTTCGTACATGAGAGGCCATGCGTCTAGGTTATGATAGATATCATATGTCCACAGAATTATCCTTGGTTGACCCAATGGACCCCAAAGAAAAATAAGAAGATTACTATCATGTTCTTTCCAATGGTGAGTCTTCTCTTGACATATAATTATCTCCATTGTCTCCAATTGTGAATTATATTTCAACCAAACTCCAAGGTTATATAGGTAGTGCTCGTAGATATACTCAGCAAGTGAATGTGTACAGCCCTGTCTTATGATGACACGAAGTCGTAGATCATTAGACATCTTGTATAATAGTGGAAAAGCACCCTTCCAACATTGGGTTCGCCTCCCCCTATTTGATTCACCAAATATAACTACTAAATGATGTATAAAATATAACACACTATTCTAAAGTTCTCAATAAAATTATTTCTATACTGTTTAGGGAGAACCTCTATAGCTATAGACCACCGTTCTATTCCCCTGTTACCCCAGCTCGACCCAGCTACACTCTTATTACCTGAAAGGAATTGTGAAACAAAAGGGTGAGCACAACTTGCCCAGTAAAGAATATCATGACTAAAGATAATTAAATTATCAACAGCTTTCATCAGTAATAAATCAGAGATTTAGAACATATGGTAGATGATAAAACTTTTCAACCATAGTTGTAGCGGAACGAGCAATCCATTAAAAGAGTCAAATAGAATATAAAGTCTATTATCTTCTCCATGTTAAAAGTCTACCAACAATATTTTATTTGTCAGACCCTAACTTATTATAAATGGAATTGAATTTCTCTATTTATTATTTTGAAATAGTAAGGGTTGAATTGATTAATGTGGTTAGTTATGAGTAAAATGCGCAAATATTTCAAATAAGCAAGTGGTTATAAAATATTCATTATTGTCAAGGAATATTCGTTTGGTCGTGGAATATTCTTACTGTCGGGGAATATTCGTATGACGACGCAGTCTTGTGTAGGCCCAATAACGGAAAGCAATTGGATAAAGACAACGATAAGTATAAGTTGTTTATAAATAACGGTGTAGTTGTTACCGTTAATACTGTTAGAATACTCGGTGGTAAAACACAGTAATACGCGTTGTTGCACAGTGGCACACGGTATTGTACCAATTATTGATTCTTACGTAAGAAGGAACTACTCAATAATTGTTATAATAATTACTGTTCAATATTTTATTTTATTGAGTCAATAATTACTACATTGATATTTTATATTATTGTGTTTCAATAATTGTCACTACGCAGTATTTTCCATTATCAGATCAATAATTCATATTATTTGAATAATATTATTAGATAGCATTATTGGCAATGTCTAGAAAGTTTTGTCTAAGGAGAGATTTAATCACAAAATTGCGCGCCAGTAAAGAGAAATTCTTATTGGAAAGCCCCCTCTTTCCTGGGAACGGCCTGGTTGTCAGTATTATGATTCTGTAATATTATTTATGAATAATTAATTATTGATTTATATGATAAGGAAAATATTCATTTTATGTGGATATAGATGGAGAAAATTTTTAATGTGACAATTATTGAAATTTGATATTTTATCTTTTCTGATAAAATAATGCATTTAAATGTATTATTATATTATAATAATATAATAATGGTGATATTTTTATAATGAATGTGGGATATATGAATAAATGAGGAGGAAGAGTATTTTTGTTACTAAAAATATTTAAAACATGTTTTTCATGTTTGTGTTTTTCATGTTTGTGGATCCCATTTTTGACTGAAATTTGATTATAGGCTGTAAAATCGTCCGTATGTGAATTTCGGTCAATTTCTGTTTGGAATTTGAAAAAACTTAAACTTACAAAGTTGTAGAGAATTGAATTTCCTATAGAAAGAAATATGATTTGAATTTTTCTAATAAAAGGGCTATTTATTATGAATTATTGAAGTTCCGGAATAATTGATTTTTAAAATTTTAGTTATTTTTTTAAGAAAAACATTTTTATTGTTTTGGTGGGCCCCACAAATGTTGTAAACATGCTGATTTCAGATGTCAAGAGGTGGGCGTGAAATTTTTTATAATATATTAATATTTTATTAAATTTTCTGCTTTGGTGTTCTAAGTATTTTCCTATAAATAGGGTGCTTAGGTTAGAATTGAAAATCACACCAGAAACTAAAGTTTTCTCTCTCTATATTATCGAGCGTATTCTTGTGAGTATTTTGATACTTTGAGTGTTGTTATACGGTGCAAATTCCTTCAGCACTATATCCAATATTTCATTCAGAAGTACTGTCTTTTTCGAGGTAAGGGATGTTATTTTTTTTTGTAAGTGATATTATTTCTTTCAATATCATTATGTCAAAATATTGGTCTGAACTTTTTATTAAATTTGAAACTTTTTGTGTCGGGGTTACTATTCACGTGTACGGCACTATTCACGTATATGACACAATTCACGAATACGGCACTATTCACCGAAAATAAAATTTTCTTCTTTTTGTCTAAGATATCTATTATGGATAATAACTTTGATTTTATCCATATTTTGATCATTCTTGAATTTTACTCCACTATGGATATTTATGAAGTATTTTTGAACTTAGATTGTTTAAAGTACGAATCCTTAATATTTGTTCTTTTGTTTCACTGGATTCGTTTTCTTTAAAATATTTTTCATCATCCTCAGTCCTAAATGATGATATAACTAAATATCTTTGGCATGTAGTGCAACGATGAATGATTTTTTGATGAATATCTTCGGCCCGTAGTGCAAAGATGAACATGTGTTTAGATGAATATGACCAACTAATGAATATCTTTGGCCTGTAGTGAAAAGATGAATATTTGATTCAAGATGTATATTAATTGATGTTACAGGGATAAAATATTGGTGATGAACTTTTAAATTCATAGATGATAGTAGATTTCATCCTCTACTCAACTCTTCTAATGAATTATTATTTCCACTGTAAATATTGATTTAAAACTTGTTGTCTATTGTATTCTATTAAATTTTCCCCTATTGAGAACTAATGATAATTTGTTCTATATTATCTTAGTCATAATGTTCTTTACTGGGCTAGTTGAGCTCACCCTTTTTCTTTTTGTTCTATTTTTCTTCTCAGGAGGCGAGAATGTAGCGAGTACTAGTCGGGGGTGTGGAATGATGGTTCTAGATGTTATTTTAGTAGTCCTCACTATTTGTAAAATAGTGTATCAATAATTGTAATGAGGACTTATTTGAGTGTAGATATTGTCTAAAAGATAATATTTATATTTAAACTCATAATTTAAGTGTTGTCGTATTTTGCACAATAATTATAATAATAAAGTTGTAGTTGTTTCTGTACCATGTTTTGGAGACTCAGAATGGGTGATGCATACCTGTTTTAGGGGCGTCACAGTTGGTATCAGAGCTTAGGGATATGGTCTCTGGCAGAGATCGGGGGATAGAACTAGGAAGGGAGAGATGAGTAAATCCTTCGCTAGTATATCCTACCTAAGCTTATTTGTTGGTTGGTCAAAGTATAGAGTTATTATGTTGCATGTTAATTTCTTTAATTAACCCTTGTTTTGTGGCAGTATTTAAGAATGGCAACTAAGAATGTTAACAGGGAGTAACTGAGACCGTGGAGACACCTTTAATCACCAACGAGGTGAACGTACAACAGGACGGCAATGTTCCTCCTGTAAACAACACTAAGCAGACGATGAACGATGAGATGTTTAGAAACTTTTTGCGGTTCATGCAAAACCAGACGAGGGAGACTCATGTTCAAAATATAGGTAGAAACAATGGCAACGTACAGCTAGTCACAGCCAAGCAGTTCAAAGAGTTGGGACCACCAGAATTCTGGGGAAAGCCGAATCTGATTAAGGCAGAAACGTGGGTCAAACAAATTACCAAGATATTCGATATTTTGGGATGCACGGAGGAACATAAGGCTCCATTCACCACTTTTATGTTGCGTAATGAGGCAGATTACTGGTGGGAATTTGTGAAGCGTACCCATCCAGCTGCACTCAGCATGTCTTGGGAGACATTTCAGAAACTGTTCAATGACAAGTACTTTCCTGAAAGTATTCGTCATATGAAGGAGGTGGAGTTTATTAGACTGAAATAGAACAACATGACGGTGTCCCAATACGATTCGCTGAGTTATCAAGGTTTGAACCTCATTTGGAGGTGAATGAGGAACGTATGACGCAGATGTTTCTGAGAGGTTTGAAACCCGACATACGTCAGTATCTCATTTCTTATAAATTTTCTCTATATTCAGATGTTGTCAACAGGGCTCAATTATTAGAGCGAGATAACGAGTACGTTCAACCGAGGGACCACAACCAGGGTCATACCTGTGACAGCAGTCATCGTAGCAACGATAATCAGCGGGGAAACAATAGAAGAGGCGAGTCAAGTGGAATTTTCAAAAAGACAAGATTCAACAATGACAATAAGAAGATGTCAGCACCAGTATCAAATGTTTCTAAGGGAGGAGAACGACCACCGGTCGTATGCTATAAATGTGGAAAAGAGGGACACATCAGCCCAAATTGTCCACAACAGTTCAATGTATGTTATAATTATGAAAAGGAATGACATATCGCTCGAGATTGTACTATAGCGAAACCAAGTCCAACGGGGATGGTGACTCAAAAGGCTGTCCCAAAAAAGTCAAAGTCAACAGTTCCTGGAAGAGCGTTTGTCGTGACTGGTCAAAATGCGAGGAACCCAAACGAGGTGATCACGGATAAGCTAATCATAAATTCTTGCAAAGTATATACCTTACTAGATACCGGTGCTACCTATTCATTTATCTCTCCTGCTTGTGCTCAACGTTTAAACTTGACTCCGGAGAAATTAGACTTTGGCCTATCTGTGGAGACTTCATTAGGAGAAACTTTCATTACATCCACTGTTTATAAATCTTGTTTGATCCAAGTTGGCTCCATCACACTACCGGTCGTATGCTATAAATGTGGAAAAGAGGGACACATCAGCCCAAACTGTCCACAACAGTTCAAGGTATGTTATAATTGTAGAAAGGAATGGCATATCGCTCGAGATTGTACTATAGCGAAACCAAGTCCAACGGGGATGGTGACTCAAAAGGCTGTCCCAGAAAAGTCAAAGTCAACAGTTCTTGGAAGAGCGTTTGTCGTGACTGGTCAAAATGCGAGGAACCCAAACGAGGTGATCATGGATAAGCTAATCATAAATTTTTGCAAAGTATATACCTTACTAGATACCGGTACTACCTATTCATTTATCTCTCCTGCTTGTGCTCAACGTTTAAACTTGACTCTGGAGAAATTAGACTTTGGCCTATTTGTGGAGACTCCATTAGGAGAAACTTTCATTACATCCACTATTTATAAATCTTGTTTGATCCAAGTTGGCTCCATCACACTACCTGTTGACCTTATCTCTTTAAAGATACTTGCATTTGACGTGATTTTAGGAATTGATTGGTTAACTACTCATCATGCTAAAATTGATTATTTTCGTAAGGTTGTTAGTTTTCATATTCCTAACCAACTTGTTATGCGAATTCAATTAACTAAACCACTAAAATTAATTACTATCATATCAAGCCATAAAGCCATTCGTTTATTAAAAAACGGATGTCAAGCTTTCTTAGCCCATGTTATGGACTTGAACAAAAACACGTCAAATTTGAATAAAATTTCTGTTGTTAGTAAATTTCCTGACGTATTTCCTGAAGAACTTCCCGGTCTACCTCCAGAACGTGAAGTTGAATTCTTTATTAACCTTGAACCTGGTACAAAGCCCATTTCTAAAACCCCATATCGAATGGCTCCTATTGAACTTCAGGAGTTAAAGGTCCAACTACAAGAGTTGTTGGACATCGATTTCATTCGTCCTAGTACATCTCCTTGGGGTGCTCCTATTTTATTTGTAAAGAAGAAAGACGGGAGTATGCGACTTTGTATTGACTATCGAGAATTGAACCATGTCACCATCAAGAATAGGTATCCGCTACCTCGTATTGATGACCTGTTTGATCAGTTGCAAGAAGCACAATTCTTTTCAAAGATCGATCTTCGTTCTGGATATCATCAGCTGAAGATTATAATTGAGGATATTCCAAAGACTGCCTTCAAAACTCGGTACAGGCATTATGAATTCTTAGTCATGTCTTTCGGATTGACTAATGCTCCTGCGGCTTTCATAGATATGATGAACCGAGTATTCAAGGAATATTTGGATCAGTTCGTTGTTGTCTTTATTGATGACATCCTCATATATTCTAAAAGCCGTGAAGATCATGAGCACCATTTGAAGCTGGTACTCCAAAAGCTTCGTGAAAACAAGATATATGCCAAGTTAAAGAAATGCGAGTTCTGGCTTGAGGAAATAGCATTCCTTGGGCACGTGGTGTCAAAATATCGAGTATCTGTTGACCCGGCGAAGATTAAAGCAATACAAACTTGGGAGCAACCGAAGTCGGTGACCGAAGTACGTAGCTTTCTTGGCTTAACTAGTTATTATCGGATATTCGTTGAAGGATTTTCTCGAATCTCTACTCCGTTAACTCAACTGACTCAGAAAGATACAAAATTTGTATGGAGCGAGGAATGCGAGAAGAGTTTTCAAGAGCTTAAGAGGAGACTCTTTTCGGCACCTGTCCTGACAATACCATCTGGTTCGGATGGATTTGTTATCTACAATGATGCTTCAGGCAAAGGGTTAGGATGTGTTCTTATGCAACATGGTAAGGTCATAGCTTATGCTTCGCAACAACATACAATGAGGTTTCGCCGGAATTTACACGATTGGACGATAATCGTCGAATTCGTGAAATTCTTGGAATGGAAGTCGTATTTTGTGTTTGATGTCGTAAATGTGGGTTTTCGATGGAGAAAAGTCATGTTTGGCATTATAGAGTTACGAACTCGAAAATGGTCGGATTCCGACTTAGAACGGAGAAACGAGCATTTAACGTTCACGAACGTTTATCGTTTTCGTTAAAAAATGAACTAATAGGTGAAATTTTAGCAAACGAAGTCAAATAGATAAAATTCTTGCATGAACACGTAGAGTACGTGATTTGTAAACCGTAGGCTCTTGAACGAACCAATTCGAACTTATAACGAAGAAGTTACGAGCCCGGAAGTTTCACAAAATTAAAAGTCTGTAAAAATTTTCTGGTGCACAGAGGCGCCAGCCCAAGGCTTAAAGGTGGTGCTGGAGCACCAGTGCCATGCCCAAGCATACTGCAAAGTCACACCGCGGCGCGACCAAGGGAATAAGTGTGGCATCGCAGCGCCAAGGCCAGACTCTGGCTATTGCTAACCCGCGCCGCAGCGCGAGTTGTATAAAGATGACTGGCGCCGCAACGCCAGCCCTAAGAAATACACAGAGAAGAAAGTTTGCAAGTATAACATTAATGGTAACTCATTAGTAATGAACTAAGAAACTTAATAAAGCATTGTAAGGTATTGTTAAATCTTAATTATATTGCCTAAAGGTTGAAGATAAGTAATCAAACATAAATATAATGTGAAGGTAAGATAGATGTAACGAAAAGCCGAAACCAGTAATAACAAATCTAAGTTATAATTAGATTGAGAAGAAGGGTAAGATTCATTAGGAACCATGTATGTTCATTCATAACCTAATGTAGTTTGTGATGTTATCATCTACTGTAGAGACCTTAAAGAGATAAAGTGCACGTGTTATAAACTGTAGCAGACGCTAAAGGCAAGTACTCTAACGCTTGTTTCTGTTCGATCTGGACAAGTCTTTGTGATTCATGTATTCTTCGCATGAGTTAGTATCTGAGGAAGTCAGAGCCAATCCTTTCGGCTAGGCGTATGCTATGTTATTCTATCAAGTGTTGATAAGGATTTACCAAACTAATATTGTTGTGGTTTCAAAAGTAGATTGAATATGCTCAAATTGTTTTGTCGTCAAACGACAGGCACGTGAGGTTGCCACAACTTAAACGTAGACACGTTTAATGAATGTAGTGTTGATCAACATAGAGTACTATAGGCTGATCACGTAGACGTGCTCGTAAGCTATACCGGACTTATGAATTTCGTGTCGGGATGTCATTTTCAAAGTACTCATGAAATGCTTACGGTCTTGAACCGGAATTGTTGTTTTACTGAATATTGTTGTTGTAAAACATTTTGAATGAAAAGAAGTGCTATTTTGAATTATCGATAGTACTTCGTAACTATTGTTCAGTTATTGAAGATATGCGATTCCTATGTTTCAAGTATACTATTTTCCTAGAATTGTTGTACTTGCTGAGCTAGTTAGACTCATTATTGCTTGAACCATATGAATGCAGCTATGACCGAACGTACCGATGGATCTGACAAGGATAAAGGGAAGGAAAAGGAAAATCCGTAGATTACATATGTAATAGTATAGGTTTTGTAAGGAATAATATTGATACTATGACAAAGACAATGTATTGGTAATAAAGAACCTAGGGAATGTAAATATTCTTTTGATATATATATATAAGACATATTCGTTCTTTTGAGGCATTTCAATTGAATGTTTATGTGAACTGTAGCACCGTGTAGCACCATCTGTCGATTTGGAAGATACCTGGATTTGGGGACGTCACAGGTTGGTATAAGAGCATTAGGTTATAAAACTTATGGGGGGGAATAAAACCTTAAGTCATAACCTTAAGAAAAGTCAAAGAATAAAAGATGGAAGTTAACCTTATAAAATGCATTATATATGTTATGTGTTTTATTCTACTGACATTTACTAATCAAACTTTTGTGTTGTTGTAGATGTCGGGAGAAAACAGAGAAGTGCATGTAGTCAGTGAAAGGTCGGTAAACCAGATAGAAATCATACCGAACCCTATAGCGGTAGATCCCGAGATAGTAGTGGTTGAGTCTGGAGACTCAGAGAGCCTGGACTATATGTCCGTGTTTGATGGCATGTTGGAGGAAGAGGTGGAGGCAGTATCCTTCAATCCAGTAGCAATAGCAGCAGAGATCACTACTACAAAATACCTAATAGACAACACTTAAACCACAACGTTTTTATAAAAAACGTTATGGTATTTTTTTTACAACGTTTTTTTTGAAAACGTTGTAGATATATATGTAAAAACGTTATCTATTTAAAAGGACATTTTTTTAATTTTAAATAGATAACGTTTTTTTTAAAAAATATTGTGTATGCGAAAAATACGGAGCTTAATTTAGGCGAAAGTGAAAACTTAAAATTACAAATCCTAAATAGTTCTTTCTCTCTCTTGGTATTTCATCTCACACTTCTCTCTTTCTCTATTACTAGGGTTCAAATGCCCAAAACTAGAGGGGATTCAATATCTCAGATCTTCCCTCACCGCTGCCCTGCCGTTTCTCTCTTTACGCCGCGACCTCCTTTAAAGCCCTCACCGCCGTTGAATCACGCTTCCCGATTTCAAGGTCGGCGGCAAGGCCGGAGCTCTGGGTGATTCTGTCTCTGTCGTCCGCGAGAAGAGCAAGATCACCGTCACCTCTGACAACAGCTTCTCCAAAATGTATTCGAAAATTTAATATTGTGATTTCTTTACCCATTTCTAGGTAAGAACATTAGAGTTGATTTATAAAAGTGTCACAATTTTGAAGAATAAATGACCTATTTTTTATGGGTTCGTTTGTTTGAGTGTTGGATTCATATCAGGTACCTGAGAATTTTTTATTGTTGAGTACAGCTGAGGACTCGCCGTTGAAAGCCACAGATTTCGGTCTCTCCGTCTTCTTCTCAGCCGGCAATGTCATCGGCACCACCAACGTAAATGTAAATTTGTACATGTAAATTTGTACATGTAAATTTTTTGTGATTATTTCTTTGCCGTAAATCTGGTCTGTTGGTCTATATGTTGTGATAGTTTGTTTCCCGAGATCGGATTGGAGAAAAGGGTTATTTCTGAGTAGTAATACAAGTACAGAAAAAGGGTACAAAAAGTATTTACATAATGATATGTGAAGGTCCAAATAAGTTATCACACCTGGAGTAGTTGGTGAGCCCAATATTAGCAATTTGGACAGATTCATGTTTAATTTGACACCATCCTGAAAACTTGTTACTCTGTGGTCCATATTATCAGGGAATCCAATTTTCTTCATACTAGTTGTAAGGTAGGTTTGTCTAAATTTATCGCTAGTCTGGAAATCAGATGACTGTCTTTGTGGTTACGATAATTTAATATTTTTGAATCTAATGTTGATTCATCCAAAATAAAATAGTTAGTGTGTATTTGTGGGATTCACAACATTTTTAATTAGTTGATGTGAAACAATGTTCATGCATGATTTGTTTGAGTTGTTCTTTTAGTGCTAGAAATGTACATAATGATTTAAGGTTATTATTTGTGGGGTTTGCAGGTTTCTAGGAGTAAAATGGCTGGCGATAGGGTTGCTCATGTCACCATGAAGGGACCAAGTGTGGTGAAGGAACTACTTATTGCAACTATACTTGGCTGTGCGACAGGTGGTTTATGGAAGATGCATTACTGAAATGAGTAGAGGAGAACAAGAGCATTCTGCAACTACCTGCCTAATTGTTTGTCGGCTCATCCAAACTATTTATACTAGTCTTTACTCCTTTATCTAATTGTTTGTTTTCATGGAATTTTTGTCCATTGTTTTATGGAAATTTAACTAATTTCATTTTCCCTGTTACCTTAGACTTAAAAAACCTGTTGAAAATTCCTTGAGGGATGCAAAGCTCTCTTTCAAGGATATAGATGAGGTGATCCTAGTTGGTGGTTCAACACGTATTCCAGCTGTTCAGGGCGTTGAAAAATCTTTGACTGGAAAGGAACCCAATGTTACTATCAATCCCGACGAGGTTGTTGCCCTTGGAGCTGTTGTTCAGATAAGATCTTCTCTCCTTTTCTTGTTGTAATTGTCATGTTTTATTCTGGTGTTTCCTTTTGTATTGAGATAGTGAAAGCAAGAAATATGCTGCTTTTCTTCTGATGTGAGAATGATTAACTATATTTCTATGCTTTTGCTTATGCAGAGTGAGATGGGTTCGGACTAAGTTTTGGAGCTTATATTTAGCCCTCTGTTTGTCATGCTTCTTATTAGACAATAAGGCTGCTGCCCCCCCCCCAGTCGGAACAATACGTTGGCTAATATTATGGACTTGAGTTTTACTTTTGGGATTAACATTGTTTTTCCTAAGAAGGTCTGTCACAACTGTGAAGATAATGGCTTCAGTTTCTTTTCGTGTTGGAATCAACGAGCCATCTGGCGAGAGCTGGTGCAGAAAACTGGGAGCAGATGCCTCACTCCCGATCCTTCAGCCACTTTTGTTTGGAAACTGATGGCTTCTCTGCTGTGAATAAGTAATTCACAGTGTTCAATGTAATGGGATGTAGGGACTCGTAAATGATCAGGTAGTCGATAACAACAGAAGTCAACAAGGTAAATGTTGTTTGATCTAATTATATAAACCAGTAATGTATTAAGGTCCATAATGGGACCACACATCATGTACACGCAATTTTTGGGGTGAGGTTTCATAAGACATACACACGATTTCCTCTCTTCTTATTTTATTTTGGAAGTTGTGGGTGTAGGGGTGGGTTATTCTGGTTGTTTTTGGAAGTTGTAGATGTGATTATCAACCTCTTGAGCTTTGTTTATTTTTGGGTTTGCAGTGGAGTTATTTGAGGCTCTTAGAGGCCGGCTATATAACAGCAACAAAAATTTGATCATGGCTACTTTGTCTACTATTAGTGGCATTGCATCTGCAATGGGCTCACTGCACTTTAAATCATATTGCTATGCAATGCTTGGGATTCAGTCTTAGAGAAACACAGTTATCTGTGTCATTCAAAATATCAATAGGTTAGCTACTTAATATCATTGGTGCAATCCTAAAAAACTGTTATTTTTTATGTATGGCTTAGTCCTTGAAATATTCATAACATGATCATCTTTCAAGTTCAGTACTGTTACTGCACTACTTCACTTTCTGATGTTTTGGTGTTTAACAGGCTAGAGGTTTGAAGAAACATTTGAAGAGGCTCAATGCCCCAAAGCATTGGTGGATGCTTGACAAGCTTAGTGGTGCATTTGTAAGTGAGCTTTGGTGCATGAATGATATGGAATTTGTAGATTATCTGCGACTGTTTTTCCTTATCCTTTTAATATTTTATTTTCTAGGCTCCTAAGCCATCTTCTGGGCCACATAAATCAAGGGAGTGCTTGCCCTTGATTCTTATCCTACAAAACAGGCTAAAGTATGCACTGACATACCATGAGGTCCAATCCATTCTGATGTAGCGTCATATTCTGGTTGATGGAAAGGTTAGGAAAAATAAGACCTACCCTGCAGGCTTCATGGGTATGCACATTGCCACATTTCCTTTTTAGGTGTTGTTAATTAGATTTTATATTCTTTGCTTGTGAAAATGCTTGAACTAATAGATCGTGGAGATTTAGATTTCAAACCTTTTGGTTTCAATAATGTTATTTTGGTTGAGTTACGAAAAACATAGTAACTGTATGCTAATCTTCATGTCCAGATGTTGTCTCAATTCAAAACCAATGAGAATTTTCGTCTTCTTTATGATACAAAGGGCCGATTCTGTCTGCACTCAGTTAGAGATGAAGAGGCAAAGGTTGGTTGCATTCTATATTCAACAATGTTTTGATAATTTATTAGCTTTTAGAAACTAATACACGCGAGTACTATTGTTACCTTCTATTTGTGTGGATGTTGTTACATCTTTTAAAATGCAAGAAAACTGAACCCGACGGTAGCTTTAATAAGGTTTATCAAGGTATTGTGAGCTTCAACCGATCTGCTATTTGTTATGCCAGTTGGCAGATTCTAGTTTGGATCCAAAGAAGCGAGTTGCCACACAACTTGTCAGGTTGGAAAAGAAAGTTCTAAGTACATGCTTGCAGGTGGCAGTTGATTTGATTAGCCAGTTACCTGATCATTCTGTATCTTCACGCCCCCAGCTCCATATGTTCCTATATTGAAATGAAAGGCATGTTTTTCTGTTTCTCGTCGTTTCTCCCGTAAATGTCCATTGCCTGTTATTTATGCATCAAATTCATAATAGTTCAGGTGACTGTTTTGCTGCTATCACCAGTTTTCTACATGATCGTCGATATTTCTAGGACCCTCTTTGTGATGTTTTTTTACATCAATGTAGAACGACAGACATAAACTAGGTAATAAATAAGCATTTTCTTTGATGGATCTGTTGGGTCACATTAGAAAACATATTGCCTTTTCTTTGAATTTGTGTTATATATGTCATATTCTTGAATTGAATAGTAACACATTTTCGTATTGGCACCTGACAGTCTCGCAATGTAGGCCTAAAAGCAAGTTACAGGCTCACTAAAGCAGAATTTAGTTTTGAAGTTGTGGAACTTACAAGATAATTTACTAGTAGCCAATCCAATATTGCAACCTTATCCTCAAGTTTGTCCAATTTATTTTCTCTCTTTCCTTTGTATCTCTGTTCTGTTGATACCTGGTGCAAGGCATGGATATTGTTTTTTGTTGTAGAAAGGAAATGCCACCACTGTATTCCCCTTTCAGTTCTAGATGATTATTTTGCCCCTTTGGATGTGGAATTTGTTGCTCCAACTGTATATATGGATGATGCATCTTTATCATGTCATCATTAACAATTTAAAATTATGTTTTCTAACTATTTAAAATTTTCTATTGGTGATTTTACTTGTTAAATTTCCTCTGCTAATCAATATTACTATTTGTTGATCAATAGACAAGTAGCAGATAGAACTTGCATGTGTCTTTGGAGAAACTTGCATATAATGTCAGTTATTTTGTAGGTGGTGGCACAAACAATTAAGTCTTATTTGGATAAGTTGCCAGGGAGTCCCAGAACATAGATTGGTTTCATAACTTATGATAGCAGAATTCATTTCTGTAATATGAAGGCAAGTTATTTAATTACTACTGATTCTATTAATTTATTTCAATTGTTATCACCTAAATCTGTATTGAATTATTTACAGTTTTTTCTTGTGCCAGTCATCTATGACACAGCCTCAAATGATGGTGGCGTCAGATCTGCATGATATTTTTGTTCCATTGCCAAGATGATCTCTTTTAAGCAAATATTTTGTTGCCAGTGGTAGATCTAAATAGGGGTGCCTTTGTAAGAGCTTATCATGTTCTTGTAGTTCATATAACTCGTATAATTTATTTATGTAATGCTACATTTTGAAGATAAGAATGTTTGTCGAAACTATAGAATTGTGTGTGATTGGATTACTTGGAATCTTTGATAAATGATCGAAGTTACATTTTTTGGGCAGTACTCGTTTGGTTGAGTGATTATATGGATATTTTGGTATATATTTTGTGGATGTAGTAATTTGAAACTGTAAAAAAATAGTATTATTGGGATGTATTTTAAATGGTTGATACATTTTGGCTATATATTATGGCATTAGCATATTGCAGGTGTATCGGTAATATAGGTGAATCACATCTTTTTTTTTTTCTTTTTTATCTACAACGTTTAAAAAACGTTGTCTGATATACTAAACAACAACGTTTTTATTCATAAAACGTTGTGGAATCATACATACTACAACGTTTTTAAGCATCTGTTAATTTTTGAAAAATAAATTTACAACGTTTTTTTCCTAAAAAAACGTTGTGTATTGTGCTTAACTACAACGTTTTTAAAACGTTGTGTAAGGGTGTCAAATAGATGACACCCTTAACCACGACGTTTTCCTGACTGAAACCACAACGTTTTTTTCGCGTTGTCTATTTACTATTTTCTGGTAGTGGATGGCTCCAGGGGAGTCAATAATGTCACTCTTTATGATAGTGTTGGATAGAAACATTTACTACTGTCAGGAGGTTAAGGAGCTGAAGGCGGAGCTTCAGGCTGTGATAGAAGACAAGACGGACGTGGAATCCATGTGGGAACAAGAGCATGATGAAAAGGTTTTGGCTAAGGACAAGGTCCATGATCTAAAACATGAGGTCTTTGAGCTTAGGAGTGAGCTAAAGACCAAAAATCAAAAAATAGGGAGAATATCCTATATTCATAGGAGTTCTCATGAGGACTTCCAGTTGCAGGTAGCTGGTTATCCCGTAGAGGCAGGGCCGACGCGGCATACTATCAGCCGTGATATTAGTGCCGATCTTGCCAAGGCGAATTTTGAGAATGCCTTAAGACAGATGTGATCTGGTAGTGGCTAGGTAGTTAGATATGTACATATTGTTATACCTAGTAGTGACGTAAAACCCTCTTTTGTATAATCAAGGGTAGTCTTTTGTAAATCCCGATTTTTGAAGTAATTGCGGGAAAGTAATGTAATTCAATTAGGTTGTGTAATGTAACTGAGGTAGTGTTATACTACCATAAATCAATATAAGTTATTTTTGAAACATGTGGAATAATGAATGTTGGAGTTATTGATTAAAATTGAATAATAACTAACTAATAGAAAATGAATAACGATGAAATGTGTTGTTTGTTGTAATAGCAAAATGCCGCCAAAAAGGGTATTGCATAATTAAGGTGCGAGCGTAAATCAACCGGGGGGAGGTCCGGCTAACCCTATGCAGGAATTTTTGAACCTTTTAACCACATCGTTTAATCAAACTAGGGCTAATATTCCCATAAATCCTGGTGTAATACGAGCTACTACATTTAAAGACTTTAAGAGTGTGGGTGCACCGGAGTTCAAGGGAACTACGAACCATATCGAAGCCCAAACGTGGGTGAAGGAGATTGAGAAGGCATTTCTGATAGCAAATGTCGACGAGGCCCAGAAGGTTGCCTTTGCAACCTACATGATGAAGGGAGAGGGCAACTTTTGGTGGGAGGCCAATCAAGCTAGGGCTGGAATAGATATGATAACGTGGGTAAGGTTCAAGGAAATATTTTATGAGAACTACTTTTCCACGAGCATGCAAGGAAGGATTGAAATGCAGTTTCTAGAGTTAAAATAAGGGGACATGACGGTTCCCCAATACGCCACCAAGTTTAATGAATTGGCAAGTTTCGCTCCACACCAAGTGGATACTAAGGTGAGGAAAGCTTGATGGTTTAAGTAGGGCTTGAAACCCTGGCTCTATAACCGTATTTTTGTATTCCAAAGTACTTCCTTTGGAGTCATTTTAGAGAAGGCAATAATTGCTGAAGGTGGTAGCGAGGCGTTGAGCCAATACCACAAGGATAAGAAAAGCAAGGGGAAGGTAGATGGAGGAGTAAAGATTGAAGGTGCAAGTAGGAGTGGCGAGGGTTATAAGAGGAAGGTAGTTATCTCTGGGAATACCGGAGTGAAACAAGGAGACCCTAAGAGGAGGATGGAGGCCTGCAAAACCTGTGGGAAGACTCACTTAGGAGTTTGTCTCAAAGGTAAGGCCGTGTGTTATAACTACGGACAGGAGGGGCAAATTGCGCCTAACTGTCCGAGTTCGAAGAAAAACTATGGATGCTTTGTGTGTGGGTCAACTGATCACATGGAAAAGAACTGCCTGAAGAAGGGGATGCACGAGAATAAGGGCACCAATAGTGGTAAGTTAACTATTGGGGGTCCAGCGCAGCCGGGTAGGCCGATGGCCCGTACCTTCAACATGACTGTCCAAGACGCGATGGCCTTGGGGGACGTAGTCACAGGTATTATTCCGATCAACGATCTTAATGCATACGTGCTGTTTGACTCAGGTGCTACTTGTTTGTTTATCGCATGTGATTTTGCTAGACGATTAGGATTACTTCCCGAAAAATTGCCCATACCTTTAAACATTAAGGTAGCAAACGAAGAGATAATTTCTGTTGAAGATATTCATAAGAGTTATTGTGTAGACATTCGAGGTTGTAAATTATTGGTAGATTTGATACCGATAAAGTTAGGGGAATTCGACGTAATCCTCAAAATGGATTGGTTGGTTAACCATAGGGTGATAATAGATTGTCAAAAGAAATGCATAA
This sequence comes from Panax notoginseng, assembly GCA_016801055.1. Lineage (NCBI taxonomy): Eukaryota > Viridiplantae > Streptophyta > Magnoliopsida > Apiales > Araliaceae > Panax > Panax notoginseng. The sequence continues at coordinate 79,766,323 of CM029022.1, forward strand.
ATATTAAAATGTTAAGATAACCTCAGGTAATATTTTACGGTAATAAATCGTCGGGACGTTCGTGTTGTCTTACCATGACACAGGCTAGAAAACTATTGAGGAAGGGGTGTGCAGGTTATTTGTGCCATGTTGTCGATACCCAGAGAGTGGGAGCGACCATGGAACAAAAACCTATAGTGAGTGAATTCATGGATGTATTTCTGAGTGAGTTGCCGGATCTTCCACCAGATAGAGAGACCGAGTTCGTGATAGACATTGTGCCAGGAGCGGCACCAGTTTCCAGGGCACCATATCATATGGCGCCAGTGGAGATGAAGGAGTTAATGGTGCAGTGGCAAGAACTGTTGGACAGGAAGTACATGCAACCGAGTGTTTCGCCGTGGGGAGCACCGGTACTGTTTGTCAAGAAGAAGGACGGATCGTTAAGACTTTGTATCGACTACCGGGAGTTGAACAAGTTGACGATAAAGAATAAGTATCCATTGCCCAGGACGGATGATCTTTTTGATCAGTTGAAAGGGGTAAAATATTTTTCTAAAATAGATTTAAGGACAGGGTATCATCAGCTAAAAGTTAGGAAAGAAGATGTGCCAAAGATAGCATTCAGGACTCGTTATGGTCATTATGAGTTTCTGGTAATGTCATTTGGGTTGAGTAATGCACCTGCTGCATTTATGGATATGATGAACAAAGTGTTTAAACAATATTTGGACAAGTTTGTCATAGTGTTTATCGATGATATTCTAGTCTATTCCAAGATACCGGAAGATCATGCTGAACACCTAAGAATAGTGTTGGAGACACTAAGGAAGGAGAAGTTATATGCGAAGTTCACTAAGTGTGAATTTTGGCTAGAGAGGGTATAATTTTTAGGACATGTCATTGACCACGAGGGAATTTCAGTAGATCCAGCGAAGGTTGAAGCCGTGATGATTTGGGAACAACCGAAAACACCGACTTAGGTGCGGAGTTTCCTAGGGTTAGCGGGTTACTGTCGGAGATTCATTCAGGATATTTTGAAGATAGCTACTCCATTGACTAATTTTCCAAGAAAGACAGTGAAATATGCGTGGACTGAGAAGTGCGAGGACAGTTTTTAAGAACTGAAGAAAAGGTTGAGTGAAGCGCCTATTTTATCATTACCCGATGACACAAGAAATTTCGTAGTTTATAGCAATGCTTCGCATAGAGGATTTGGTTGCGTGCTCATGCAGCATGGCAAGGTCATTGCGTATGCATCTAGGCAGTTGAAGGATTATGAGAAAGTTTACCCTACTCATGATCTGGAACTAGATGCGGTGGTGTTTGCCTTAAAGATATGGTGACATTATCTTTATGGGGAAAAGTGTGAGATATACACGGACCATAAGAGTCTAAAATATATCTTCACGCAGAAGGAGTTGAATATGAGACAGAGGAGATGGCTAGAGTTGATAAAGGATTACGACTGTGAAATCTTGTATCACCCTGGAAAAGCCAATGTAGTGGCCGACGCCTTGAGTAGAAAGGGTCGGGAGAAGTTGTCTATGTCAACATCTCAAACTGAGTTAATAACAGAGACGGCTAGGATGGAGTTAGAGGTGAATTTGCCGAGACAAGCGGATCATATACTGTTTGCAACGGAGATACAATCTACTATTGTAGAGAGAGTGAAGGAGGTGCAGCTCACAACTGATGAGTGTGACCAAATGAAGAAGCGATTGACCACTAAAAAAGATATTATGTTTAGTCTTGATAATAAGGGATCATTAAGATTTGAGGGAAGAATTTGGATTCCAAATGAGACGAAATTAAAGGAGCAAATTTTACAAGAGGCTCACAGTTCAAGGTACTTGATTCATCCTAGTAGCACTAAGATGTATCAAAACCTTCGACAGAGTTTTTGGTGGCCGAATATGAAAACAGAAATAGCCGAGTATGTGAGTAGGTGCTTAACTTGTCAAAGAGTTAAAGTCGAACATCAACGACCAAGTGGCTTGTTACAGTCATTGGAGATTCCGGAGTGGAAGTGGGAGCATATCACGATGGACTTTGTGGTGTAACTTCCGATGACTCAGAAGGGATATGATGCAATTTGGGTAATAGTGGACCGGTTGACGAAGTCGGTTCACTTTTTGCCAATTCGAGTTAAGTATAACCTAGATCAATTAGCTACACTCTATGTTAAGGAAATTATTTCCAGACATGGAGCACCTGTTTCGATAGTGTCAGATCGTGACCCACGATTCACATCGAACTTTTGGAGAAGTCTTCAAGAGCAGTTGGGGACGTAGTTGAAGTTAAGTATAACATATCATCCACAAGTCGATGGACAGAGCAGGAGGACAATTCAGACATTAGAAGATATGTTAAGATCTTGCGTCATGGATTTCAAGGGTAGTTGGGATGATTATCTACCATTAATAGAATTTGCGTATATCAACAGTTATCATGCAAGTATTGGTATGCCACCGTATGAAGCTTTGTATGGGAGGAAATGCAGAACACCATTGTATTGGGATGAAGTGGGAGAACGCAAAATGCTAGAACCAGAGTTGGTGCAGCAAACAGCGGATATAGTGAAGTTGATACGGGTGTGTCTCATAGCAGCTCAAGACTGACAGAAGAAATACGCAGACGTACATCGAGAGAATAGGGAGTTTGAGGTAGGCTCGTATGTATTTCTAAAGGTATCTCCCTGGAAAGGAAAGATACGCTTTGGAAAGAAGGGAAAACTAAGCCCAAGGTTTATAGGGCCTTTTGAGGTATTAGAACGGGTAGGTGAGGTAGCTTAGAGAGTAGCGTTACCTCCAAACCAAGAGTGAGTACATAATGTATTTCACGTTTCAGTGCTACGTCCTTACAAACCGGATTACAATCATGTGATATAATTTGAGCCTATTCAAATCGAGAAGGATTTAACATATGAAGAGATGCCGATTCAAATCATCGATAGAAAAGAGCAAGTTCTGCGAAACAAGGTTATAGCGTCGGTAAAGGTATTATGGAAGAACCACGATGCCGAGGAAGCAACGTGAGAATTGGAAGAGAAGATAAAGAAGGATTACCCTCTTTTGTTTGAGTAATGTAAGGCGAGATTCTGGGGACAGAATCTTTATAAGGGGGGAAGAATGTAACGACAGAAAAATTCAGATCCTTTGTAAAATACTTGAAAGAATTAAATAATGAATAAAATATTATTATTTGTTATTATTATGAGTTAATAAGATGTATGTTGTACTATAAGTTAGAAAGGTCGAAACATCGTAGTCTTTTGACTATGTGGAGGAATTAAAGTGTTTAAATTTCCAAGAAGAAAATAAAAGTTTTTCGAGAAATTTTTTGAAAAACATTATTCATCGTTTATCGCTCGGGAATTATTTTTGAACTTCTGAGAAATACGTAATGTTATAATATTGAGGCGAGATGGAATATGTAATAATAATCTAATTATGGAACACGCAAAATTTCGTATGCGGACTTAAATTGAGAATGTAAGTATTAAAATCTAATGAAGGGAATTAATGTAATCTAGTATGAATTAAAAAGTCCAACTTGATTAAAAGTGTAAGCCCATGTGGGATTTATACTAAGCCCAAGTGATTTATTATAATGCAAGCCCAACAAGGAAATTAGCTAGATTAATTAGCAAGCCCAATGAATTGGACATGACCCATGGGGCAATCCAAGTGTAAGTGGATAGACTTGATGGGCAAACATTTTGTGTGATGACCAAGTGTTGTGATGGCCAAGTAATAGGAGTGGTTAGCAAGTAGTCTTGGTTGATAAGCAATGAATAGTAAGGAGGTGTAATGAGGAGGTGGAAGGTCCAAATGACTAAGTTGCCCTCACTTTGAGTTGCCTATAAATACCAAGCTTCATTTCATCAGTTAGTTGTTCAAATTTCATCCAACTCCTCTCAAGATAAACAACTTACTTGGTAGAGAGAATAAGCCACATAAGCACTTATAAGCCATTTCAACTTTTGCTAGATTTTCCAAAGTGAAGTGAAGTAATAGTATTCAAGGGTAAGACTCGTATCTATTATCTTCATCTCTTCTATGATAGAATTGATAGAGAAGTGGGATGGTTTGATGATAACATGTAATAAGTTATTGATGAATGAACTTAAGCCGAATCAGTTGAATAAGCAACTTGAATCTAATTTAAGTTTATAGACTTAAGTTCATAGTAGGTCATAAGCATGAGAATTTGTAGTTAAATAAGTCATTGACTTGTGAGGATAAGTCAAAACCTACTTTGATAATAAGTTGGTGTAATAAATAACTTGAAATGTCTATATGTTGATTAAAATCCACCTAGAATGATTAGTAACGAGGTTTCACCGGAATTTACACGATTGGACGATAATCGTCGAATTCGTGAAATTCTCGGAATGGAAGTCGTATTTTGTGTTTGATGTCATAAACGTGGGTTTTCGATGGAGACAAGTCATGTTTGGCATTATAGAATTGCGGACTCGAAAATGGCCGAATTCCGACTTAGAACGAAGAAACGAGCGTTGAACGTTCACGAACGTTTATCGTTTTTGTTAAAAATGGATTAATAGGTTAAATTTTAGCAAACAAAGTCAAATAGATAAAATTCTTGCATGAACATGTAGAGTACGTGATTTGTAAACCGTAGGCTCTTGAACGAACCAATTCGTACTTATAACGAAGAAGTTACGAGCTCAGAAGTTTCACAAAATTAAAAGTCTGTAAAAATTTTCTGGTGCATAGAGCTGGCGCCGCTGCACCAGCCGAAGGCTTAAAGGTGGCGCTGCAGCGCCAGTTCCATGCCCAAGCATACTGCAAAGTCACGCCGCGGCGCGGCTAAGGGAGATAAGTGTGGCGCCGCAGCGCCAAGGCCGAGCTCTGGCTACTGCTAACCCGCACCGCTGCGCGAGTTTTATAAGGATGACTGGCGCCGCAGCGTCAACCTTAAGAAATACACAGAGAAGAAAGTTTGCAAGTATAACATGAATGGTAACTCATTAGTAATGAACTAAGAAACTTAATGAAGCATTGTAAGGTATTGTTAAATCTTAATTATATTGCCTAAAGGTAGAAGATAAGTAATCAAACATAAACATAATGTGAAGCTAAGATAGATGTAACGAAAAGCCGAAACCAATAATAACAAATATAAGTTATAATTAAATTGAGAAGATGGGTAAGATTCATTAGGAACCAGGTATGTTCATTCATGACCTAACGTAGTTTGTGATGTTATCATCTACTGTAGAGACCTTAAAGACATAAAGTGCACGTGTTATAAACTGTAGCAGACGCTAAAGGCAAGTACTCTAACCCTTGTTTCGGTTCGATCTGGACAAGTCTTTGTGATTCATGTATTCTTCGCATGAGTTAGTATCCGAGGATGTCAAATCTAATCCTTTCGGCTAGGCGTATGCTATGTTATTATATCAAGTGTTGATAAGGATTTACCAAACTAATATTGTTGTGGTTTTCAAAAGTAGATTGAATATGCTCAAATTGTTTTGTCGTCAAACGACAGGCACGTGAGGTTGCCACAACTTAAACGTATACACGTTTAATGAATGTAATGTTGATCAACATAGAGTACTATGGGCTGATCACCTAGACGTGCTCATAAGCTATGCCGGACTTACGGACTTCGTGTCGGGATGTCCGTTTCAAAGTACTCATAAAATGCTTACGGTCATGAACCAGAATTGATGTTTTACTGGATATTGCTATTGTAAAATGTTTTGAATGAAAAGAAGTGCTATTTTGAATTATCAATAGTACTTTGTAACTATTATTCAGTTATTGAAGATATATGATTCATGTGTTTCAAGCATGCTATTTTCCTAGAATTGTTGTACTTACTGAGCTAGTTAGGCTCATTCTTGCTTGAACCATATGAATACAGCTAAGACCGAATGTACCGATGGATCTGGCAAGGATAAAGGGAAGGCGAAGGCAAACCCATAGATTACATATGTAATAGTATAGGTTTTGTAAGGAATAATATTGACACTATGACAAAGACAATGTATTAGTTGTAAAGAACCTGGGGAATGTAAATATTCCTTTGATATATATATATATATATATATATATATATATATATATATATATAAGACATATCCGTTCTTTTGAGGCATTTCAATTGAATGTTTATGTGAACTGTAGCACCGTGTAGCACCATCTATCGGGTTGGAAGATACTCGAATTTGGGGGCGTCACAGATTCCATTGGAGTTTTATAGTTCAAAGTCTATGTGACTATCAGTTATTCTAAAAGCAATCATTATCTTTGCTTCTAATATTTATAGTGTTGAATCCATTAGATATTCATATTGTTGAATTCATTGTCAGATATTTTCCATTCATCATGATATATCCTTATTGTTGTATTTAAACTTGCTGAGCAAACTTGTAGCTCATCCTCCCGAGACCTCAAAGAAGGACAATGGTAAAGGAAAGATGTAGGATAGTTGCAAGGAGCAGACTTTACCTTATGCCTAGTTTAAATTATTATTATGTAATATGAACCCTAATGATTATTTTAGGGTATGTTTGTGAGATTGTATTAAGGATATCGAACTTGGGACTAGTAACACCTTTTGAATGAACGACGTACGTTTATTATATTCTGCATTTTAGTTATCGTATGTTGTTTAGAGGTGGATGTTTGTATTTTATCGTGACGACCAGACCGGGGTCAGAGGACCCGAATTTGGGGGTGTCACAGGTTGGTATCAAAGCCATATGATATAAACGTTAGGAATGAGAAACCTAGGTTATAACCTTAGTAGAAAACTCAAGTAGTGTATGTAAGTGATTGGTTGAGGAAATCCATCGAGTTTTATCGTGATACTGAAGTTGTTTATTTAAATCAAAAATGATTAATAGACGTCTTAAACTTCTTAATGCTAAGGTGCATAGCATATCACATAAAGCTTAATAATTTTCTTCCTTTCCTCAGATCATGCCGCATAGGAGACTACCACGGAACTAGAGGGAGGAAGGATCCATTAACAATGGTGGATGGGCAAATGTCGATCCAATGTAGAACTTCGTTAACCTGTTAACTGAGGCAATGTAAAATAAACCCCCGCCAGCAGTAGGGCAGCCAGAACATCACTTGGCTAGCTTTAAAGACTTTATATTGGCAGGACCACCGGAGTTCCCGGGAACCTTGGACCCAATTGAAGCCATACATTGATAGAAGAAATGGAGAAGGTGTTTGAGGTCGCACGAGTGGCGGAAGCATAAAAGACGAGTTTTGCCACTTTAATGATGAAGGGCGAAGCTAACTATTTGTGGAAAGCCAATAAGGGACGAGCAGATGAAGGAGTTATTCCTTAGGATAAATTTAAGGAGCTATTCCTCGAGAATTATTTCTTAGAGAATACGTAACAGGATATGGAAGTTAAGTTTCTGGAACTGAAGCAAGGTAGTATGTCTATCGCAGAGTACACGACAAAATTTAATGAGTTGGCCCGATTCACTTCACATCAGGTTGACACGGAGGCCAGGAAGGCAAGGAGATTCAAATTAGGACTGAAACCTTGGGTGAAGAAAGAAGTGGTTGTATTGAAGATTAAGACTTACTCTGATCTATTGAAAAGGGCTATCATTGTCAAAGGAGGCAATGAAGCCATTGCTCGATTCAAACAAGAAAAGAAGACCGGTCAGGAAGGACAGAAAGGGGGAAGTAGTGGAGGCAGCAACCCCAACAAGCGTAAAAGGATGGAGAGCCAATCCTTTGGAGGTAATAAGTCCGGGGGGAGGACAAGAAAAGTATAAAGTGCAACAACTATGGGAGGAATCACTCGGGGGAGTGCATGAAGGGAAAGAGTGTTTGTTATTGTTGCGAACAACCGGGGCATATTGATCCTCAGTGTTTGAATAAGTAGAAGGGAGGATGTTTCTCGTGTGGAGCCACATACCATCAAATCAAGGATTGTCCGAAGAAAAAGGGTGATGCAGCTAGCGACAACCGCAACAACAACAACAATGGACTGAACATTGGAGGGCCAACCAGTCAAGCCAATAGACCAACGACACGAACGTTCAACATGATCGTACATGATGCGGTGGAGTCTAAGGACATGGTGTCAGGTATCATTATGATCAATGATATAGATGCATATGTGTTATTTGATTCAGTTGCTACCTACTTTTTTGTTTCAAAAGATTTTGCTAAACGGTTAGACTTATCCCTGAGAGATTAGAACACCATATGAATATAGAAGTAGCGAACAAGGAAATTATCCCCGTAGAATACATTCGTAGGAATTTTTATACCAAATTGCGAGGATTTAAGCTCAAAGTGGATTTGATATCGATTCGTTTGGGGAGTTCGATGTAATCCTTGGAATGGACTGGTTATCAGTTTATGGAGCAGTTATAAACTGTAAGAAGAATTGTGTACACCTTAAGACTCCGAATAAGTTGAAGGCGATATTTTATGGTAGTAAATCGCCGATACAATCTCATTATTTGACTATGGTGCAAGCGCAGAGATTGCTTGGGAAGGGTTATTTAGTTTATTTGGCTCATGTGGTTGATACTCGACGAGTCGAGGGAGAACTGAGTCAGATACCTATTGTAAGGGATTTTGTTGATGTCTTCCCAGACGAGATTTCGGGATTGCCACCGGAGAGATTGAGTTTGTTATTGATTTAGCACCAAGGACATCACCGGTATATAAGTGTCGTATCGTATGGCACTAGTAGAGATGAAAGAACTGATGGCTTAATTATAAGAGTTATTGGATAAGGGATATATTTGACCAAGCGTATCACCGTGGGTAGCACCAGTCTTATTTGTAAAGAAAAAAGATGGGTCGCTAAGACTTTGTATCGACTACCGAGAGTTGAACAAGGTCACCATTAAGAACAAGTACCCGTTGCCTAGGATAGCCGATTTATTTGATCAGTTGAAGGGGGTGAATTACTTTTCAAAGATTGACTTGACGACCGGTTATCACCAACTGAAAGTGAGGCCGGAGGACATTCAAAAGACGGCATTCAGAACTCGGTATGGACACTTTGAGTTTCTGGTAATGTCATTTGGATCGACAAATGCACCAGCAGTATTTATGGACTTGATGAATAGAGTGTTCAAATCATATTTGGATAAGTTTATTGTCGTATTCATCGATGACATTCTAGTATATTCAGAGACGGAGGAAGAACACGTCGAGCATCTTCGGATAGTGTTGGATACATTAAGGAGGGAGAAGCTGTATACAAAATTCTCTAAGTGTGAGTTTTGGTTGCAGAGAGTGCAGGTTTTGGGGCACGTTATCGACAAGGATGGTGTTTCGGTGGATCCAGTGAAGGTAGAAGTGATTATCAATTGGGAGCAGCCGAAGATGCCGACTGAAATCAGGAGTTTCTTAGGATTGGCGGGATACTATCGAAGATTTGTAGACACTCAAAATTTTCTGCATACCTGTTACTAACATTGTAGGAGGGCAGAATCATCTTTCAAAGATAACCTTAGAAGACAGATCAGTTCAATCCCAGAGACAACCCTGGGATATTCAGTATTACCATCTCGGAGATAACCCTGAGACATCCAGCTCAATCCCAGAAAAACCACTGGAAGTTTCAACCTCAACCCCAGAAATAACACCGGGAGTTTTAGTTTCAACCTCGGAGATAACTCCGAGGAATGCAGTTCAAATACCGAAAATTACACCGGAGAAGACCGTGTCATTTCAGAGATAACCACAAGATACTCAGTCTCAGTCCCAAAAAGAACACCGGGAGAGATAGTGTCAACCTCAGAGACAACCCCGAGGCATGCATTTGCAGTTCCGGAGATAACCTCAGAAATGCTTGTTTCAAATCCATGCAATCAGCTTCAACACTTGGCAATGGCCCCAAAGCACTCACTTCCCAAGACCGGAGATAACCACGGGAGGTCAGGCACACCTCAGAGAAAACCCTGAGGACGGTCAACATCTGCAGCAGTCCAATCTCAGAGATAACCCTGAGCAACGACTGCTAAATCAGTTCAAGCCAGACATAACCCTGGCGAAGGGCAAAACCATCATTTTACCATCCCAACCCCACATTGCGCCATCTCAACATTCACTAGGGATTGGAGCTCTTTGGTTCCTACAAGAACTAAAGAGCTCTAATCCCGAGTGACTACTACACAAGACAGCACACCAGATAGATTTTGAAGCTTGAAGACTTAGGGCATCGTCCCATCTTCCTGACTTCGTACAACCTCTAATCCCATGTCATTGTGTAGCTCTCAACAAAAGCATGCCGTAAAACATTTTATACACCTCGATCGGATGCCCGGATTAAATTTTTAAAAGTTCGAGTGGACATCACGTTGCACACGTGCACATACTTCGAGACGGCAGGACCCGCAGAACTCGGGGCACCCCGGGCAGTCGTAGGTGCATCTGCGGCTACCGCATGTACACCTGCAGCTCCCCCCTCTATAAATAGAGGGCTTGGGGCAGCCATTTTGAAGAGAGAAAAAGCTAGGAAGTCCTGTCCAATTTGCTCTGTTCACACTATAAATTGAGTGCTTTCTCACTTTAAACACGCGTGAGCTTATATATTGCTATATTTTTACCAACGGGAGCCGAGTGTTCAGCCCATTGTAAATCTTCTTACACGTTTTAAAGCCTTTCTCCACTACTGTGCACACACCGTTATGCACGTTGAGAGTCGTGTTGCGTGTGTATGCTCGGACTTTGGTCCGTGGCTTTTATTCCTGTTTGTATATATATATATATATATATATATATATATATATATATATATATATATATATATATATATATATATATATAGACTAACATTATCGAGTTATTTTAACGAATAATTTTTCGAGTTGTGATTCTGGGAACAAAATCCTTTTAAGGAGGGAAGGATGTAACGATCGAGAAATTTGTAATTTAATTTAAATATTTATTGAATTAAATAAATATTTTAAATAATTTATTTATTGAGGAAAATAAATAACTTATGAATTATGGTGAATTAATTTAGTAACTAAATCAATTAGTGTTAATTAAATTGAGTAATGATAATTTTATCTAATGGATTTAATTTAAGAAAATAATTAAATTAAATCAAATGCTTAATATTTAAGAAGATAATTAAATTAAAATGCATTGTGTAATTTGAAGGAAATAAATAAATTAAATATAGTGATGTGTCTAATTTATTAATTAAATTGGTTATAAAATTCTTTATTAGTCGTAAATATAATTATAATAGAAATTATTTTAATTATCATTACAAGTTATTTAATTAACCAGAGTGTGACACATGAAACTATATAATATAAATATTATTAAAATAATCTGGTTGGAGGTTTATGGGGTAGCCAAGCAAGGCCTTGTGGCCTTTGGGTTTTTTTTTCCAATTGACGTCTTTTGTTTTCTTTAACAGATGAATGCATGGGGAGTCTTCAGTTTATTTTTTTTAAGCATCTTTTATTTTAAGCCAAGTTCGTAGAGGATTTGGGAGAGAAGAAGAAATACAAAGAAGTTGTAAGAGAGAAAACACTGAGTGTCTGTGATTATCAAGTGGAAGAGGAGGGTTTTTCTAATTATTTTGCTAATCAAGGTATAAACTATCCCTATTACAACTTTTAGTCTCGATATATATATATATATATATATATATATATATATATATATATATATATATATGTTTATATAGTTTTGCAAAATCTGTTAATCATCATATATGGTTGATGCTTATTTATTAAATACATGAAATTTGGGTTTGTAGGGATAAAAATATATCACAGTGTTTATGTTCATATAAAATTGGTTTTAGAAAGTACGAAAGTTTATGCTCTATATGCGATATAATCTGTAATTTGTTACTGGTGGCAGGCAAATAAGGTTAGTGGGGGACAAGGAGTGATAGCGTGGGATAGATTTAAGGAGATATTCTTTGAAATGTACTTTCCAGCGAGTTCTCGAAATTAGTTGGAAGTGCAATTTCTGGAGTTAAAGCAAGGAACAATGACGGTGCTTGAACATGCTGCGAAGTTTAACGAGTTGGCAAGGTTTGCCACATATTAAGTCAATATCGACGAGCATAAAGCGAGAAGGTTCGAACAAGGATTGAAACCCTGGCTTTATAGCAAGGTTTCAATGTTCCAGCTGAATACATTTGCGACTATTTTGGAAAAGGCAATTATCACAGAAGGTTGAAGCGATGTCTTAACCAAGTACAACCAAGAGTAGAAAAAGAGGAAGAATGAGAGTGAAAATAAGGCTGGTGGAAATAACGTTGGAAGAAACAGTCAGAAGAGGAAGTGGAGCGATAATTCGACTGCTGGAGAACAGCAAGGAAGTCATCAGAAGAAAAAGTTTGAAGCTTGTGCTGCTTGTGGAAAAAACCATACTGGAGTATGTTTAAAGGGAAAGCGAGTGTGTTTCAACTGTGGTCAGGAGGGACACATTGCACCGAACTATTTTAGTTTGAAGAAAAGAGCATGTTATACCTACGGGTCAAAGGATCACATGGCTCATGATTGCCCTAAGAAGCCAGCGGGAAGTGCAAGTGGTGGAAAAGGAAACAACAACGGTGGTGGTGCATTAACTATCATTGGACCAGCACAGTCAAGCCGACCTACTCCAAGGACTGTCAATATGACCATGCAAGATGCTGTACAGTCTAAGGATGTGGTGTTAGGTATCATTCCGATTAATGGTATTAATGCTTATGTACTATTTGATTCGGGTGCTACTTGTTCATTTATATCTGATGAATTTGCTCAGAACTTAGATTTGCCTCACGAAGAATTAGATTATCCTTTGAGCATAAAGATTGTGAATAGGGAAGTGATTCCTGTTAGATTCATATATAAGAATTGTAGAGTGGTTATAAAGGGTTAAGAGATAAGGGTTGATTTGATACCAATTAGACTTGGTGAGTTCGATGTTATATTGGGAATGGATTAGTTATTCAATTACGGAGCAGTAATTGATTGCCAAAGGAAGTGTGTTAACCTTATGACTCCATCAAAGGTAGTGTTCTTAGCCTACATAGTCGATACACAAAAAAAGAGTGCGAAGTTAGAAGAGGTACCAATCATAAGAAATTTTGCAGACGTATTCCCAGACGATTTGACGAGTCTTCCGCCGGATCGACAAATTGAGTTCGTGATTGATTTAGTACCAGGAACGGCCCCGATATCTAAAGCACCATACAGTATGGCCCCGGTAGAAATGAAAGAGTTGATGGTGCAATTGCAAGAACTACTCGACAAGAAGTATATTCAGTCGAGTGTTTCACCATGGGGAGCGCCGGTGTTGTTTGTTAAGAAGAAAGACGGATCGATGCGGCTCTGCATTGATTACCGAGAATTAAATAAGGTCACGATTAAAAATAAGTATCCATTACCTAGAATCGACGACCTGTTCGATCAGTTGAAGGGAACGAGTTATTTCTCAATGATAGACTTGAGAAGTGGTTATCATCAGTTGAAGGTGAGGCCAAAGGAAGTACCGAAGACGGCATTCAGAACTCGGTATAGTCATTATGAGTTTCTGGTTATGTCATTTGGTTTAACCAATGCACCTGCAGCGTTCATGGATTTGATGAACAAGGTGTTTAAACCATTCTTAGATAAATTTATGGTGGTGTTTATTGATGATATCCCGGTGTATTCTAAAACCAATGAGGAACATGTTGAACACTTAAGAGTGACGTTGGAAACAATAAGAAAAGAGAAGTTGTACGCTAAGTTCTCAAAATGTGAGTTTTGGTTGGTACGTGAACAGTTTCTTGGTCACGTTATTGATGAGGACAGAATTTCGGTAGATCCATCAAAAGTTGAGGCTATGATAAGCTGGGATCAGCCGAAGACACCGTCAGAAGTAAGGAGTTTCTTAGGATTGGCAGGTTACTACAGGCGTTTTATTCAAGATTTTTCCAAGATCGCGACTCCGTTGACGAATTTAACTAGGAAAGCGGTAAAGTTTGTTTGAACAGAGAAGTGTGAGGAAATTTTTGAGAATTGAAGAAGAGGTTAAGTTCAGCACCTGTGTTGTCATTGCCTGATGATACAAGAAATTTTGTGATATATAGTAACGCATCGCATAAAGGACTAGGCTGTGTGCTTATGCAAATCGGTAGAGTTATTGCGTATGCATCACTGCAGTTGAAAGATTACGAGAAGGGGTATCTGACTCATGACTTAGAGTTGGCGGCGGTGGTGTTTGCCCTAAAGATTTGGAGATATTATCTTTATGGAGAGAGGTGTGAGATATATACCGACCATAAAAGTCTGAAGTATATCTTTACATAGAAAGATTTGAATATGAGACAAAGAAGATGGTTGGAGCTAATCAAAGACTGTGACTGCGAGATTTTCTATCATCCCGAAAAGGCAAATGTTGTTACTGATGCTTTAAGTAGGAAGGGACAAGAGAAGTTAATAATGTTGACAACTCAGGAGAAGTTAGTGTCAGAAATGGCTAAGATGAAATTGGAAATTAAATATCCGACAGAATCTGATGAAAAGTTATTCCAGATAGGAAATGGTTCAACGTTGGTGGATAAGGTGAAGAAAGCACAACTTCAGGATGAAGACTGTGAAAAGATAAAACAGAAAGTATTTGAAGGGGAGGAAAGCAAATTCAAAATCGATTCGGAGGGTTACTTCGATTCGAATGGAGAATTTGGGTTCCACCAGTACCAGCAATTAAAGAAGAAATTCTGAGTGAAGCTCACAACTCAAGATATTCGATTCATCTTGGAAGTACAAAGATGTACAAGGATCTTAGACATCATTTTTGGTGGCCAAATATGAAGAAGGATGTGGCTGAGTGCGTGGCGAAGTGCTTAACATGTCAGAAAGTTAAAGTTGAGCATCAAAGGCCAAGCGAATTATTACAACCGTTGGAGATACCAGAGAGGAAATGTGAGCATATCACAATAGATTTTATGGTAGGTCTTTCAACGACTCAGCAAGGTTACGATGCTAGTTGGGTGATTGTCGATCGATTGACGAAGTCAGCACACTTCTTACCAATCAAGATTAGATTTACCCTAGATCGGTTAGTAAAACTGTACGTGAAGGAAATGGTTTCAAGGCATGGTTTACCTGTGTCCATTGTATCAGACAGAGATCCGTGTTTCACATCAAATTTTTAGAAACGACTACAAGATTGATTGGGAACAAAACTAAGAATGAGCACGGCGTACTATCCTCAAACCGATGGACAAAGTGAGAGAACCATCCAAATACTAGAAGATATGTTCAGAGCATGTATTATGGATTTCAAGGGAAATTGGGACGACCATATACCATTGGTAGAATTTGTCTACAATAATAGCTATCACGCGAGTATTGGTATGCCGCCTTATGAAGCATTATATGGCAGAAAATGCAGAACTCCATTATGCTGAGATGAGGTAGGTGAACGTCAGCTATTGGGTCCAGAATTGGTACAACAGACTGTCGAGATCATCAAAGTGATTCGAGCAAGATTGATAGCTGCACAGGATAGACAGAAGAAATATGCCAATCAGCATCGACAAAATCAGGAATTCGATGTTAGTAGTTATGTTTTCTTGAAAGTGTCTCCATGGAAGGGGAAGATTAGGTTTGGAAAGAAGGGGAAATTAAGCCCTAGGTTTATAGGACCTTTTGAAGTGCTTCGACAAGTGGGTGAAGTGGCATACGAGGTATCTTTACCTCCAGAGTTGGAGCATGTTCATAATATTTTTCATGTTTCAGTATTGAGGCCATAAAAGTTTGATTATAAACATGTTATAAAATATGAGCCCTTACAGTTTGCGAAAGATTTGTCATATGAGGAAGTCCCTATTCAAATTGTTGACAGAAAAGAGCAAGTACTGAGGAATAAGGTGATACCTTATGTTAAGGTATTCTGGAGGAACCACAATACTGAGGAAGCTACGTGAGAACTTGATAGCGTTATGATGAAGAATTATCCTCAGTTGTTTGCTTGATTTTGTATAGCGATTCTAGGGAAAGAATCTTATTAAGGAGGCAAGAATGTAACAAATAATTTTTCGAGTTGTGATTCTGGGGACAGAATCCTTTTAAGGAGGGAAGGATGTAACGATCGAGAAATTTATAATTTAATTTAAATATTTATTGAATTAAATAAATATTTTAATTAATTTATTTATTGAGAAAAATAAATAATTGATGAATTACGGCGAATTAATTTAGTAACTAAATCGATTAGTGTTAATTAAATTGAGTAATGATAATTTTATCTAATGGACTTAATTTAAGGAAATAATTAAATTAAATCAAAAGCTTAATATTTAAGAAGATAATTAAATTAAAAGTATTGTATAATTTGAAGGAAATAAATAAATTAAATATAGTGATGTGTCTAATTTATTAATTAAATTGGATATAGAATTCTTTATTAGTCGTAAATATAATTATAATAAAAATTATTTTAATTACCATTACAAGTTATTTAATTAACTAGAGTGTGACACATGAAACTATATAATATAAATATTATTAAAATAATCTGGTTGGAGGTTTAAGGGGTAGCCAAACAAGGCCTTGTGGCCTTTGGGTTTTTTTCCAATTGGGGTCTTTTGTTTTCTTTAACGGATGAATACGTGAGGAGTCTTCAGTTTATTTTTTTTAAGCGTCTTTTATTTTAAGCTAAGTTCATAGAGGGTTTGGGAGAGAAGAAGAAATACAGAGAAGTTGCAAGAGAGAAAACACTGAGTGTTTGTGATTATTAAGTGGAAGAGGAGGGTTTTGCTAATCAAGGTATAAACTATCTCTATTATAACTTTTAGTCTCGATATATATATATATATATATATATATATATATATATATATATATATATATATATGTTCATATAGTTATGCAAAATCTGTTAATCATCATATATGGTTGATGCTTGTTTGTTAAATACATGAAATTTGGGTTTGTAGGGATAAAAATATTTCACAATGTTTATGTTAATATAAAATTGGTTTTAGAAAGTACGAAAGTTTATGCTCTATATGCGATATAATCTGTAATTTGTTATTGGATTGTGTTATTATGTTAAGAAACAAAAGCAACGTAGTTTAAATTGTGTCAATTGATTAAGTAACGAGTTTGTGGCGATTGAATTCGCTAAAATTGTAAAATATGGTGAAATTTGGAAAAAATATGGTTTTGATTCTTCAAAGTTTTGTTTATGTGATGTTTATGTAGTTAGAATGGTGTATATCATGCTTAACTATGTTATTACAAAATTTTAGATGTTGAAATTTGGTGAATTTCTGTGGAATTGGGATTTTTGGCCTATAGCAGAGTCTAGTTTCGTGTTCTGTAAAAACTGGAACTGGTGTGTCGCGCGAGCGCGCAGCAGCCACGCGGTAACGTAAGGTAATACTGGCGCGGCCGTGCCAGTAGTCAGTCACAGACAGTGTAGTCTGCTACTTCTGCAGACTTTGGACATTCATTATAACTTGGCTTAATGATTATGTTAGTGTGTCAAATGTGTAATAACAAGGTTAAAACAGAAACATATCATGTGGTTAGTAACCCTAAAATATTATGTAAGGTTATGACCTAAGTGATGGTTAAAATACCAAAAGTTAATATTCATACAACTAATTGTTATTGCGATTCCAATGATACGTGTAGGGTAATTAGAGAACAATATTACATTTGTGTAGCTTACCTACAAGGCAAGTTTCCCATCCTATCTTTTTACATTGAGCAAGTTTTCTAATTCTATCTTGTTATTATTGAACAAGCTTTCTAACTTCATTCTTTTATTAATGAATGCATGTCCCTAAACTTTTATTGGGCAAGACTGTTGATTCTATCCTTATGTACGATTGAACAAGCTCTTGTAACCTAATTCGTTACCTTGAGCGAGTTTATTTTCTAAATCTTGATATTATTATTCAAAGTATATATTATTCTAATACATTGACTCAAATGAGATTGTTCTAACTCTTTTAGATATAGCACTTTGCATGTGTATCATGTTTATTCAATTATATTGTTGATATCCGATCTTTGACTTTGATAGCCTTGTTTAGTTATACATTCTTGTATTAAATCTTCAAGTAGTACGCAAACTCCTATTGGTTAAACTAATCTATAATTGAATAGTGTTCTAAAATTCAAGAAACATTGGCAAGCTAGTTCCAAACTAAACTTTCTTTAGTGCGGAAATTCTAAATTCAAACTGAGACGAACAACCCTATAATAGGAGATTTTGTATGTGTAACGTTTAGATGTTTGTGGACAATACATGGTACAAAGGGTTGATCCCCCTAAGTACGTTAAGAAGAGTCTGTATAGTCTAATGACTGTTAATGTTAAGGTAATAATACCTAAAAACCGGAGACATAGTTCGTGGTCCTAAGACCCTCAGATATTAAAGTTCGAACTTGTTTTCTTTTCTTGATTCGTAGAACAAGTTCATTATTGTTCAGTATTCGTTGTTCGTTCTCATGTTGTTATTGTTACTCTTTATATTAGTGAGCAATTGTTTGCTCACTCTTGCAATTAACACTGCAGCTAAAGCTGAGAAAGTTGATGAGCCATCTACTAGTAAAGGAAAGAGCAAGATGTCCAAATGTTGAAGACTTATGAGAATTTTGTTTTAATTGATTATGTTAAAGACCTATTTTATTTTTATGATGTATTCCTCAAACTTATGTAATAATTTTAAGGTTAGATTACCTAGGATTGTTTTTAAAATGATGTAACCCTTTAATAGAAAAGTCTATTGTTTAAGTTATTTAAATTATGTCTTTATCCTTTATGATGGGTAGTTAGATGTAATGGTTTTGGATAGTGAACACCAAATCTTGTAGGAATGAAGTACCCGAATTTGGGGGTGTCACAGTTATTCCTCGATTGAGCCTGAATTTTACGTCCGAAGCATTTATTTACTTATATATATATATATATATATATATATATATATGTATGTATAAAAGTGATAAACGCACATGATATATATCGCTCATCATTTCAGTGATTTATTTATATATATATATATATATATATATATATATATATATATATATATATATAGCGATAAATCACTGAAATGACAAACCGAGCCGTGAGCAATATATATCATGTGCGTTTATCACTTTTATACATACATACATATATATATATATATATATATATATATATATATATATATATATATATATATATATAAATTTCTATTAGGCATGGAGTTTACTTCGTGGCCTTTTACTGTTTTATTTACATTTAGTCCTGCCTGGAGTTTAGTTCGTGGCGGTTGACCGTATTTATTGCTTTATTTACATTTCTTATCCCCCATGGAGGTGTTTCGTGGTGGTTGATCATGTATATATATATATATATATATATATATATATATATATATATATATATATATCGCTTTTATATATTTATATTTCCGATCCCCCATGGAGGTGCTTCGTGGTGGTTGATCATGTCTGTATATGTGACGCCCCCAAATCTGGGTCTCTTTCAACCCGACAAATGGTGCTACACGGTACTCATAACTGTACATTCATTCTAATGAAACGACATCAAAATATGTGTTCCAACGACATTCTTATTACATTAATAATAATAAACCTCGTTCCTAGGTTCTTAAACCATTACATTCTTGGTCCATCATAATATAATACATATACTTACTAGTCTATTACAAGATAAACTAATCATTCGTCTTCGCCTTGCCATTATCTCTACTGGAAACTTCGGTTCGCTCGTCCTTAGCTGCATTCATATGGTTCAAAAAAGAGTGAGCATAACAAGCTCAGCAACTACAACAATTTCATTTAAAAAGCATGCTTGAAACATAGGAATCATTTATCTTCATTAACTATATAATAGTTACGAAGTACTATCGATAATTCAAAAATAGCATTCCTTTTCCTTCAAAACGTTTTACAATAACAATATTCAATAAAACATCAATTCTGGTCCAAGACCATAAGTATTTCATAATTTCTTTGAAAAGGACAACCCGACACTAAGTCCGTAAGTCCGACATAGCTTACGAGCACTTCTAGGTGATCAGCCTATAGTACTCTATGTTGATCAACACTACATCCCTTAAACGTATGTACGTTTATGTTTTGGCAACCTCACGTGCCCATCGAATAATCGATGAAAATACATTTGTTTGTTCATAGATAAACATACCTTTGAATCCATACCAAATACTTGGCATAGGATAGCGTTAACAGTTCTATATTGAAATAGCTTTGAATCCGTACCAAATACTTGGCATCGACTCTTTCTTTAAAACCATATATGCATCTCATAACTTGAATCATTTGAAAACCTGGCTAACACGAAGGTTAGACAAGCATTTAAGAAAAATTTGCCTTCAGCGTCTGCTACAGTATAATAACTTTTCCTTTGAGTCTTTACGGTCTCTACAACACATAATCACATAACATACCACATTAGGTCATGAATGAACATACATAGTTCCTAAAGAATCTTACCCTTCTTCTCAATCTAATCATGTATTTTATTTGTTATTTATTGGTTCCAGTTGTCCGTCATTCTTTTACATCTTTCTTACCAACTTCTTTCCTTTTTATAACTTAATTGAAATTATTTCATTAATACAACTCGATTCGAGTTAATTATCCTTCCTCACGGCTTACTAACGTCATTACGTTATTAATTGACACTTCATCGGCATTGATTATGTACACTTATTGTACACCGTTCTTGTTTACATTCATTTAACTTTCTTTAACTCTAAACTTGAGTTTTAATTATGACTTAACAATATTTTATTAATTCCTTTAGTTCATTGCTAAACAATTTACATTCAAACTCTACTTGTAACCATTCTTTACTGTCTAAGTTTTAAGGCTAGCGCCGCGACGCCAGTGTTCCTTCGTTATGTCGCGCTGCGGCGTCATCCATTGTGGCTTAGAGACCGGACTCGGCGCTGCGGCGCGAGTCTCCTTTGTTATGGCCGCGCTGCAGTGCCAACTAACAGTGGCTATGATCTTCCCTCGCGCTGCGGCGTGACTTACTTTGCTTTGACTGGCGCCGCGGCGCCAGTACTCAGCACCAGAAAAATTTTGACAGTTAACTTTTTATGTGAGATTCCCGGGCTCATAACATCTTCGTTATAAGTCCGAATTGGCTCGTTTAAAAACCTGCGGTTCATAAATCACGTACTCTACGTGGTTATGCAAGAATTTTATCTATTTGACTTTGTTTGCTAAAAATTCACGTATTAATCCATTTTTAATGAAAATGATAAACGTTCGTGAACGTTCAACGCTCGTTTCTTCGTTCTAAGTCGGAATTCGGTCATTCTCGAGTTCGCAACTCTATAATGCCAAATAAGACTTGTCTCCATTGAAAACCAATGTTTCCAAGCTCAATATCAAAAGTTAACTTCCATTCCGAGATTTTCACGAATTCGACGATTATCGTCTAATCGTGTAAATTACGGCTTAACTTCGTTACTTGAGATTTTTAAACCGTTTCAAATGGATTCAGTCCATCATACTAACATCTTGACATGCATACTTCATTAACTTATAAACATGTTAAGTTATTACTTATTCTTTGTGATCTTATAACTTATTAAAATATGAAATACTTATGTTTCAATTTCTCATGACTTATGTCTTCTTTTCATATGACTTATTATGGTTCAAGACCTCTAACCATCTTCCCTTCTTCATCTTATCATACCAATTTCATTAATGTAAACATGTTACAAATTCTTACAAATTCTTCTTAAGTTCACAACTTCATTCATTGCTTATCTTACAACATGACTTAATTACGACTTATTAATACTTAAGCCCTTTTTATTACTCATTCTTGTCATTCCTTAGTATACAAGTTCTACCACTACCCACTTCTCTATCAATGGAAGAGAAAGAGAATCATGGTTTGGGATTACTTACCCTTGATGATCACTTGATAACTCTTTAATCTTCTTCTTGCTTCTTGAAATATAAACTCTAGCTTTCCTAACTTTTGTAGCTTATTTTCTCAAGCAAATAAGCACTTAAAATTTTGGATGAAATACAACAACCAACAAATGAGCTAGCTCTCCCTCTATTTATAGAAAATCCTAAATTAGGGCATAATAGTCAATAAGACATTCCTTACTATTCATTACTTAATCCCTAAGTATACTTGCTCTTTACCTTAATTACTTGGCCATCACAACATCTATCCAATACTTGGGCACCACAACACTTGCTCACCACATTATTTACTTGGTTATTACTTAACTTGACCATTAAGTTTGCTTGCTCCCTACTTTGGATCATCCATGATTTGCCCCATGGGTTTAAACCATCCAATAACCCATTGGTTACTTACTTTGGGCTTCTAGAATAATTGGATTAACTTATTCATTGGGCTTGTACTAAAACAAACATTGGCTTGCATTAATTCTATTGGACTTAACCCTTCTTATATTTGGGCCTTATTATAATTTCCATTGGATAATACAATTTTCTACACATTTCAACAAATTCAATACATTTGGATTAAAGCCTCATAACGTATCCTATACGTATTATTATCATATTCTAACTCGTATACTAATTCATGATATACAATATACCATCATTCATACATACTCGTATAATACCTCGTATCGTACTCGTATTCTTTACTTCATATAATACATACGTATTATACGATCATTGATTACTTCATTAATCGCATTACATTTCCTTCTTGTAAATCATTTTCCCTAATCGTTAGGTATTAAGTCTGTGACAACCTGAGAATTTTGAATTTTTTTTAAAAATAATTTATTAATTGATTTAGGGTTCGAAATTAGAACCTAGACATGAAATAAGTGTATGTGTTTGATATTTTTAAGAAGGAATTTTGAGGATTTCAAAATTCTATAAAGAATTTAAGTGATTTATTTAGAATTAAGTGTATATGTGAATATGTTCTGTGTGTATGTGGTGAAGGGTCAAGGGTTAATCAGATAAACATATATATGTAACAAACCCTAATTATATATTAAGAACGTCAACGTTCGGTTAGAAAATTATTACGAATTATAAGAAACCCTAAAAATCGGTTCTGAAAACCCTAATTTCACTTCCGGGAATCCGAAACCCTAATTCGGTGTATAAAACCCTAAATTGGGAACCTAATGGCGTAAGTGTAAAGAATTATAATATTACTTAGGGTAAAGCTTAATTATTTAGCAAACCCTAAATTCAAATTTAGAAAACCTTAACTTCGGGATTTGAAACCCTAATTTATAATTAGGGAAAACCTATGTGTTAATTTAATAATTTTACTGTTAATTAGGAAATATTAATCCTAATTTTCAAGTTTTAGTAATTAGAAAACTCTAATCTAATTACAAAATCTAATGTCTAATTTAGGAAAATTATTTTCTATTAGAAACCCTAATGACTAATTCTGATCCTAATTGCTTAATTAGCAATTTTAATTAGGAATTATTAATCATAATTAGCAATATTTAAAGTATGATTAAGAAATTTTAATATAATTAGAAAATTCTAATTATAATTTAGAAATATTAATTTTCTATTTTTGAAAATCTAATTTGAAAATTTTAGAAATTTAATTGCAAAGTCAAGGGTTAAACCCAAAACCTTAAAATGGTTCAAACCCTAAACCCAAACCCAAACCCTAAGCCCTAAGGGTTTGGTCATTTACTAGAATGTCATTAAAATTAATTACGAAAAGACCATTTTGCCCTTTTTTATTCTTTATTTAGTTAACTTGTATAGTTTGTCCTAGTTGTGGGTTGGTGACCAAACCCTAGCCTAATTTATGACTTATTGTCTAATTTCCAGCAGCTAGCTCAGCCATTCCACACAACCAAGTGCATTGTATCATTTTATATATATAGATTAAAGAAAGAGAAAAGGCTAACTTTATTTTTCATTTCTCACAAGACCCTCTCTCTCTAAAATTCGGAAATATAGAGTGAGAAAGTCAAATATGATAAGCTAATATCATGTCTTAACATTCCATGATCAGCATCAAAGAATCAGATTCAAGAAATCAAGCATAAAGGTATAAACCATAGCTTTATAAAAATTTTAGGATTTGATGTTAGATGTTGTAATTGATTGTTTAAAGTTATGTAATAATGTGTTTTTTTGTGATCTGGCTTGATAGATCAAGGATCTATAACATTAAAGTGCACAAAAAATGTTGTTTTGAAAAATCTGGAAAAGTAAAAATTTTTGGCCTGACAGCCTTATGTCAGGGCCTATAGATCATTTCTTGGTAATGTTTTATGTGTTTTAAGAGTTTGTACTTGTAGTATGTTGTAAGGACTTTGATCTGGAACTTGAATCAAGTCCAGATCATGTGTAGATCGAAAGATATATGTGGTCAAAAGTCGTTAACCAAGCACGACTTCTGAAAATCTGGGAAAACCCAAGAACCCAGAAAGTCTGACATGCATTTTGATAGCCTTAGATCTTGCGTCTGACATGTGTTTTGGCCAAGTTCTTGTTTGATCTGTGTAGCCTGTCATGTTCACTACATATTCAAGTCCTTAGTACAACCAGATCCATAGCAGGATCAAAGATAATCCCGGTCAAAACCTCGTTGACCACCAACTTTTGGCGAAATCTGGGAAACCCAGATTTCTCAAGAACAGTCCGTAACCCTTACTTTGACCGACATAAATCGTACTGTTATGATGTTTTTAAGTTGATCAGTGGATTGGTTGTTGTTCCTTGACACAATAACTACATTTATGAACTTAGATGTCGACCATTTAATGAACAGAACCATAAGATTTGTGAGCCACAAAGTGGTCAGTTGAAACTGACTAGGAATCTGGGAAACCCAGAAATCCCAGCAGGTCTCTGACAACATCTTTGCAGGCTTGGATCTTGCAAATGTGATGCATAATGACTTAGATAATGGTATATAATTGTAGTAGTACATAAATACTACAAGTTTAATGTCTTAGCCAACACAGAAATCGAAACGAGCACTGAATAAAACTCGGTCAAACCTCGTACCTCGGCGACTGACATGTTTTCTGGGCAAGGCTCAAGAACACGCGAAGAACACCATTCGCGATGGATTCGTCGCCTATGGCCCTTTTAGCGACAGTTAGTTTTAGAAAAATAATTAATTAATTAATTAAATAGAAATAAATGGTTTTTAATTATTAAAAATACATAATAAATTCTGAAAAATTATTTTAAAGTCCGAAAAATAGTTTTTAATTATTTTGAGTATATTTCATAAATATTTAATATTTTTGGAATATAAATGGTATTTAATTTATTTAATTATAATATTAAATAAATTATTTAAAAATAATTTTAATACATGAAAAATCATGAAAAATAATATTATGGTAAAAGAAAATATTTTAAGTTATTTTTAGTAACTTTTAATATTTTGTGAGAAATTTCATTAATTAATTAATATTAATGATAATTAGTTTATTTAATGAATATATTAAATAAATTATGGAAAAATAGAATAATGATTTATAAATCATATAAAAATGATTTAAGGGTTAGAAAAATATTTTAAGTTATAAAATATTACTTTTGATATTTTGTCATGAAAATATTAATATTTTAATATTAATAGCAATTATCGGATAATGAATTTAATTGTTTAAAAATCACATAAAGGTGATTTTAAGGTATTAAAAATACTTTGTGATACTATAAATATATTATAATATTATAACATGTATTTTATTAATATTTGATAATAAATAAATATTAATGATAATAGAATTATGTGGTGTTTAATTCATTTAAATACGATATAAGTGATTGAAAATCATGATAAATGATAATAATTATCTGAAAATTATTATAAGACTTATGAAAAATATTTTGACTGATATTAAAATTATCTAAGATAATTGTTAAGTGTTAAGTCAGAGTTTAATTGAACTTAGACTCAAATAATTGTCCGGCTAGACCGTCGAGACGTCAGATTTGTGTCGGGTTCAACTCAGACTGCAATAGTTTGACTTGATACTGAGTCTTATGTGTATTATAGACTGATAGGGTTATGTGTTATGTGTTTAGGTTATTTTATGTATGTCTATATATATGATAGTTTATATTGTGATGATATTATTCTAATATTGGAGATCTATATTACTAATATTAGGTCTTCGGATAAAGTGATATAGATTGCGTAGCGGTAATCAACGGTTCAGGTAAGTTATTTTTACTTAACTCTACTAAGAGTGTTTCATTCGGATAAGCTTATGGTTAATCATTGCTGGTTGCAATGAATTGTACTTTGTACATATTGCATGTATGAGTCAGGTTTGAAAGGCTGACCACCTTCATTACCAGTTGGTCCAGATATTTTTGTTCATGTTTAATACTTGTTCAGTCCAACGTTTGTTCCTGCTAGTTCACAATTATATTGTTAAATTATTGCCAGCTTATTATTCAGATTCTTTCAATCATGATATATCGTTATATTATTGAATTTAAACTTACTGGGCAATCCTTATGCTCACCCTTGCTATATCATGAAAAAACATTGCAGATTAAGACGAACGCGTCAGATACAAGGAAAGGTTAAAGATAGTTCCAGCGTTAGGATATGTGTGCAGCTAAATTGTATAAGTGTTGTATTTTAAGGTGATGTGTTAAGTAAGTTATGTAATATGTATTAAGTTAAGGTTACTGTAATGTATTGTATAAACAATTTATGTTTATATCTTTCGTAAATAGTAATAGTTATATAGAATGATCGAACCAGATTCGAGGTGATTTGGGACCTGGATTCGGGGCCCTCACAGTTAGTATCAAAGCTGTTGGTTATGAACCTTAGGTTGGGATACCTAAGACTAATAACCGCAGTGATTAAGATAAGAACTAACTCACATAGAGTTTGTTAGTCGGTAAGATTCAAAGACGAATCTCGACGAGTTATAAGATACAGAGTTCCCTAACTCTGATAATAAAGTTGAACAGTAGTGATGAATAGATCGAGTCTAAAAGACTAAAAGTGTAGGGATAGGAAATCGTAAAACAAAATGATCTAGACATATAAATGAATTGTAATATATACGATGAGATCACCCCGTGATCTGAGAATCAATCTAATGATTGAACAGTTTATAGCAAGATTGCTGGGTGACAGTTGTACTATGAATTGGTACAGTTTTAGGAAAGGATTATGAATACGAGTTAAATGAAATTCGTATTGAGAAGGTGTTAAGATTAGGTGGGGATTTCAATTGAGGATTCATGTCGGCAGCTGAGTTGTATGATTCCTTGTATGGGCGGAGAATTGTACTTGGTGTAAAAACTACTTAGTTTTTGGCATTGATAATCATTGAAATGTTTGTGTCGTGCTATTTGCTATATGCATGTTAAGAGGGTAATTCCTTTCTCATGTGTATAACAGATAGATAGGTCATAGGTAGAGGATATAAGGTTAAGTACGAGTTCTTAAAACTCATACTTATGTGACATTCTTGATTCATAGTTATATGAAATGTTTATGAACCCCTCAGCGAATAGACACCAAAGGTCTGTCTAGGACAAGTTCTTAAACTCATATAATTGTGGCAAGTAAATGAACTCATGAGTGTGGTTTGACGAACTAGGAACAGTTGTGTGTAAACGGAGTATTAAGGATAATAAGAATAGATAGATTGTTAAGCAAATGATTATTAGTGGAGACATAAGTTTTTCAAAACTCCTAGCTATGTTAGACTTCGAAATTTTGACATCAAGCTAAATACGCACTATGTGCTTTTAAAAAAAATATGTAGACTCGTAATCATTTTTAAAACGGTTTAAAGTATAGTCTATGCTACTTATTTCGGCTAGACGCAAATAATTTGAAATATCAAAATATACTTTATTTATCACTCATGTACCATGTAACCTAGTGCAGAGATGATAAAAGTTGATGGAGTTGTAAATACAGGAATACTTAGTGTGAATTTGATCTAAAATCGTTATTCCACTATTGTATGATGTGTTATGACAAAGTCATACGATGACGGCATCCTCAAACGGACTGTTAATACAGTACGGCATAATGACGTCATTCTAAAAAATAATTTTCAAAAATTTTAATTTGCCAACGGGGTTTGGCTACACCTAAATAATTCAATTGAAATGAATTATTGATATGGGTCTATGCTATTCGATTCAGCTAGACTAAAGTTTATGAAAACTCTAAGTGTTCATTGAAAGAAATTTTCTAAACTAAATTATTTTGGTGCGGAATCCAATAAGACTGAGGTAGAATTTTTGTGCCTTTGGCAGTGACGAGAAACAAATAAAAGCAGTACTTGGCCAGTACAGGGAATATTGGGCTAATCACCCTTTGTGTTCGTAAGTTATGTCGGTTTGTGGATGAATTTTCGTATAACCTTTACGAAAATGACAGACAAATAGTCTATATAACTCCTCAGCAAAATTTTAAAAAATAAAAAATAAATTTACTCTTGTGAGTGGTGTATTGGGCAGCTTGTGATGCCGTGTATGTATGGTGTATGCTGTGTAGGTATTGTAAGACCCCGAATTTTAAGAAATAAAAGTATTCAATTTTTCTTATAATTACTATTCAGTAAATGGTTAAATTGATAAAAGTTTAAAGTTTTGGGTGAAATATGAATTTTTTTGAAAATAAGCAAGTGGTTATAAAATAATTATTATTGTCGGGGAATATTCGTTTGGTCGTGGAATATTCTTTCTGTCGGGGAATATTCGTACGACGGCGCAGCTATTCGGCATAGTTGTTACCGTTAATACTGTTGAAATACCCGGTGGTTAAAATACAGTAATACGCGTTATTGCACAGTAGCACACGGTATTGCACAGTATTTTTGAAATTATTGATTCTTACATAAGAAGACACTACTGAATAATTGTCACAGTAATTACTGTTCAATATTTTATTTTATTGATTCAATAATTGCTGCGTTGATATTTTATATTATTATTGTTTCATTAATTGTTGCTGCACAGTATTTCCCATTATCTTATCAATAATTCATATTATTTGAATAATATTATTAGATAACGTTATTGGCAATGTCTAGAAAGTTCTGTCTAAGGAGAGGTTTGGTCATCTAATTGCACGTCAGTAAGGAGAAATCCTTATTGGAAAGCCCCTTCTTTCCTAGGAACGGCCAGGTTGTCATAAATGTGATTCTGTAATATTATTTGTGAATAATTAATTATTGATTCATATGATAAGGAAATATTTATTTTATGTAGATATAAATGAGGGATATATTTTTGTGTTTAAAAATGAAAGAATTAATGTTGAGGTTTTTATCAGTATTTTTGTCGGAATGGAGGTATTAAAAATTAGGGTTTTTGAGATATTTTGCGGGGGTTATAATTTTTAATCCGACCGTTGGATCGTGTAATTTTTGAATATGTTATACATATATAAGTTGATAATATGTCCACAAATTTTGAACCGTTAAAAATGAACGTATGATTTATTATGAATTTTACGAGATGACTGTTTCAGAAATTGTTGAATTATCGGAGTTTATCATTTTGGTTGAAAATTCTAGAATTGGTGGGCTCCACTCTTGGTTGGTAAAGAAATGTGCTGAGATTTTTATTCAAATGTGATGGGTGGGAATAGTAGCAGGTAAAGCCATCAGGTTGCAGTTTAAGTCTGCTTCGGCGTGCTAACATTTTCCTATAAATAGAGGGCTAGGTTAGAATTGAAAATCACACCAGAAACATAAGTTTTCTCTCTTTCTCTCTCTATATTGTGAAGCATATTTTGTGAGTATTTAAATACTTTGAGAGTTGCTATTCAGTGCAAGTTTCCTTCGGCTTTGCATTCCAGTCAGAAATACTGCACTTTTGAGGTAAGGGATAGTAAGGGATTTTAAGGGTTGTTATGTTTTTCAGTTTCGTAATTTTTCTGACCTTCAAAAATTCTGGAAAAATTTGAAATGATATTTTGATAAGTTTTCTTGATTGGGTCCAAAAATGGTGATTTTTAGATGTATAGATTAAGAGTTATGAATTTTATGAGAAAAGACTATTTTAAAAGTAACCGCTTATAATTCCTTGCGGTTAACTCCAAAATTGATGAAATTTTTATTGGAAGTATATCTATATAATATTAGTGTACTCTGTGAATTTCAGAATTTTTGGATAAAAATAAAATTTATGATAAATGTCTAAATATTCGGCGCTTTTGGCCATATGAAAAATAGTAACTGAGTTTTAAAAATTCTGAGAAAAATATATGTTTAATATGGGACTATATTCTGCTAAATTCCAGAAAAGAAATATTTTTAGATATTTTTCATGAAAATAGACTAGTTATGAGTAAATAAATTAAAAATGTTATGTGAAGTAAGAAAATTGAAAAATAGGATTTTATGCCTTGAGAATCCTATATGAGGTATATGCAGATTTTTGATGAGGGTTTTGGTTATTGATGATGAAATATTAGGAGTTGATATTTTATGATGATTAAATGAATTATTTAGTAAAGTGTAAACAATTAAAATAAATTATTTATAAATTTAAGAAATGCTATTCTTTCAATATCATTATACCGAAATATTGGTATAATTTTATTGTAAAATTTCTACCTTTTTCATGTCGAGTTACTATTCATGAATTACTATTCACGAGTTACTATTTATGAGTTACTATTCATGAGTTACTATTCACGAGTTACTATTCACGATAAAATTGGTTTCTTTTTCTAACCAAATTATAGTTGAGTTATGAATATTACTCTTGAGATTAAAACTATATATTGATTATATTGTTTTTATTATCATATATAACATTTTTATAATCCTAATGTTGAAATTCCCTTTCACTGGAGTGTAAAGATGGGTAGATTATTGGTATGATCATGACTAGGGTTCTCTTTGGCCTGTAGTGCAAAGTTGAATTGTGACTGGTATGATCATGACCATTGAATTTACAATTGAATATCTTTAGCTTAAGTGTAAAGTTGAATTGATTAACATGGTTATAATTATGGTGTATATAAATTCTGAAATGATTATATATTTCTTTGAGATATGAATATATTTGGCCTGTAGTGCAAATATGAATTGTTGATGAATATATTCGGCCCGTAGTGCAGAGATAAAATGTTGTTGAATATCTTTGGCCTGTAGTTCAAAGATGGTCTGTTGATGAATATCTTTGGCCTGTAGTGCAAAGATGAACTGTTGTTGAATATCTTTGGCCGTAGTGCAAAGATGGATTTATTAGCATGATTATGAACAGGAACTGTGATTTGGTATAACCATGATCTTTGATGTTTCAGGTAAAGATAGGTGATGAAAATATTCTTCGTCGTGGGTGCGAAGAAAAATTTAGAATCATAATTATGATTATGAGTTATTTATATGATTGTGGACCAGAACTGTTGATTGATGTTACAGGGATAAAACATTGTTGGTGGATTTTTAACATGGAGAAGATAATAGACTTTATAGTCTATTTGACTCTTCTAATGGATTGCTCGTTCCGCTGCAACTATGGTTGAAATTTTTATCATTTACCATATGTTATAAATCTCTGATTTATTATTGATGAAGGCTATTGATAATTTAATTATCTTTAGTCATGATATTCTTTACTGAGCTAGTTGTGCTCACCCTTTTGCTTCACAATTCCTTTCAGGTAATAAGAGTGTAGCTGGGTCGAGCGGGGGTAACAAGGGAATAGAACGGTGGTCATCATTTAGTAGTTATATTTGGTGAAGAAAATAGGGTGAGGCGAACTCAACGTTGGAAGGGTGTTTTGTCACTATCATACAAGATGTCTAGTGACATACAACCTCGTGTCATCATAAGACATGGTTGTGCGCATCCACTTGCTGAGTATATCTATGGGCACTACTTATATAATCTTGGTGTTTGTTTGAAGTATAATTCAGGATTAAAGACAGTGGAGATAATGATAAGTCAAGAGAAGACTCACCATTGGGAAGAATATGATAGTAATCTTCTCGTTTTTCTTTGGGGTCTATTGGGTCAACCAAGGATAATTCTGTGGCCATATGATATCTATCATAACCTTGACGCATGGCCTCCCATGTACGAAGGTTTCCTTGAGCACTTTCCAAAGATTCTAATTTCTAAAACAGTTTTTGATTATACCTTTATGTAAGGTGTCATTGTGAGGTGATGTCCACGGTTGGAACATGAGTCACATTTAGTATATATTTGTATACAAACTCACAGCATATGTGTTGTTGTATTTTGCACGACAATTATTGTAATAAAGTTGTAGTTGTTTTCTGTACCTTGTATTTGGCGACTCAGAATAGGTTGGATGGAATGGACCTATTTTGGGGTCGTTATATTTGGTATCAGAGCTTAGGGATATGATCTCTGGCGGAGATCGGGGAATACAATTAGGAGGGGAGAGACGAGTAAGTCCTTCACTAGTGTGTCCTACCTAAGCTTATTTGTTGGTCAGTCATACTATCAGGATATGATGTGATATGTTAATTTGTTAAATTAACCTTTGTTTTTGAAGCTGTATTCTAGAATGATATCTGAAATACAGGAGATGAGCAATGGAGAAATCATGATGACATAAAAGATGGAATCTGAAATGAAAGTAAGGTATTCTCAACTATTCGAAATACCAGGTACGTAAATTTCGGGGACGAAATTTCATAAGGAGTGGAGATTGTAAGACCCCGAATTTTATGAAATAAAAGTATTCAATTTTTCTTATAATTACTATTCAGTAAATGGTTAAATTGATAAAAGTTTAAAGTTTTGGGTGAAATGTGAATTTTTTTGAAAATAAGCAAGTGGTTATAAAATAATCATTGTTGTCGGGGAATATTCGTTTGGTCGTGGAATATTCTTTCTGTCGGGGAATATTCGTACGACGGCGCAGCTATTCGGCGTAGTTGTTACCGTTAATACTGTTGAAATACCCGGTGGTTAAAATACAGTAATACGCGTTATTGCACAGTAGCATACGGTATTGCACAGTATTTTTGAAATTATTGATTCTTACGTAAGAAGACACTACTGAATAATTGTCACAGTAATTACTATTCAATATTTTATTTTATTGATTCAATAATTGCTGCGTTGATATTTTATATTATTGTTGTTTCAATAATTGTTGCTGCACAGTATTTCTCATTATCAGATCAATAATTCATATTATTTGAATAATATTATTAGATAACATTATTGGCAATGTCTAGAAAGTTCTGTCTAAGGAGAGGTTTGGTCATCTAATTGTGCGTCAGTAAGGAGAAATCCTTATTGGAAAGCCCCCTCTTTCCTGGGAACGGTCTGGTTGTCATAAATGTGATTCTGTAATATTATTTGTAAATAATTAATTATTGATTCATATGACAAGGAAATATTTATTTTATGTGGATATAAATGAGGGATATATTTTTGTGGTTAAAAATGAAGGAATTAATGTTGAGGTTTTTATCAGTATTTTTGTCGGAATGGAGGTATTAAAAATTAGGGTTTTTGAGATATTTTGCGGGGGTTATAATTTATAATCCGACCGTTGGATCGTGATAATTTTTGGATATGTTATGCATATATAAGTTGAGAATATGTCCACAAATTTTGAACCGTTAAAAATGAACGTATGATTTATTATGAATTTTACGAGATGACTGTTTCAGAAATTGTTGAATTTTCGGAGTTTATCATTTTGGTAGAAAATTCTAGAATTGGTGGGCTCCACTCTTGGTTGGTAAAGAAATGTGCTGAGATTTTTATTCAAATGTGATGGGTGGGAATAGTAGCGGGTAAAGCCATCAGGTTGCAGGTTAAGTCTGCTTCGGCGTGCTAACATTTTCCTATAAATAGAGGGCTAAGTTAGAATTGAAAATCACATCAGAAACATAAGCTTTCTCTCTTTCTCTCTCTATATTATGAAGCATATTTTGTGAGTATTTAGATACTTTGAGAGTTGCTATTCAGTGCAAGTTTCCTTCGACTTTGAATTCCAGTCAGAAATACTGCACTTTTGAGGTAAGGGATAGTAAGGAATTTTAAGGGTTGTTATGTTTTTCAGTTTCATAATTTTTCTGACCTTCAAAAATTCTGGAAAAATTTAAAATGATATTTTGATGAGTTTTCTTGATTGTGTCCAAAAATGGTGATTTTTGGATGTATAGATTAAGAGTTGTGAATTTTATGAGAAAAGACTATTTTAAAAGTAACCGCTTATAATTCCTTGCGGTTAACTCCAAAATTGATGAAATTTTTATTGGAAGTATATCTATATAATATTAGTGCACTCTGT
Source organism: Panax notoginseng (assembly GCA_016801055.1). NCBI lineage: Eukaryota > Viridiplantae > Streptophyta > Magnoliopsida > Apiales > Araliaceae > Panax > Panax notoginseng. The sequence goes on from CM029022.1 coordinate 79,800,511, forward strand.
GAATTTCAGAATTTTTGGATAAAAATAAAATTTATGATAAATGTCTAAATATTCGGCGGTTTTGGCCATATGAAAAATAGTAACTGAGTTTTAAAAATTCTGAGAAAAATATATGTTCAATATGGGACTATATTCTGCTAAATTCCAGAAAAGAAATATTTTTAGAACTGATTTGGTATTTTTCATGAAAATAGACTAGTTATGAGTAAATGAATTAAATATGTTATGTGAAGTAAGAAAATTGAAAAATAGGATTTTATGCCTTGAGAATCCTATATGAGGTATATGCAGATTTTTGATGAGGGTTTTGGTTATTGATGATGAAATATTAGGAGTTGATATTTTATGATGATTAAATGAATTATTTAGTAAAGTGTAAACAATTAAAATAAATTATTTATAAATTTAAGAAATGCTATTCTTTCAATATCATTATACCGAAATATTGGTATAGATTTTATTGTAGAATTTCTACCTTTTTCATGTCGAGTTACTATTCATGAATTACTATTCACGAGTTACTATTTATGAGTTACTATTCATGAGTTACTATTCACGAGTTACTATTCACGATAAAATTGGTTTCTTTTTCTAACCAAATTATAGTTGAGTTATGAATATTACTCTTGAGATTAAAACTATATATTGATTATATTATTTTTATTATCATATATAACATTTTTATAATCCTAATGTTGAAATTCCCTTTCACTGGAGTGTAAAGATGGGTAGATTATTGGTATGATCATGACTAGGGTTCTCTTTGGCCTGTAGTGCAAAGTTGAATTGTGACTGGTATGATCATGACCATTGAATTTACAATTGAATATCTTTAGCTTAAGTGTAAAGTTGAATTGATTAACATGGTTATAATTATGGTGTATATAAATTCTGAAATGATTATATATTTCTTTGAGATATGAATATATTTGGCCTGTAGTGCAAATATGAATTGTTGATGAATATATCTGGCCCGTAGTGCAGAGATAAAATGTTGTTGAATATCTTTGGCCTGTAGTTCAAAGATGGTCTGTTGATGAATATCTTTGGCCTGTAGTGCAAAGATGAACTGTTGTTGAATATCTTTGGCCGTAGTGCAAAGATGGATTTATTAGTATGATTATGAACAGGAACTGTGATTTGGTATAACCATGATCTTTGATGTTTCAGGTAAAGATAGGTGATGAAAATATTCTTCGTCGTGGGTGCGAAGAAAAATTTAGAATCATAATTATGATTATGAGTTATTTATATGATTGTGGACCAGAACTGTTGATTGATGTTACAGGGATAAAACATTGTTGGTGGATTTTTAACATGGAGAAGATAATAGACTTTATAGTCTATTTGACTCTTCTAATGGATTGCTCGTTCCGCTGCAACTATGGTTAAAATTTTTATCATTTACCATATGTTATAAATCTCTGATTTATTATTGATGAAGGCTATTGATAATTTAATTATCTTTAGTCATGATATTCTTTACTGAGCTAGTTGTGCTCACCCTTATGCTTCACAATTCCTTTCAGGTAATAAGAGTGTAGCTGGGTCGAGCGGGGGTAACAAGGGAATAAAACGGTGGTCATCATTTAGTAGTTATATTTGGTGAAGAAAATAGGGTGAGGCGAACTCAACGTTGGAAGGGTGTTTTGTCACTATCATACAAGATGTCTAATGACATACAACCTCGTGTCATCATAAGACATGGTTGTGCTCATCCACTTGCTGAGTATATCTATGGGCACTACTTATATAATCTTGGTGTTTGTTTGAAGTATAATTCAGGATTAAAGACAGTGGAGATAATGATAAGTCAAGAGAAGACTCACCATTGGGAAGAATATGATAGTAATCTTCTCGTTTTTCTTTGGGGTCTATTGGGTCAACCAAGGATAATTCTGTGGCCATATGATATCTATCATAACCTTGACGCATGGCCTCCCATGTACGAAGGTTTCCTTGAGCACTTTCCAAAGATTCTAATTTCTAAAACAGTTTTTGATTATACCTTTATGTAAGGTGTCATTGTGAGGTGATGTCCACGGTTGGAACATGAGTCACATTTAGTATATATTTGTATACAAACTCACAGCATATGTGTTGTTGTATTTTGCACGACAATTATTGTAATAAAGTTGTAGTTGTTTTCTGTACCTTGTATTTGGCGACTCAGAATAGGTTGGATGGAATGGACCTATTTTGGGGTCGTTATAGGTATGGTGTAATGTGTAAGGTAAATTTCGGAGACGAACTTTTTAGAAGAAGGGGTGAATGTGACAACCCGAGAATTTTGAATTTTTTTTTAAAAAAATTTATTAATTGATTTAGGGTTCGAAATTAGAACCTAGACATAAAATAAGTGTATGCATTTGATAATTTTAAGAGGAATTTTGAGGATTTCAAAATTATGGGAAGGATTTAAGTGAATTATTCAAGATTAAGTGTATACGTGAATATGTTCTGTGTGTATGTGGTTAAAGGTCAAGAGTTAACTAGATAAACAATATCTGTAACAAACCCTAAGTATATATTAAGAACGTCAACGTTCGGTTAGAAAATTATTACGAATTATAAGAAACCCTAAAAATCGGTTCTAGAAACCCTAATTTCACTTCTGGGAATCTGAAACCCTAATTCGGTGTATAAAATCCTAAATTGGGAACCTAATGGCGTAAGTGTAAATAATTATAATATTAATTAGGGTAAAGCTTAATTAATTATCAAACCCTAAATTCAAATTTAGAAAATCCTAACTTCGGGATTTGAAACCCTAATTTATAATTAGGGAAAACCTATGTGTTAATTTAATAATTTTACTGTTAATTAGGAAATATTAATCCTAATTTTCAAGTTTTAGTTATTAGAAAACTCTAATCTAATTACGAAATCTAATGTCTAATTTAGGAAAATTATTTTCTATTAGAAACCCTAATGACTAATTCTGACCTTAATTGCTTAATTAGCAATTGTAATTAGGAATTATTAATCCTAATTAGCAATATTTAAAGTATGATTAAGAAATTTTAATATAATTAGAAAATTCTAATTATAATTTAGAAATATTAATTTTCTATTTTTGAAAACCTAATTTGGAAATTTTAGAAATTTAATTGCAAAGTTAAGGGTTAAACCCTAAACCTTAAAATGGTTCAAACCCTAAACCCAAACCCAAACCCAAACCCAAACCCAAACCAAAACCCTATGGGTTTGGTCATTTAATAGAATGCCATTAAAATTAATTACGAAAAGACCATTTTGCCCTTTGTCATTCTTTATTTAGTTAACTTGTATAGTTTGTCCTAGTTGTGGGTTGGTGACCAAACCCTAGCCTAGCTTATGACTTATTGTCTAATTTCCAGCAGCTAGCTCAGCCATTCCACACAACCAAGTGCATTGTATCATTTTATATATATAGATTAAATAAAGAGAAAAGGCTAACTTTATTTTTCATTTCTCTCAAGACCCTCTCTCTCTAAAATTCGGAAATATAGAGTGAGAAAGTGAGATATGATAAGCTAATATCATGTCTTAACATTCCATGATCAGCATCAAAGAATCATATTCAAGAAATCAAGCATAAAGGTATAAACCATAGCTTTATAAAATTTTTAGGATTTGATGTTAGATGTTGTAATTGACTGTTTAAAGTTATGTAATAATGTGTTTTTTTGTGATCTGGGTTGATAGATCAAGGATCTATAACATTAAAGTGCACGAAAATGATGTTTTGAAAAATCTGGAAAACTAGAAATTTTTGGCCTGACAGCCATATGTCAAGGCCTATAAATCATTTCTTGGTAATGTTTTATGTGTTTTAAGAGTTTGTACTTGTAGTATGTTGTAAGGACTTTGATTTGGAACTTGAATCAAGTCCAGATCATGTGTAGATCGAAAGATATATGTGGTCAAAAGTCGTTAACCAAGCACGACTTCTGAAAATCTGGGAAAACCCAGGAACCCAGAAAGTCTGACATGCATTTTGATAGCCTCTGATCTTGCGTCTGACTTGTGTTTTGGCCAAGTTGTTGTTTGATCTGTGTAGCCTGTCATGTTCACTACATATTCAAGTCTTTAGTACAACCAGATCCATAGCAGGATCAAAGATAATCCTGGTCAAAACCTCGTTGACCACCAGCTTTTGGCGAAATCTGGGAAACCCAGATTTCTCAAGAACAGTCCGTGACCCTTACTTTGACCGACATAAATCGTACTGTTATGATGTTTTTAAGTTGATAAGTGGATTGGTTGTTGTTCCTTGACACAATAACTACATTTATGAACTTAGATGTCGACCACTTAATGAACAGAACCATAAGATTTGTGAGCCACAAAGTGGTCAGTCGAAACTGACTAGGAATCTGGGAAACCCAGAAATCCCAGCAGGTCTCTAACAACATCTTTGCAGGCTTGGATCTTGCAAATGTGATGCATAATGACTTAGATAATGGTATATAATTGTAGTAGTACATAAATACTACAAGTTTAATGTCTTAGCCAACACAGAAATCGAAACGAGCACTGAATAAAACTCGGTCAAACCTCCTACCTCGGTGACTGACATGTTTTCTGGGCAAGGCTGAAGAACACGCGAAGAACACCATTCGCGACGGATTCGTCGCCTATGGCTTGTTTAGCGACAGTTAGTTTTAGAAAAATAATTAATTAATTAAATAAATAGAAATAAATGGTTTTTAATTATTAAAAATACATAATAAATTCTGAAAAATTATTTTAAAGTCCGAAAAATAGTTTTTAATTATTTTGAGTAAATTTCATAAATATTTAATATTTTTGGAATATAAAAGGTATTTAATTTATTTAATTATAATATTAAATAAATTATTTAAAAATAATTTTAATACATGAAAAATCATGAAAAATAATATTATGGTAAAAGAAAATATTTTAAGTTATTTTTAGTGACTTTTAATATTTTGTGAGAAATTTTATTAATTAATTAATATTAATGATAATTAGTTTATTTAATGAATATATTAAATAAATTATGAAAAAATAGAATTTATAAATCATATAAAAATGATTTAAGGGTTAGAAAAATATTTTAAGTTATAAAATATAACTTTTGATATTTTGTCATGAAAATATTAATTTTTTAATATTAATAGCAATTATCGGATAATGAATTTAATTGTTTAAAAATCACATAAAGGTGATTTTAAGGTATTAAAAATACTTTGTGATACTATAAATATATTATAATTTTATGACATGTATTTCATTAATATTTGATAATAAATAAATATTAATGATAATGGAATTATGTGGTGTTTAATTCATTTAAATACGATATAAGTGATTGAAAATCAAGATAAATGATAATAATTATCTGAAAATTATTATAAGACTTATGAAAAATATTTTGCCTGATATTAAAATTATCTGAGATAATTGTTAAGTGTTAAGTCAGAGTTTAATTGAACTTAGACTCGAATAATTGTCTGGCTAGACCGTCGGGACGTCAGATTTGTGTCGGGTTCAACTCAGACTGTAATAGTTTGACTTGATACTGAGTTTTATATATGTTATAGACTGATAGGGTTATGTGTTATGTGTTTATATTATTTTATGTATGTCTATATATATGATAGTATTATATTGTGATGATATTATTCTAATATTGGAGATCTATATTACTAATATTAGGTCTTCGAATAAAGCGATATAGATTGCGTAGCGATAATCAACGGTTCAGGCAAGTTATTTTTACTTAACTCTATTAAGAGTGTTTCATTTGGATAAGCTTATGGTTAATCATTGTTGGTTGCCATGAATTGTACTCTGTACATATTGCATGTTTGAGTCAGGTATGAAAGGCTGATCACCTTCATTACCAGTTGGTCCAGATATTTTTGTTAATGTTTAATACTTGTTCAGTCAAAAGTTTGTTCCTGCTAGTTCACAATTATATTGTTGAAATATAGCCAGCTTATTATTCAGATTCTTTCAATCATGATATATCGTTATATTATTAAATTTAAACTTGTTGGGCAATCCTTATGCTCACCCTTGCTATATCATGATAAAATATTGTAGATTAAGACGGACGCGTCAGATACAAGGAAATGTTAAAGACAGTTCCAGCGTTAGGATATGTGTGCAGCTAAATTGTATAAGTGTTGTATTTTAAGGTGATGTGTTAAGTAAGTTACGTAATATGTATTAAGTTAAGGTTACTCGACCTTGGGGAATAGTGTGTAATGTATTGTATAAAAAATTTAAGTTTATATCTTTCGCAAATAGTAATAGTTGTATAGAATGATCAAACCGAATCCGAGGTGATATGGGACCTAGATTCAGGGCCCTCACAAAGTTCGTAGGCGAAAAACTGCGTTTTTCATAACTGAAATATTATTTGATATTCCATCTCACCTTGATATTCCATCATTACATATTTCTCGGAAGTTCAAAAATAATTCCCGAGCAGAAATGCGTGAAGAGTGTTTTTCAAAAAAATTCTTGGAAAACTTTTATTTTCGTCTTGGAAATTCAAACACTTTAATTCTGTCACGTAGCCAAAATACTACGACGTTCTGACATGTTTAGGTCGTAGAACGACCTTCAAATAACTTACTCCCTTAAATAATTAATTAAATTCATTTAATCCTCATAATTAAATAAAATTTTAATTCTCCTAAAAATCTAATTTTTCTCGGGCGTTACATTCTTCCCTCCTTGTAAGGATTCTGTCCCTAGAATCTCACTATACTTAAATAAACAAATGTGGAAAAAAAGAATTTCATTTTAATCTCGAGTTCCCACAATGCTTCTTCAACATTGTGGTTCTTTAATTTCACCTTCAACGAAAGTATTATCTTAATTTACATGACTTGTCACTTCCTATCAGTAATTTGAGTTGGAAGTTAACCACTTATTAACATATTACGCTATCTTCCCTTTATTAGTCCTTCTTTTAATTCCTAATTATTTGGAACTTAAATTTTTCCCTCAAACAAAGATTATACTTAGTCTTCTCTTTATCTTGCATCCTCTTCTTCATTTGTCTGCATTCCTCGTTACCTAATTGTACTTACTTAACTCGTTCCATTATCGTGGATTAAGTCTATGTTGTGAATAACATTTCTACTACTCCATTCCATAGTTTAACTTCTAACTCCGTTTTTGCCATTTCTGTTATTAACTCATTCTAAGTTGTTAACATCGATAGATTTTCACTACCCTTCCTTACTTAACGCGTCGTCTTCTAGTTTTACCTTCCCTATATGACATAAGATATCAAAGTTCTCTGTCTACCACATATTTAACTCCTTCTATTTGACGATATATTTCCGACTTCTATAGTCCGTGTATAACTCACACTTCTCCCCGTACAAATACTATCTTCAGATTTTAGTTTTTTCAAAAACTACAACTGCCAATTATAGATCATAAGTAGGATAGACCTTCTCATAATCCTTTAACTGTCGTAATGCATATGCAATGACCTTGCCATGCTACAAGAGCACGCAATCTCGTCATCTATGCAAAACATCGAGATACACTACAAAATTCCTCTTATCGTCTGATAAAGACAATACAGGTGACTCACTTATCTTTCCTTTCTCACATCTCATTCCCAACATCCCTATCAATTTGCCACTGACTTGCTCAGCGCCCTTTACGAAAAACCTAACTTCAGTACATCAGTCAACCCAAACCACATAACCAGAAATTTGTCATAACTATAATGAGTTCTGAACATCATCTTAGGTACCTTCCCTCTTCCTCACTTTCAACTGACGATACCCCATACACAAATCTATCTTTAAAAAAATGCTTTACCCCTTTCAACTGATCAATTAGATCATCGATCCTGGGTAACGGTTATTTATTCTTAACCGTTAACTTATTAGTTATATATTTGACTTACGCATTGGTTTACTTAACTTTACTTCTTAGGGTTCGCGCTCTTTCAACCTAAGTTTACGCGACTTACTTTTATTATCAACTTATAGCTTCATGACATATGGAGATGTCTTACTTAATACATTCATCATCTTTAATGATTTACATTCTTATCTTCTTCTTATTACTTCTCTAGGTCTCAGTACACATCGCTTCTCTACTAGTAGTCCATATGGTACTCTGAGTGGTTTCCACAAACAACCAACAAACAAGTTCCCGTCTCATCTACACTGCCATCACAGTGAGTTAGATCAGTTGCCAGTTTTGTATATACCTTCGCTCTCTTAAGGAATTGTTTAGCCCAGCTCCAATATGTCAACCATCAAAGGTTACGATTGTACCATAACCTAAACTTATCTTAACATCCTTCAAGATTGCGTCATAATTAGACAACAAGAATTTTCAAGTGTTTTATTACCGTAAAAATACCACCTTGGGTTTATTAGAAAACCGAAGATTCACACTTTTCCTTAGACCATTTGTTAAGGTTCTCTAGTTAATCAACCCATTCATACCGATAATTACTTCAAATTCTCTCAACTTTATCGGTAATTATCTATCGATACTTGCTTACCTTTATTATTCATGAAATGATTTCCACGAATATAATCAATGAAAGTTATTTCCCCCTCCTCTACCTTAATGTTTAAAGGTACTTATACTCCTTTTCAAATAGACTCCTAGATGAGTCTTTCCACATGTCTTACACACTTTGATCTTATGCTTAGGATCCCCTTGTCCTACTCTAGTATTGTGACGCCCCCAAATCCGGGTCTTTTTCAACCCGACATATGGTGCTTCACGGTGCTACAGTTCACAAAAACATTCAATTGAAATGCCTCTAAAGAACGAATATGTCTTATATATATTCCAAAACAATACTACCATTCCCCAGGTTCTTTATAACCGTTACATTTGTTCTTGTCATAATATCAAATATTATCATTTCAAACCTACACTATTACATAGGTAATCTACAACTTCGCTTTAGCCTTCTCTTTACTCTTGTCGAATCCTTCAGTCCATTCGGTCTAAGCTACATTCATATGGTTTAAGCAAGAGTGAGCATAACATGCTCAGCAAGTACAACAATTTCATTTTAAAAGCATGCTTGAAACATAGGAATCATATATCTTCAATAACTGGATGAATAACTTAAAATAGCTTTTCTTTTCCTTCAAAACATTTTTACAATAACAAGATTCAGTAATACATCAATTCTGGTTCAAGACGTGAACGTCTTATAGTTTCTTTGAAAAGGACAACCCGACACGAAGTCTGTAAGTCCGACATATCTTACGAGTACTTCTAGGTGATCAGCCTATAGTACTCTATGTTGATCAACACTACATCTATTAAACGTGTGTACATTTAAGTTGTGGCAACCTCACGTGCCCATTGAATACTCGATGAAAATACATTTGTTTATTCATGTTCAGCCTTACCTTGAATCCGTACCAAACCATTGGTGTAGCATAGCGTTAACAATTCTATATTGAAAGACTTATAAATAAATCAATAAATCTATCATGATTAGTCTAGCCGAGTTAAAACTGACATCGACTCTTTCTTTAAAACCATACATGCATCTCATAACTTGAATCGTTTGAAAACCTGGCTAACACGAAGGTTAGACAAGTGTTTAAGAAAAACTTGCCTTCAGCGTCTGCTACAGAATAATTACGTTTCCTTTGAGTCTTTACGGTCTCTACAACATATAACCACATAACATACCACATTAGGTCATGAATGAACATACTTGATTTCTAAAGAATCTTACCCTTCTTCTCAATCTAATCCTGTATTAGATTTGTTATTTATTGGTTCCTGCTTTCTGTCATTACGTCATTCACATTACGTTCACGTTCAATTGATTATTAACTCTAATCATCATACATTACATGTCTAACAATGTCTTAACAATGTCATATCAACACCTTAATTCATTACCTATGAGTTCTCTTTTATTCTATACTTGCAAATATTCATCTCTAGCAATTTCTTATGACTGGCGTCGCGGCGCCACCCATAGCTCTCCTTCTCGCGCCGCAGCGCGACTTTGCAGTAGCCAACGACACTGTGCCGGCGCTGCAGTGCCAGCCTTTTGGCCTTGGGTTGGCATCGCGGCGCCAACTCTGTGCCTTAGAAAAAGTTTCAGATTTTTAATTTTACGAAACTCCCGGACGCATAACTTCTTCGTTATAAGTCCGAATTGGTCCGTTCAAAAGCCTACGGTTCACAAATTACATACTCTATGCATTTGTGCAATAATTTTATCTATTTAACTTCGTTTGCTAAAATTTCACCTATTAGTCCATTTTTAATGAAAAAGATAAATGTTCGTGAACGTTCAACGCTCGTTTCTTCGTTCTAAGTCAGAATCTGGTCATTTTTGAGTCTGCAACTCTATAATGCCAAATATGACTTGTCTCCATCGTAAACCAATGTTTTCAAGCTCAATATCAAAATTCGACTTCCATTCCGAGAATTTCACGAATTCGACAATTATCGTCCAATCGTGTTAATTCCGGCAAAACTTCGTTACTTATGATTTTTAAACCGTTTCAAATGGATTCATTCTGACATACTAACATGTTGAAATTCATACTTTACTAACCTATAAACATAATAAGTTATTACTAGTTCGTTGTGAGTTTATAACTTATAAAATTATAAACTACTTATGAATTTACTTTACATGACTTTATCATAGCTTAAATCTTTTACCATCATCCTTGCTTCTTATTATCATACAACAACATAAGACAAGTACCTACAAGTTCTTCCTTGTTTCATAACTTATATGATTACAATTAACTTATTCATGACTTAAACGGCTTAAATTCATTAATTAATCATTCTTATCATTCCTTAGTATACATGTTCTACCACTACCCCTTCTCTAACAATTGAAGAGAAAGAGAATTATGGTTTAAGTTCTTACCTATGAAGATCAGTTGCCTAAGCTTTAATCTCCTTCTTGCTTCTTGAATTCTCAAAGGCTAACTTATTCTAGCTTTTGTAACTTTTTCTCTCTAACCAATAAGCTATAAGTTATTGGATGAAAAACTAACAACCAACAAATGAGCTAGCAAGCTTCCTATTTATAGGAAAGTCTAAGTTAGGGTATAATGGTCATAAGGCCACTCCACCTTCTTAATCACCTCCTTACTATTCATTACCTAGACATTAAGTTAACTTGGCCTCCACATTTACTTAACTCTTAAGTATACTTGCTTAGCACATAGCTTATCCTTTACTTGCCCATCACAACACTTAGCCATTAAGTTACTTGATCATCACATAAAAGCACTTTACTTTCTCATCACACATAAGCACTTTACTTAGCTTTTAAGTTACTTAACTTATCCTTTGCTTATCCCTTAAGTCTACTTGCTCATCACACTTAATTCTTGGTCACCAATTCACCCATGTGATCATGGGTTGCCCCATTGATCCTCCTAATTCATTGGATTCTTACTTTGTGCTTAAGGTTTAATTAACCTAACTTATACATTGGGCTTGAAATTAAACAAATATTTGGCTTGTTCATTAAGTTACATTGGACTTAACATTACAAATATTTGGCCTTTACATTAATTCTTATTGGGCATTACAATTTCCTACACAATTCAACCAATTGGACATTACAATTTCCTACACAATTCAACCAATTCATTACATATGGCTTAAAGCCTTATAACGTATAATTTACGTATTAATCTCGTATTCTAACTCGTATACTTATTCAACATATACAATATATCATCCTTCATACATACTCGTATAATACATCGTATCATACTCGTACTCATTACCTCGTACAATACCTACGCATTATACGATCATTGATTACTTCATTAATCACATTACATTTCCTTCTTGTAAATCATTTTTCCTAATCGTTAAGTTTTAAGTTTGCAGGTGAAAAACTGCGTTTTTCATAACTGAAATATTATTGGATATTCCATCTCACCTTGATATTCTATCATTACGTATTTGTGACACCCCCAAATCCGGTACTTCCATTTCCACAGGATTTGGTGTTCACGATACAAATATCATCTATCTATCTATCCATAATAAATGCAAACCATGCAATAGATAGATATAAAATCTTCCCCTTAAGGGTTACAACATCTGAATAATAATAATACAATCCCAGGTTAAACTAACCTTAAACATCTGTGCGGAATTATAAACAAATAAGTCTTAAACAATAACATTAACTCAAGTCTTAAACAAATACATCGTCATATAAAACAACAGGTCTTCGTCACTTGCTAACTTTACCCTTGCCTTTACTAGTGGAAGATTCATCAGTTCTTTCGTTCTTAACTGCAATGTTATTATTAAGCAAGACTGAGCACAAATGCCCACAAGTATAATAATGAAATAACAGTATAATAACATTTGAATAAATCAAAGACATCTTAACAAAAAGCTCAACTTTTGAATCAAGAATGAATAACAAGAATCAAAAGAATTTTGAGAGTCATAAGACCTTGAACTATGTCCTAGGTTATCAAGGATTATACTTGAAACCTTTAACAGTCATAAGATTATAAACCTTTCTTCTCGTACTTAGGGGGATTAACCCTTAGTACCATACTGTGCGCAATATCTTAACGCTAACGCATAAGTAAATCCCTTTGCAGGGTTGTTCATCTCAGTTTGACATTCGAGTCCGCACCAAAGGAAGTTTGGTTTGGATAATTCAATAAAGGTTCTGAAATTTAGAACGTTCATCAACTAAGGACTAGTTGAATCAATAAGGTTCACTAGTCTAATAAGGTTCAACAATAACAATATTCAATTTGAATAATAATCTCAAGAAGTATACAATAGAACGATTATTGTATAACTGAATCATGCTTTGAAAAGATAATCAATCTTTCATATAACATTTGAATTTGAATAATAGTAATGATAATTTACTCGAGGTAAATAATAATCTTGAACAGTAATGACAAGTAGGGTTAGGAAACTTGCCTCGTGCGTAGATTACACTTTAACTAAACTCGTTCTTTGAATTTAATCCTACATACCATTCACATACACAATACCAGTTAATTATAACTTAACTAATCAACATAAACTTATTCTCTTTGTCTACTTTGGTTATTGACTATACTTAGTCAAATTACCACTTTGTCACATAATTTGTACTTCATGAATTATCAAGCTACTTATGTATTCAACAATTCAATTCACATGTAATTATGTTATTTACATGTTAAACATCTATTTTAATATCACATTATACCTCTAACATGTTTACATGTTCATTACATTAAGTTACTAACACATTGCTAGACTTAATATTTTAAAAAAATAGCTGATTTTGAATTTTCTGGAGAGTGGCGCTGCGGCGCCACTGTTATACATGATCTTCGCGCTGCGGCGCGATGGCGCTGCGGCCAGACACTTGGCGCTACAGCGCCGTGGCGCTGCGGCTCGAGACTTGACGCTGCGGCGCAGGACTGGCACCGCGGCGCGGCGCAGGACTGGCACCGCGGTGCGGCGAGCCAGAAACTGTTCTGCAATTCGCGAAAATTGCAGAACACAACCCAAAAATTCCAATTAAATTACTACTACACGAATTTAATCATATACACATGTTATAATTCATGAATAAACATAACCCAAAATTTATAAATTGATTTTAACCATTTAAAACATATAATCACATAATTAAATTATGCAAATTGTACTGTTCTTAATGTTCTTGAAGATTTTGAACAAAAACATATAATTTAACGCTACAGATTCGTTATAACACCGAATCCGTTCGTTTAAGGCTTAGTCTCTTCGTATCAACATGCATAATCAAATAAGAGTGTAAATTTTACGAAAATATTTATGTTTGACACCTTAAAGTTACGTATAAGGCCATATGGCCAAAACCGAAACTCTGTAAATTTTTGAAATAGCAAGTCATCAGATTACGAAACTTAGGATATGGAATCATGCAATATATATATATATATATATATATATATATATATATATATATATATATATATATATATATATAACATGTTATGCTACTCGTATTATTACATATATCCTTATAACAACACCAATTCCCAATTCATAGAGATTAACAGAAGTTTTGAAGGCCATTTTTATAAAACTTGAATACGTGAAATAGAAATTTAGGAAGGAGGGATTACCTGAGAATAATCTAGAGGAGATAATTCACAAATGATCCTTTCTCAACACTTGTTAATTACACACTTAATTTTCTCTGAGACAATTCTTAACTCTCTCTCTGAATATTTCTTAGACTTAGAAAAATAGAAAATAAAAGAATACGTAATATAACAGAGGGAGAAGGGAACTGATGCGCGTAATGGTCAGTTAACCCAGTAATGGGTAACTGCTCCAACTCCCACTAAGGCCATGTTTGGCTAGGCTTAATAGATTTCAAAACCATTTAATTTAATAAAGCTTTATCATATAGTTTGAAAATGTCACACTCTTTATAAAATAAATCCCATATTTTATTTAATTTACTTTAAATAAAATATAATAATTTCTCATAATTTCACATAGTCACATAATTAAATTTCTCATTAATAAATAATGTCAACTTATTAAATCTCTAATTAATAATTAAATTAATTAAAATACCAATATGCTTATTAAATATTTCTTTTAATACAATAAGCTCACATAATCACATACTTTGATAATAAAAATTCTTTACATTAATTTAATAAATGTAACACATATAATTAAATTAATCTACCACAATTGCATCAAATAATTATTTAATCCAATAATTAAATCATTGAAAAATATTTATTTAATTCAATAAATATTAAAATTAAATTATAAAATTCTCGTTCGTCACAGTATTTCTCAGAAGTTCAAAAATAATTCCCGAGCAGAAATGTGTGAATAGTATTTTTCAAAAAATTTCTCGAAAAACTTTTATTTTCGTCTTGGAAATTCAAACACTTTAATTCTGTCACGTAGCCAAAATACAATGACATTCTGACATGTCTTGGTCATAGAACGACCTTCAAATAGTTTACTCCCTTAAATAGTCTATTAAATTCATTTAATCCTCACAATTAAATAAAATTTTAATTCTCCCAAAAATTCGATTTTTCTCGGGCGTTACATTCTTCCCTACTTATAAAGATTTTGTCCCCAGAATCTCGCTACACTTAAATAAACAAATGAGGAAAAAAATTTCTTCATTTTAATCTCGAGTTCCCACGATGCTTCTTCGACATTGTGGTTCTTTCATTTCACCTTCAACGAAGGTATTATTTTAATTTACATGACTTGTCACTTCCTATCAGTAATTTGAGTTGGAAGTTAACCATTTATTAACATATTACACTATCTTCCCTTTATTAGTCCTTCTTTTAATTCCTAATTATTTGGAACTCAAATTTCGCCCTCAAACCAAGATTATACTTAGTCTTCTCTTTATCTTGCATCCTCTTCTTCATTTGACTGCATTCCTCGTTACCTAATTGTACTTACTTAACTCGTTCCATTATCATGGATTGAGTCTATGTTGTGAATAACATTTCTACTACTCTATTCCGTAGTTTAACTTCTAACTCCGTTTTCGTCATTTCCGTTATTAACTCATTCTAAGTTGTTAACATCGATAGCTTTTCACTACCCTTCCTTACTTAACGCGTCGTCTTCTAATTTTACCTTCCCTGTATGATATAAGATATCACAGTTCTCTCTCTACAGCATATTCAACTCCTTCTGTTTGACGATATATTTTAGACTTTTATAGTCCGTGTATAAGTCACACTTCTCCCCGTACAAATACTATCTTCAGATATTTTTTTCAAAAGCTGCAGCTGCCAAGTATAGATCATAAGTAGGATAGACCTTCTCATAATCCTTTAACTGGCGTAATGCATATGCAATGACCTTGCCATGCTACAAGAGCACACAATCTCGTCATCTATGCAAAACATCGAGATACACTACAAAATTCCTCGTATCATCTGATAAAGACAATACAGGTGACTCACTTATCTCTCCTTTATCACATCTCATTCCCAACATCCCTATCAATTTGCCACTGACTTGCTCAGTGCCCCTTACGAAAAACCTAACTTCAATACATCAGTCAGCCCACACGACATAACCAGAAACTTGTCATAATTATAACGAGTTCTGAACGTCATCTTAGGTACCTTCCCTCTTCCTCACTTTCAACTGGCGATACCCCATACACAAATCTATCTTTACAAAAATACTTTGCCCCTTTTAACTAATCAATTAGATCATCGATTATGGGCAACGGTTATTTATTCTTAACCGTTGACTTATTAGTTATATATTTGACTTACGCATTGGTTTACTTAACTTTACTTCTTAGGGTTCGCACTCTTTCAACCTATGTTTACGCGACCTGCTTTTATTATAGACTTATAACTTCATGACATATGGAGATATCTTACTTAATACATTCATCATCTTTGATGATTACATTCTTATTTTCTTCTTATTACTTCTCTAGGAATCAGCACACATCGCTTCTCTGCTAGTAGTCTATATGGTACTCTGAGTGGTTTCCCACAAATAACCAACAAACAAGTTCCCGTCTCATCTACACTGCCATCACAGTGAGTTAGATCGGTTGCCAGTTTCATATATACCTTCGCTCTCTGAAGAAATTGTTTAGCCCAGCTCCCATATGTCAACCATCAAAGGTTACGATTGTACCACAACCTAAACTTTTCTTAACATCCTTCTAGATTGTGTCATAATTAGACAACAAGAATTTTCAAGTGTTTTATTACCGTAAAAATACCACCTTGGATTTATTAGAAAACCGAAGATTCACACTTTTTCTTAGACCATTTGTTAAGGTTCTCTGGTCAATCAACTCATTCATACCGAGAATTACTTCAAATTCCCTCAACTTTATCGGTAATTATCTATCGATACTTGCTTACCTTTATTATTCATGAAATAATTTTCACAAATATAATCTATGAAAGTTATTTCCTCCTCCTCTACCTTAATGTTTAAAGGTACTTATACTCATTTTCAAACAGACTCCTAGATGAGTCTTCCCACATGTCTTACACACTCTGATCTTATGCTTAGGATCCCCTTGTCCTACTTCCATTATTCCCAGAGTTAAAATTCCTTTATTTTTTTTTGCATACTGTCACTGGCATTCTCTGCCTTGGTTCATCCCTCTCCCTTGCTCTTATTTTCTCTCTCTTTGTGGTATTGAGTCAACGCCTCACCACCACCCTCTACTATAATCACCTTCTCCAGAATGGTCACATAGGAAACCCTCTGGAACACCGCAATCCTACTATAGAGCCAAGGGTTTAGGCCCTGCTCAAACCTACGAGCCTTCCTCTCCTCAGTGTCCACTTGGTGTGGAACAAACCTTGCCAATTCATTAAATTTGGCCGTGTACTGGGAACCGTCATGTCCCCTAGTTCACGTTCTAAGAACTTAATACCCATCCTCCCTTGCATGCTTATAGGGAAATAATTCTTGAAGTAAACCTTCATAAATTGCTCCCATGCTATCGCATCTGTTCTAGCCCCACCCTGGTGAGCCTCCCATCAAAAGTTGGCTTCTCCTTTCATCCTGTAAGTCGCAAAAGAAGTCTTTTACGCTTCAGCTACGTTTGTAATAACAAACGCCTTCTCTATTTCTTTTACCCATGTCTGGGCCTCTATTAGGTCCGTCGTTCCTTTGTACTCCGGTGGACCTATGCTTTTAAACTCTTTAAAGGCAGTCGTTTTAGCTACCCTAGGTTCTACGATTACTCTACCCCCGGGTTGGTTAAATGCAGCCGTTAATAAAATAACGACCTCTAGCATAGGGTTATTTTAACCCCCTTGGTTATTCACTACGTGATTCTACTTCCTGATTACATTGTCTTCTCCTAGGCGGCATTATGCTGAATAAATAAAATTTCATTATTATCTATTTACTCACTTCATTATTATTCGCTACATACCAACTCATACAATAACAAGGAATGTTACATGAAAACTTCATTATATTCGTATGCTTCTACATAGTTTAAAACTATTTACAATTTGTTCTCCATAGCCAAAAGCTATTACAGTTCTATCCCGAATTTCGAACTTCACAAAAGTTGGGATTTACAAAAAGACTACCCTTTTTTTTTACAAAAGAGGGTTTTACGTCACTACACACGTATTTATAACTTTAGACTTCTAATAATGCATAACAGCATCTTCGTGTTTCTCATCCGCTATCTTCGCTACAGTATCCTGACTAATCGTATGTCGAGTTTGTCCTGACTCCATGGGATGACAAGCGACTTTCTGCTTGAAATCATTATGAGCACTCTTATAGATGTAAGACATCCGTGCTATCTTCCGATTCTTCTCCCCTAGTTCTTTACGAAGCCCATCGACCTCCTTCTTAAAATCCCTAGCCTTATTTATCATGAGCACCTTCTCATCATGCTTTGATTCAAAATCTGCTTCTGTAGACGCTTCGCTTCATAAAGTGCACTAATCTCCTCATTCTGATTTTGCACCACTGTACTCAGTTGCACATTCTTGTCAAGCTCTGCCAGATACAATGATCTCATTGCATCTGGAGGTGATGACTCTGGTGTAGGTACCACCGTATCAATCGATGTTACCCCTCTTTCCTCCTCCACATCGTTCATCATATGAAGATATTATGCTATATCCATCTCTCCCTCGGAGTAGCTCTCCTCAGAAAAGTACTCCTCTGGCTCTGACTCCTCTAGGATCACTAATGGTACCTCTGCCACTGGCATGGGTACAGGATCTATGCTGTTCACCAACTCGTCGTTCACCACGTGTATATCTCTATACATCAAGCTATCGTTCGACATCCTACAATAACACTTATGTTGATTAGTACATAACACACCATAGTATAAGCACAAATCATATTTAATTTATTTAGGGTTACTTTCCATCTTTTAAATTTTCCGGTACTGAGTTTCCTCAATACCTTATTGACTCATTCAACTCAGGTTAAGCTCGAGTTTACTTCCTTCGGACTTCTCTTCCTTAACGAGGTTATTAGCCGAAGGTTCTTCCCCCCTTAAGTTTTATAACATAATGCTTTGATACCAACATATGGCGCCCCCAAATCTGGGTCTCTTTCAACCCAGTATATGGTTCTCCACGGTGCTACAGTTCACACAAACATTCAATTGAAATACCTCAAAAGAACGAATATGTCATATATATATACCAAAACAATACTACCATTCCCCAGGTTCTTTATAACCGTTACATTTGTTCTTGTCATAATATCAAATATTATCATTTCAAACCTATACTATTACATAGGTAATCTACAACTTCTCTTTAGCCTTCTATTTATTCTTGTCGAATCCTTCAGTCCATTCGGTCTAAGCTGCATTTATATGGTTTAAGCAAGAGTGCGCATAACAAGCTCAACAAGTACAACAATTTCATTTTAAAAGCATGCTTGAAACATAGGAATCGTATATCTTCAATAATTGGATGATAGTTACGAAGTAGTATCAGTAACTTAAAATAGCATTTTTTTTCCTTCAAAACATTTTTACAATAACAAGATTCGGTAATACATCAATTCTGGTTCAGGACGTGAACGTCTTATAGTTTATGGTATACATGTTCTACCACTACCCCTTCTCTAACAATTGAAGAGAAAGAGAATTATGGTTTAAGTTCTTACCTATGAAGATCAGTTGCCTAAGCTTTAATCTCCTTCTTGCTTCTTGAATTCTCAAAGGCTAACTTGTTCTAGCTTTTGTAACTTTTTCTCTCTAACCAATAAGCTATAAGTTATTGGATGAAAAACTAACAACCAACAAATGAGCTAGCAAGCTTCCTATTTATAGGAATGTCTAAGTTAGGGTATAATGGTCATAAGGCCACTCCACCTCCTTAATCACCTCTTTAATAGTCATTACCTAGACATTAAGTTAACTTGGCCTCCACATTTACTTAACTCTTAAGTATACTTGCTTAGCACATAGCTTATCCTTTACTTGCCCATCACAACACTTAGCCATTAAGTTACTTGGTCATCACATAAAAGCACTTTACTTGCTTATCACACATATGCACTTTACTTAGCTTTTAAGTTACTTAACTTATCATTTGCTTATCTCTTAAGTCTACTTGCTCATCACACTTAATTCTTGGTCACCAATTAACCCATGTGATCATGGGTTTCCCCATGGATCCTCCTAATTCATTGGATTCTTACTTTGGGCTTAAGGTTTAATTAACCTAACTTATACATTTGGCTTGAAATTAAACAACACTTGGGCTTGTTCATTAAGTTACATTGGACTTAACATTACAAATATTTGGGCTTTACATTAATTCTTATTGGGTTTTATTGTTATCCCAATTGGACATTACAATTTCCTACACAATTCAACCAATTCATTACATATGGCTTAAAGCCTTATAACATATAATTTACATATTAATCTCGTATTCTAACTCGTATACTTATTCAACATATAAAACATATCATCCTTCATACAGACTCGTATAATACCTCGTATCATACTCGTATTCATTACCTCGTACAATACCTAAGCATTATACGATCATTGATTACTTCATTAATCGCATTACATTTTTTTCTTGTAAATCATTTTCCCTAATCATTAGGTTTTAAGTCCGCAAGCGAAAAATTACGTTTTTCATAACTAAAATATTGTTGGATATTCCATCTCACATTGATATTCTATCATTACATATTTCGCAGAAGTTCAAAAATAATTTCCGAGCAGAAATACGTGAATAGTATTTTTTCAGAAAATTTCTCGGAAAACTTTTATTTTCGTCTTGGAAATTCAAACACTTTAATTCTATCACCTGGCCAAAATACTACGACGTTCTGACATGTCTAGGTCATAGAACGACCTTCAAATAGCTTACTCCCTTAAATAATCTATTAAATTCATTTAATCCTCATAATTAAATAAAATTTTAATTCTCCCAAATATTCGATTTTTCTCGGGCGTTACAAGTATTACCGGAGTTAAGATTCTTTCTTTTTGGCATACTGCCACTGGCATTCTCTACCTTGGTTCCTCCCTCTCCCTTGCTCTTATTTTTCCTCTCTTTGTGGTATTGAGTCAACACCTCACCACCACCCTCTGCTATAATCACCTTCTCTAGAATGGTCCCATAGGAAACCCTCTGGAATACCGCAATCCTACTATAGAGCCAGGGTTTCAGGCCCTTCTTAAACCTACGTGCCTTCCTCTCCTCAGTGTCCACTTGGTGTGGAACAAACTTTGCCAATTCATTGAATTTAGACGCGTACTGGGGAACCGTCACGTCCCCTAGTTAAAGTTCTAAGAACTTAATACCCATCCCCCCTTGCATGCTTATAGGGAAATAATTCTCGAAGGAAACCTTCTGGAATTTTTCCCATGCTACCGCATCTGTTCTAGCCCCACCCTGGTGAGCCTCCCATCAAAAGTTGGCTTCTCCTTTCATCATGTAAGTTGCAAACGAAGTCTTTTGCGCCTCAGCTACGTTTGTAATAACAAACGTCTTCTCTATTTCTTTTACCTATGTCTGGGCCTCTATTAGGTCCGTCGTTCCTTTGAACTCCGGTGGACCTATGCTTTTAAACTCTTTAAAGGTAGTCGTTCTAGCTACCCTAGGTTCTACGATTACTCGACCCCCGGGTTGGTTAAATGGCCGTTAATAAATTAACTAACTCTTGCATAGGGTTGTTTTAACCCCCTTGGTTATCACTACGTTATTCTGCTTCCTGATTACGTTGTCTTCTCCTAGGCGGCATTATGCTGAATAAATAAAATTTCATTATTATATATTTACTCACTTCGTTATTATTCGCCACATACCAACTCATACCATAACAAGGAATGTTACATGAAAACTTCATTATATTTATATGCTTCTTCATAGTTTAAAACTATTTACAATTTGTTCTCCATAGCCAAAAGCAATTACAGTTCTATCATGAATTACGAACTTCACAAAAGTTGGGATTTACAAAAAGACTACCCTTTTATATAAAAGAGGGTTTTACATCACTATACACATATTTATAACTCTCGAATTCTAATAATGCATAACAGCATCCTCGAGTTTCTCATCCGCTAACTTCGCTACAGTATCCCGACTAATCGTATGTCGAGTTTGTCCTGACTCCATGGGATGACAAGCAACTTTCAGCTTGAAATCCTTATGAGCACTCTTATGGATGTAAGACATTCGTGCTATCTTCCGATTCTTCTCCCCTAGTTCTTTACGAAGCTCATCGACCACTTTCTTAAAATCCCTAGCCATATTTATCATGAGCACCTTCTCATCATGCTCTGACTCAAAATCTGCTTCTGCAGACTCCTTCGCTTCATAAAGAGCACTAATCTCTTCAATCTGATTTTGCACCACTGTACTTAGTTGCACATTCTTGTCAAGCTCTGCCAGATACAATGATCTCATTGCATCTGGAAGTGATGACTCTGGTGTAGGTACCACCGTATCAACCGATGTTATCTCTCTTTCTTCCTCCACATCGTTCATCATATGAAGATATGGTGCTATATCCATCTCTCCCTCGGAGTTGCTCTCCTCAGAAAAGTACTCCTCTGGCTCTGACTCCTCTAGGATCACTAATGGTACCTCCGCCGCTGGCATGGGTACAGGCTCTATGCTGTTCACAATTTCTTCGCACACCGCGTGTATGTCTCTATACATTAAGCTATCGTTCGACATCCTACAATAACACATAACATGTTGATTAGTACATAACTCACAATTGTATAAGCACAAATCACATTTAATTCCTTTAGGGTTACTTTCCATCTTTTAAATCGTTCGGTACTGGGTTTCCTCAATACCTTATTAACTCATTCGACTCAAGTTTACTTCCTTCAGACTTTCCTTCCTTAACGAGGTTATTAGCCTAAGGTTCTCCCCCCCTTAAGTTTTATAACCTAATGCTTTGATACCAACCTGTGACGCCCATAAATTCGGGTCTCTTTTAACCCGAGAAATGGTGCTACACAGTACTCATAACTGTACATTCATTTTAATGAAACGACATCAAAATATGTGTTCCAACGACATTATTATTACATTAATAATAATAAATCTTGTTCCCAGGTTCTTAAACCATTACATTCTTGGTTCATCATAATATAATACATATACTTACTAGTCTATTACAAGATAAACTAATCATTCGTCTTCGCCTTGTCTTTATCTATACTAGAAACTTCGGTTCGCTCATCCTTTGCTGCATTCATATGGTTCAAGCAAGAGTGAGCATAACAAGCTCAACAAGTACAACAATTTCATTTAAAAAGCATGCTTGAAACATAGGAATCGTATATCTTTAGTAACTGGATAATAGTTACGAAGTACTATCGATAATTCAAAATAGCATTCCTTTTCATTCAAAATGTTTTACAATAACAATATTCAGTAAAACATCAATTCTGGTCTAAGACTATGACCATTTCATAATTTCTTTGAAAAGGACAACCCGACACTAAGTTCGTAAGTCCGGCATAGCTTACCAGCACTTTTAGGTGATCAGCCTATAGAGTATGTTGATTAACACTACATCCCTTAAACGTATGTATGTTTAAGTTTTGGCAACCTCACGTGCCCATCGAATAATCGATGAAAATACTTTTGTTTGTTCATAGACAAACTTACCTTTGAATCCGTACCAAATACTTGGCATATGATAGCGTTAACAGTTCTATATTGAAAGACTTGTAAATCAATAAATCTATCGTGATTAGTCTAGCTGAGTTAAAACTGGCATCGACTCTTTCTTTAAAATCATACATGCATCTCATAACTTGAATCATTTGAAAACCTAGATAACACGAAGGTTAGACAAACGTTTAAGAAAAACTTGCCTTCAGCGTCTGCTACAGTATAATAACTTTTCCTTTGAGTCTTTACGGTCTCTACAACACATAATCACATAACATACCACATTAGGTCATGAATGAACATACATAGTTCCTAAAGAATCTTACCCTTCTTCTCAATCTAATCATGTATTAGATTTGTTATTTATTGGTTCCAGCTTTCCGTCGTTCTTTTACATCGTTCTTACCAACTTCTTTCCTTTTTATAACTTAATTGAAATTATTTCATTAATACAAC
The DNA here is from genome assembly GCA_016801055.1 of Panax notoginseng. NCBI lineage: Eukaryota > Viridiplantae > Streptophyta > Magnoliopsida > Apiales > Araliaceae > Panax > Panax notoginseng. The sequence goes on from CM029022.1 coordinate 79,824,579, forward strand.
TCGATTCAAGTAATTATCCTTCCTCACGGCTTACTAACGTCATTACGTTATTAATTGACACTTAATCGGCATTGATTATGTACACTTATTGTACACCGTTATTGTTTACATTCATTTAACTTTCTTTAACTCTAAGTGATCACACTTGAGTTTTAATTATGACTTAACAATGTTTTATTAAGTCCTTTAGTTCATTGCTAAACAATTTACATTCAAACTCTACTTGTAACCATTCTTTACTATCTAAGTTTTAAGGCTGGCGCCGCGGCGCCAGTGTTCCTTCGTTATGACGCGCTGCGGCGTCATCCATTATGGCTTAAAGACCAGACTCGGCGCTACGGCGCGAGTCTGCTTTGTTATGGCCACGCTGCAGTGCCAACTAACAGTGGCTATGCTCTTCCCTCGCACTGCGGCGTGACTTACTTTTCTTTGACAGGCGCCGCGGCGCCAGTACTAATCACCAGAAAAATTTTGACAGTTAACTTTTTATGTGAGATTCCCGGGCTCATAACTTCTTCGTTATAAGTCCGAATTGGCTCGTTCAAAAGCCTACAGTTCATAAATCACGTACTCTACGTGGTTATGCAAGAATTTTATCTATTTGACTTTGTTTGCTAAAAATTCATTTATTAATCCATTTTTAACGAAAACGATAAACGTTCGTGAATGTTCAACGCTCGTTTCTTCGTTCTTAGTCGGAATTCGGTCATTCTCGAGTCCGCAACTCTATAATGCTAAATAAGACTTGTCTCCATTGAAAACCAATGTTTCCAAGCTCAATATCAAAATTTGACTTCCATTCCAAGATATTCACAAATTCGACAATTATCGTCTAATCATGTAAATTACGTCTTAACATCGTTACTTGAGATTTTTAAACCGTTTCAAATAAATTCATTCCATCATACTAACATCTTGACATGCATACTTCATTAACTTATAAACATGTTAAGTTATTACTTGTTCTTTGTGATCTTATAACTTATTAAAATATTGAATACTTATGTTTCCATTTCTCATGACTTATGTCTTCTTTTCATATGACTTATTATGGTTCAAGACCTCTAACCATCATCCTTTCTTCATCTTATCATACCGATTTCATTAATGTAAACATGTTACAAAATCTTACAAATTCTTCTTAAGTTCACAACTTCATTCACTGCTTATCTTACAACATGACTTAATTACTGTGACGCCCCCAAAATTAGGTATACATCACTCATCTTGGGTCGTCAGATACATGGTACAGAATACAAATACAACTTACTAATACAACTGTCGTGTACAATACGACAAAACATAACTGTGAGTTTGAATACAATTATTGTCTACTAGAGACTATACAAACTCAAAAGGAGTCCTCATTACAATTATTGTCACACTATTTAACAGAATAGTGAGGACTACTAATACTATCATCTGGTCCATCACTCCGTTCCCCGACTCGTCCCAGCTATATTTTCATTTCCTGAAAAGAACAGTGAAAGAAAGGGTGAGCTCAACTAGCCCAGTAAAAATATTATGACTAAGATAATGCAGAATAAATTATCATTAGCCTTCAACAGTGTTAAACTGATAAAATATAACGAACATCAAGTTTAACTGTAGCGGAACAAGCAATCCATTAAAAGAGTGAAGTAGAAAATAAAATCTACTATCTTCTATGATTTAAAAGGTTTTTCAACACTGTTATTGTAATATCCTAAATTTGCTATGTAATTTAACAAGTGCAATAAATGAACTTATGTGACAATTGTTTTTAAATGAATTATTTATTGTCATTATATGTTATGTGATAAGATGTATTGTAATGGTTGTTACAGTTAGGCCAATTATTTAGATTGGTTAAGGATGGAATTAATTCTAATTAATTTCGTGGGATGACCTTAAATCATGACCTTGAGTTTGGAGCGGAATTTGGTGGCGCGGACGGCGTATTTGGGTCCGGAACGTCGAAATTAGTCAGGATGGACTGTAACCACGAAAATGTGTTACGGTTGACTTTTTGGTCAAAGTCAACCGGTTGATTTTTTTTTTTTTTTTTTTGGGGAAAAAGTCAACTACTAATTTTGAAGTTGAGTTTGGCGAAACAGATAGTTCCATGACGTCCGGGACGTCGACTTTAGTAGGAATCGATATAAGTATCGAACACGTTTTGCTACGAGGGGCAAAATGGTCAAACTGATTATTAATTGATTAAATGATTAAAATAATGTTTTTATTTACATAAATTTCAGTTGCTGGGAGTCCTTGTGACAATCTATATGGGACAAGGGAGGGAGTATACATATTATAAGGATTATTGAGGGAGAGGGGGTTACTCTTGTGTTATTAAATAAAAACCTTTCATTTTCTTAACTCCTACCCATAATTAGCCTAATGAATTGTGAGTGTAATGATATCTGATCATGGGGGAGTTGTAATGGGTTGGAGATTTCACTTTCATTACACTATATATGAGATATATGCATTCCATCTAAGCCTCTTCTTCCTTTCACAACAACTTTCTAACTAGAGAGCAAAAGAATAAAAAAAAAAAGAAGAAAATATTGAGGGTTTTAGAGTGGTTCAAGGTGGGCTACGAATTCTGGAGAATCTTGCAAGCAAGGAAGGTGGTTAGCAAGCCCCAATCAAGAAGAATTCGCAACCAAGGTAAGCTATGAGATCCACTTGTATGTTCTTGAGGAAAAATAGTGAAAAATGCATGTATAGCTATGATAAATGTTTTGTTTTGGCTTAGTGATGCCATGATTTCGTGTATTACTGCTATGTGGATGATAAGAATGAAAATTCTGGTATATAACATGTTACTATTACATAAAGAATCATAGAATTCATGTGTGCATGCTAACTATTTGATAAAATGCCTCTTAGTTGCTAATTTGATCAAAACATGAAAAGTTAGAGGGTTTGATTGTTGTAACATGTGTATATATGTTAGTAAATGTGGTTTGGATAGTAGGAATCAAATCCATGCATGCTAGAATCAAAATCATGATTTTCTCAAAAGTTGGGTTAAACTAGTTTGCATGATTTTTCAAGATTTTTGGTCACTCGAAATCATGTCTTAGATAATCCATTTGTTGCATGTAATAATTTTGTAAAATAGTATGTAACATGAAGTATAACATGTCCAAATTTCATTCGGATCGAAGCTATATTGAGTGAGATATGAAAATCGTAAACAAACGTGTTAGAAACCGAAAAAAAAAGGGAACTGTGAACTACTGACCCTAAAGTCAAAATTCGGTGCTAGTTAAAATTTCCAGAAAATTGTGGGCTTTTGGGTGATTATAGTACACTGTATAAGCTTTCCATAGACTCCGGAACGGACTAATTCCGACTTCGGAGCAAGGAGTTATGACTGTTCAAAGTAGTTGCATCAAATCTGTCAAACAAATTCGGGCAGTCCCCTTGCATGGAGTTTCTGGAATTTTGTGCTTGGAATTTGGAGATGGTCCATGAACGAAAGTTGTAGCCCCAGAAGTTATCTTCGCGTGGGCACAAGAATCGCTCAAAAATGTTTTAAAATGAATTAGTTATGACTGTTTTAGCGAGATATGGTAAAGCTGAGAAAAATAAATAAATTAAAAAACTGTTATGTTTGCGCATTTTTTTTAAGTTCTGTTTTGGGCTGCCTATGATGTCTAAGATGGATGGTATATATTTTCTAAATATATTCTCTTATGATGTTTGTAGTATATCCAATAGGAGACCCTTATACTTCAAACTGGATTGTGTATGAATGGTGATTAACGAGGCACATGTGATTAGATTATGTGAAGGTTAATTGCTAGCATTAATTGTATCAGGCTTATCAGGCAAGTTTCCTAACCCTCATTTCTATTGGGTATTTATTAAATCCTTACTAATATTATTGCAGTAAGGGTAAGTATTGGACTTGTGCTAGTTATTTATTCGTGCAAGTTTCCTAACCCTCATTTCTATTGGATATTTATTAAATCCTTACTAATATTATCGCAGTAAGGGTAAGTATTGGACTTGTGATAGTTATTTATTCGTGCAAGTTTCTTCGTTGAAAAGTCATACAAACTTCAATTATCTTGCAAACTTATCGATGATTATTCAGTTATTATTTTTAACTGCCATATGTTTAAAATTTCATTTCATTATCGAACTGTTCTAAAGTATGTTCCTGGCCTTTGTTTCCGGCTAGTTATTATTCATGAAAAAAGTGATTTAAAACAAATCTTTCGAAGCTATTAAATGTTTACCAATCCAAATTGCTTTGGTGCGGTCTCACATGATTACTAAGATGAACAACCCGAATAAACGGGCAAACAGATGTCGGGCAAATAGTCCCATTTTGCTTATGCAGCTTAAAACCTAATACTTGTGCACAATGTAGGGTACAATAGGCTGATCACCTGGCGTACTTGCAGAGACCGTTTACAGTCTATTTGATTGTTAAACCGTCTGATGGTTTTTGATGAAAGAAAATATGTTCAGGGTATTTTACACCCCTTAGTATGATATTGAAAATTCTTAAATTTCTAATCTTGATGTTCCTATTTAACGCTTGATAATCATTTCAACTATTGAGGTTTAACTATTCAACTGTTTTCACTCCTGATGTATGTTTTCAAATTTCATATATACTTGCTGGGCAATTCGTGCTCATTCTTGTTTCAACCTTTCAGTTAAGGGTGAGAAGGCTGAGGGTTCGGGCAAGGACAAGGGAAAGACTAAGATGAAGTGATGCTAATGTTTATGTAATAAGTTAATTATTTCCGCATATGTGTAATGTAGCGATAAACGCTAAGACTAAGTTCCAGTATGTTTTAAGGTTGTAAAGACTTGAGATTTTATTTTGAATAATTATGTAATAGTTAATATTATTATTCCTTATTGTTAAAGTTTACTTAGATAGATGATGATGTATGTTGTATCGCGAGCACCAAGTCCTGTAATCGATGTTACACGGATTTGGGGGCGTCACAGTTATCACTGGGACTCAGCTTAATAAAATAATCCACATCATCGAATCACCCCTGCACTACGGCCAAGGATATTCGTGTATTCATTAATGGTCATGATCATGCCAACAACTGTCCATCAATGCACTACGGGCCAATGAGGACTTTTACCACATCATTTGCAACATTACGGTCATGATTATACAGAATAATCCCTGGTCATAATCATACCAAGTCCATCTATGCACTACAGGCCACAGATGACTTTCAACATTTTATAAACATGAGGATGATGACAATGATATAAGAATTCAATAAAGCAAGTTCAAGAATTAATTTATCCAAGAATTAACAACGTCCAAATTGTCAACATGATACTACTTTGTGGAGTAAAATTCAAGAATGCTTAGAAGAATATTTTCATGAAAAGACACTGGATGAAACGCAATTATCAAGGATATTCCACAAATTTCATGGAGTATAGAAGTCAAAACTTAACCAACTGAGTATAATAAAGAATGGAATAACAAAAGAAATCACAATGCATGCAATAGACCGCACAGACAGGTTATTCCAACAGAATAATAAATAATGGAACCAGGTCCGACGTAAAACACACAGACAGGATATTTCAACACAATAATAATAAAGACGGAACCAGGTTTGACGTAAAACGCACAGACAGGATATTCCAACAGAATAATAATAAAGACGGAACCAGGTCCGGCGTAAAATACACAGACATGATATTCTAACATAATAATAATAAAGACGGAACCAGGTCCGGTGTAAAACACACAGACAGGATGTTCCAACAGAATAATAATAAAGACGAAACCAGGTCCGGTGTAATATACACAGACAGGATGTTCCAACAGAATAATAGAAGAATGTCACCAAGTATAGGGTAGACCGCGTATACAGGTTATTCCAACAGAATAATAAGAAATGGAATAACAACAGTTCTCTTCATAAATAAGAAAGAATAACACCCCTTACCTGTAAGACCCCGAATTTTATGAAATAAAAGTATTCAATTTTTCTTATAATTACAATTCAGTAAATGGTTAAATTGATAAAAAGTTAAAGTTATTGGTGAAATGTGAAAATTTTTCAAAATACACAAGTGGTTATAAAATAATCATTGTTGTCGGGGAATATTCGTTTGGTCGTGGAATATTCTTTCTGTCGGGGAATATTCGTTTGGTCGTGGAATATTCTTTCTGTCGGGGAATATTCGTACGACGGCGCAACCATTTGTGGGCCCCATAACAGAACTGTCGGGTGAAGAAAACGACAAATTTAAGTTTTTATAAATAACGGCGTAGTTGTTACCGTTAACACTGTTGGAATACCCGGTAATTAAAATACAGTAATACGCGTTATTGCACAGTAGCACACGGTATTGAACAGTATTTTTGAAATTATTGATTCTTACGTAAGAAGGCACTACTCAATAATTGTTACAGTAATTACTGTTCAATATTTTATTTTATTGATTCAATAATTGCTACGTTGAAATTTTGTATTATTGTTGTTCAATAATTGTTGCTGCACAATATTTCCCATTATCAGATCAATAATTCATATTATTTGAATAATATTATTAGATAGCATTATTGGCAATGTCTAGAAAGTTCTGTCTAAGGAGAGGTTTGGTCATCTAATTGCGCGCCAGTAAGGAGAAATCCTTATTGGAAAGCCCCCTCTTTCCTGGGAACGGCCTGGTTGTCATAAATGTGATTCTGTAATATTATTTATGAATAATTAATTATTGATTCATATGATAAGGAAATATTTATTTTATGTGGATATAAATGAGGAATATATTTTTGTGGTTAAAAATAAAGGAGTTAATGTTGAGGTTTTTATCAGTATTTTTATCGGAATGGAGGTATTAAAAATCAGGATTTTTGAGATATTTTGCGGGGGTTATAATTTTTAATCCGACCGTTGGATCGTGGTAATTTTTGGATATGTTATACATATATAAGTTGAGTATATGTCCACAAATTTTGAACCATTAAAAATGAACGTATGATTTGTTATGAATTTTACGAGATGACTGGTTCAGAAATTGTTGAATTTTCGGAGTTTATCATTTTGGTGGAAAATTCTAGAATTGGTGGGCCCTACTTGTGGTTGGTGAAGAAATGTGCTGAATTATATTTCAAATGTGGTGGGTGGGAATAGTAGCAGGTAAAGCCATCAGGTTGCAGGTCAAACCTACCAAAATTTTCCTATAAATAGAGGGCTAAGTTAGAATTGAAAATCACACCAGAAACAAGTTTTCTCTCTTTCTCTCTCTATATTATGAAGCATATTTTGTGAGTTTTTAGATACTTGGTGAGTTGCTATTCATCAGTGCAAGTTTCCTTCAGCATCATATCCGATATCCAGTCAGAAGTACTGCTCTTTTGAGGTAAGGGATAGTAATAGATTTTAAGGGTTGTTATGATTTTCAGTTTCGTAATTTTTCTGATCTTCAAAAATTATGGAAAAATTTGAAATGATATTTTGATGAGTTTTATTGATTGTGTCCAAAAATGGTGATTTTTGGATGTATAGATTAAGAGTTATGAATCTTACGAGAAAAGACTATTTTAAAAGTAACCGCTTATAATTCCTTGTGGTTAACTCCAAAATTGATGAAATTTTTATTGGGAGTACATGTGTATGATAGAAGTATACTCTGTAAATTTTAGAATTTTTGGACAAAAGTACAATTTTTGATAAATGTCTAAATATTCGGTGGTTTTGGCCATATGAAAAATAGTAAATGAGTTTTAAAAATTCTGAGAAAAATATATGTTCAATATGGGACTATATTATGCTAAATCCCAGAAAAGAAATATTTTTGGAACTGATTTGGTATTTTTCATGAAAATGGACTAGTTATGAGTAAATGAATTAAATATGTTATGTGAAGCAAGAAAATTGGAAAATAGGATTTTATGGCTTGAGAATCCTATATGAGGTATATGCAGATTTTTGATGAGGGTTTTGATTATTGGTGATAAAATCTTATGAGTTTGGTATTTTAGAATGATTAAATGCATTATTTAGTAAAGTGTAAACAATTTAAATAAATTATTTATAAGCTTAAGAAATATTATTCTTTCAATATCATTATACCGAAATACTGGTATGGATTTTATTGTGAAATTTCTACCTTTTTGTGTCGAGTTACTATTCATGAGTTACTATTCACGATTTACTATTCATGAGTTACGAATATTACTCTTGAGATTAAAACTATATGTTGATCATATTATTTTTATCATCATATATAACATTTTTATAACCCTGATGTTAAAATTCTCTTTCACTGGAGTGTAAAGATGGGTAGATTATTGGTATGATCATGACTAGGGTTCTCTTTGGCCTGTAGTGCAAAGTTGAATTGTGACTGGTATGATCATGACCACTGAATTTATAATTGAATATCTTAAGCTTAAGTGCAAATGTGAATTGATCAACATGGTTATAATTATTGTTTATATAAATTCTGAAATGATTACATATTTCTTTGAGATATGAATATATTTGGCCTGTAGTGCAAATATGAATTGTTGATGAATATCTTTGGCATGTAGTGCAAAGATGGCCTGTTGATGAATATCTTTGGCCTGTAGTGCAAAGATGAACTGTTGTTGAATATCTTTGGCCCGTAGTGCAAAGATGGTTTGTTGATGAATATCTTTGGCCCGTAGTGCAAAGATGGTTTGTTGATGAATATCTTTGGCCCGTAGTGCAAAGATGGATTTGTTAGTATGATTATAAGCAGGAATTATGATTTGGTATAACCATGATCTTTGATGTTTCAGGTAAAGACAGGTGATGAAAATATTCTTCGTCCTGGGTGCGAAGAAAAATTTATAGTCACAATTATGATTATGAGTTATTCATATGATTGTGGAAAGAAACTGTTGAGCGATGTTACATGGATAAAACATTGTTGGTGGATTTTTAAAATGGAGAAGATAATAGACTTTATAGTCTATTTGACTCTTCTAATGGATTGCTCGTTCCGCTGCAACTATGGTTGAAATTTTTATCATTTACCATATGTTCTAAATCTCTGATTTATTATTGATGAAGGCTATTGATAATTTAATTATTTTTAGTCATGATATTCTTTACTGAGCTAGTTGTGCTCACCCTTTTGCTTCACAATTCCTTTCAGGTAATAAGAGTGTAGCTGGGTCGAGCGGGGGTAACAAGGGAATAGAACGGTGGTCATCATTTAGTAGTTATATTTGGTGAAGAAAATAGGGTGAGGCGAACCCAACGTTGGAAGGGTGTTTTGTCACTATCATACAAGATGTCTAATGACATACAACCTCGTGTCATCATAAGACAGGGTTGTGCTCATCCACTTGCTGAGTATATCTATGGGCACTACCTATATAATCTTGGTGTTTGTTTGAAGTATAATTCTCAATTAGAGACAGTGGAGATAATATGATAAGTCAAGAAAAGACTCACCATTGGGAAGAATATGATAGTAATCTTCTCGTTTTTCTTTGGGGTCTATTGGGTCAACCAAGGATAATTCTGTGGCCATATGATATCTATCATAACCTAGACGCGTGGCCTCCCATGTACGAAGGTTTCCTTGAGCACTTCCCAAAGATTCTAATTTCTAAAACATTTTTTGACTATACCTTTATGTAAGGTGTTATTGTGAGGTGATGTCCACGGTTGGAACATGAGTCACATTTGGTATATATTGGTATCTAAACTCACAGCATATGTGTTGTTGTATTTTGCACGACAATTGTTGTAATAAAGTTATAGTTGTTTTCTGTACCATGTATTTGACGACTCAGAATGGGTTGGGTGGAATGGACCTATTTTGGGGTTGTCACATTACCGTTTTAAAGAAGAACTGAAATAAGGAAGTAGTTAAGTAGCAGAATACTTTTCTTCTCTCTCTCTCTCTATAGTTTCTCTCTCTAGAGTTCAGTGAATTCGTAAGAAATAATGAAGGAATGAGCTGCTATTTATAGAAAAATGGAATGCATAGTAACTAATCCATGAACGGTCCAGATTGATTACTTTAATCTTACGGTCCATATTTAAAGAAAAATATTTTAAATAAAATATAATATATTCTATTTATAGAATAACTTTAATAAAGTATTATGTTTTATATAAAAAGATGTTTCTGTTTTATTACGTTAATAATACGAATAAAACAAAACTTCATTATCGTTAAATAATTCATATTATTAACTAACAATAATTGAATCAAACTGAGTGACTTCTCACATAATCATTAATAATCAATATCGTGTGCTACTATGCAACCACACGTATTACTGTACTTTTACTACCGAGTAGTTCAACAGTATCAATGGTAAAACTTCCGCCGTTATTTTTAATAAAATATTTTTGTCGTTTTCTCAATCCGACAATAATTCCGTTATGTGGTCCACCAATGATTGTGCCGTTGTACGAATATTTCTTGTTAAAACGAATATTCCTCGACCAATTGAATATTATATAACAACTTGCGTACTTTGCAAAATTTATAAATATTACCCACAACTATAACATTATATCAAATTAACTCTATAATATTCAAAAATGATATTTATAGAAAATTCATCTTTATTTATAAAAGTTGGGGTCTTACAACCTCCCCTTCTTATGAAATTTTACCCTCAAAATTAGGGTACGTACCTGGTATGTCGAAGAGGTAGGGATACCTTGACTTCATTTCAGATTCTAACTCCCAAGTCATTTCCTCAACATCGTGATTTCTCCATAAAATTTTGACTTGAGGTATAACCTTGGAGCGTAGAATATGTTCCTTCTTATCCAATATTTGAATAGGAACTTCTTCATACGTCAAATCCTCCGCTATTTCATCCGGTTCTAACTCAATAATGTGGTTCGGGTCTTCCACATATTTACGTAACATGGATATGTGAAAAACGTTATGAACACGAGACATACTTGGCGGTAAAGCGAGTCTATAAGCCACAGTTCCTACTCGATCGAGGATTAAAAATGGATCGATGAATCGAGGATTGAGCTTTCCTCTCTTTCCAAATCTCGTAACTCCTTTCCATGGAGCAACACGTAAGAACACATGATCTCTTATATCAAATTCCACGTCCTTTCGATGAAGATCAGCATAACTCTTTTGTCGATCTTGTGAGGTTTTTATACGTTGTCGGATCGTTTGAATCTTTTCTGTAGTCATACGTACCAACTCCGGTCCCAACAACGTTGCTTCACCCACCTCATCCCAGCATACTGGAGAACGACACTTTCTTCCATACAACGCTTCGAATGGAGCCATGCCAATACTTGCTTGATAACTGTTGTTGTAGGAAAACTCCACCAATGATAAGAACTTGTTCCAACTTTCCTTGAAGTCAAGGACACAGAGTCTTAATAAATCTTCCAGAGTTTGAATAGTCCTCTCTGATTGTCCATCCGTCCGAGGATGATATGCCGAACTAAATCGTAAATCCGTGCCCATAGCTTTTTGTAAGCTAACCCAAAATCATGAAGTGAATCTTGGGTCTCGGTTAGAAACAATGGATACTGGTATACCATACAGTCTTACAATCTCGTTTATGTGCATACGAGCAAGACGTTCAAGTGTATAAGTTTCTCGTATCGATGAAAAATGAGCAGACTTGGTCAACCTATCAACAATGACCCAAATCGCATCAATACCTTGAGAAACCTTAGGAAGACCGGTAACGAAATCCATGGTAATGTACTCCCACTTCCATTTTAGAATTTCAAGTGGTTGTAATGGACCTTTTGGTACTTGATGCTCCGCCTTGACTTGTTGACAAGTTAGACACCTTGAGATAAACAGCGTTATCTCTCGCTTCATATTGCTCCACCAAAATGTATGACGAAGATCATGATACATTTTGGTACTTCCAAGATGGATTGCAAACGGTGTGTTGTGCGCCTCCATCATGATTTCATACTTTAAATCAGGGTCGTTAGGAACACAAAGTCTGGAGTTGACTCGAAGTATTCCTTCTTCATCAATTCTTGCTTCCGGCATAGAACCTTCTTGCACTTTCTTCCTCATACGCATCAGCTCCAGGTCTGTAGCTTGAGCAGCTTTAACTTTATCGATTAAAGTCGGTTATACTCTTATATTCGCCATCATCACATGGGTCCCTGAAGTCTTTAACTTTATCTCCATCCTTTGCAAGTCACACAAAATGGGCCTTTGTGTTGACAATATCGCACTCGTACTTGCATATGATCTTATACTCAATGCGTCAGCTACCACGTTCGCTTTTCCAGGATGGTATTGAATGGTATGATCATAATCTTTCAACAGTTCAAGCCAACGTCGTTGTCGCATGTTGAGTTCCTTTTGAGTGAAAAAATATTTGAGGCTTTTATGATCCGTAAAGATCTCCACCTTCTCCCCATACAAGTAATACCTCCAAATTTTAAGTGCAAAGACAACAGATGCCAACTCTAGATCATGAGTAGGATAATTCCTCTCATATTCCTTGAGTTGTCTTGATGCATAGACTATGACTTTTCCATGTTGCATGAGAACGCATCCCAACCCTTTGCTCGAAGCATCACTGTAGATGACAAATCCCTCCGAGCCAGATGGTATTGTTAGAACAGGTGCTGAAATGAGTCTCCTCTTGAGTTCTTGAAAACTCTTATCACATTCTTCGCTCCAACCGAACTTTGTATCTTTCCAAGTCAGCTGAGTTAGTGGAGTAGCGATTCAAGAAAATCCTTCCACGAATCTCCGATAATAACCAGCTAAACCGAGAAAGCTACGGACTTCGGTTACTGATTTAGGTTGCTCCCAGCTTTGAATAGCTTCAATCTTTGTCGGGTCAATAGATATTCCACGACTTGATACTACGTGCCCAATGAATGCTACCTCCTCTAGCCAGAACTCGCATTTCTTCAACTTGGCATAAAGCTTGTATTCACGAAGCTTTTGGAGTACCAGCCTCAAGTGTTGCTCATGATCTTCACGACTTTTGGAATAAATAAGGATGTCATCAATAAAGACGACCACAAAGTGATCCAAATATTCCTTGAATACCCGGTTCATCATATCCATGAAGGCAGCAGGAGCATTAGTCAATCCAAAGGACACGACTAGGAATTCATAATGCCAGTACCGAGTTCTGAAAGCTGTCTTTGGAATATCCTCAGTTCTAACCTTCAGCTGATGATATCCAGAACGAAGATCGATCTTTGAAAAGAATTGTGCTCCTTGCAACTGGTCAAACATGTCATCAATACGTGGCAATGGGTACCTATTTTTTATGGTGACATGATTCAACTCCTGATAATCAATACAAAGTCGCATACTTCCATCTTTTTTCTTCACGAATAGAATAGGAGCACCCCAAGGAGAAGTACTAGGATGAATAAAGCCAATGTCTAACAATTCCTGCAGTTGGATCTTTAACTCCTAAAGTTCAATAAGAGCCATTCGATATGGGCTTTGGAAATGGGTTTTGTACCGGGTTCAAGGTCGATAAAAAATTTAATTTCATGCTCTAGGGATAGGCCAGGAAGTTCTTCAGGGAATACGTCAGGGAATTTATTAACAATAGAAATATCATTCAAAACTAACGTATTTTTGTTTAGATCCGTGACATGAGCTAAGAAAGCTTGACATCCGTTTTTCAATAAACGAATAGCTTTATGGCTTGAGATGACAGCGATTGATTTTAATGGTTTGGTTGCTTGAATTCGCATAATAGGTCGATTAGGAATATGAAAGCTAACAACCTTACGAAAATAATCAATTTTTTCATGATGAGTAGTTAACCAATCAATCCCTAGAATCACGCCAAATGCAAGTATTTTTAATGAAATCAGATCGACAGGTAATGTGTGGGTACCAACTTGAACCAAACAAGACTTATAAACCGTGGATGTAATGAAGGTTTCTCCCAATGGAGTTTCAACAGATAAGTTAAAGTCTAATTTCTCCAGAGTCAAATTTAATCGATGAGCGCAAGTAGGAGAAATAAAAGAATGGGTAGAACCGGTATCAAATAAAGTATAGACTTCGTTAGAGTTTATGATAAGCTTACCCGTGATGACCTCATTTGGGTTCCTCGCTTTCTGGGAGGCCACAACAAACGCTCTCCCTTGCACTACCGGTTTTGACTTTTCTAGAACGGCCTTTGGTGCCTCCATCCTGGCTGAACTTATTTTTGGTAAACGACAAAATCTAGCTAAATGACCTTCTCTTCCACAATTATAACATGCTTTAGACGGCATCACGTAGTTTGGACTGATGTGCCCCTCGCCTCCGCATTTGAAACATATGATAGGTGGTCGTTCTCCTTCCTTAACAACGGGTGCTGGTGCTGACGTCTTTCCATCATTATTGAATCTTCTCTTCTTGAAATGACCATTCTTATTGTTTTGGCCCTGATTACCACCGAAGTGGTTACCATTTCTGGTCTGTTGATTCCCACCACGCTTGTTGTCACCGCTTCGATGACTGCTCTCACTAGTATTATCATTTTGCCGACTGCTCTCTTTTGGTTGCGTTGACTCGTTACCGCGCTCCACTAACTGAGCCCTATTCACAACATCTGAATACAAACACAGTTTATGAGAAATAAGATGTTGACGTATCTCAGGTCTCAAACCTCGCAAAAATATTCGCGTCATTAGCTCTTCATTATCCACTAAGTGGGACGCAAACCGAGATAACTCAATAAATTTAGCCTCATACTGCGACACGGTCATATTATTCTGCTCCAATTTGATGAACTCCACCTCCTTCATGTGTCGAACACTTTCGGGAAAGTATTTGTCATTGAACAGCTCTTGAAACTTCTCCCAAGACATCTTCAGTGTGGCAGGTTGAGTACGCTTAATTGATTCCCACCAGTAATCTGCCTCTCCTCGCAACATAAAGGCGGCAAAGGGAACCTTTTGCTCCTCAGAGCATCCCAAGACATCAAATATCTTGGTGATCTGCTTTATCCATGTTTCCGCTATAAGTGGTTTTGGCTCTCCCTTAAACTCCGGTGGTCCCAGCTCCTTGAACTGTTTAGCGGTGACCGTCCGAGAGTTTTCAGTATTTCCACCTACATTTTGAACAGAAGCCGCTCTCGCCTGCTGTTGCATGAACTGCATAAAGCTTATGAACATTTCATCATTCATCATTTGGTAAGTATTGTTGTTTGCATGAGGATTGTCGCCTTCCTGATGCATATTATCCCGATTATTGATATGTGGTGAATCAACAATCGCCTGTGCTCCATTGCTATTCTCAACATTCTCGGATGCCATTTTCAGATACTGCCACAAAATAAAAGTTAATTGATATGTCATATATTATCTTTATATTCTGATCGACCAATTAAATACCATGCAAATAAACTTAGGTAGGTCATACTAGCGAAGGAATTCCCCGTCTCTCCCCTCCTAGTTCTATTCTCACATCTTAGCCAGGGATCATATCCCTAAGCACTGATACCAACTGTGACGCCCCCAAAATTAGGTATACATCACCCATCTTAGGTCATCAGATACATGGTACAGAATATAAATACATCTTACTAATACAACTGTCGTGTACAATACAACAAAACATAACTGTGAGTTTGAATACAATTATTGTCTACTAGAGACTATACAAACTCAAAAGGAGTCCTCATTACAATTATTGTCACACTATTTAACAGAATAGTGAGGACTACAAATACTATCATCTGGTCCATCACTTCATTCCCCGACTCGTCCTAGCTATATTCTCATTTCCTGAAGAGAATAGTGAAAGAAAGGGTGAGCTCAACTAGCCCAGTAAGAAATATTATGACTAAGATAATACAGAATAAATTATCATTAGCCTTCAACAGTGTTAAACTGATAAAATATAACGAACATCAAGTTTAACTGCAGCGGAACAAGCAATCCATTAAAAGAGTCAAGTAGAAAATAAAATCTACTATCTTCTATGATTTAAAAGGTTTTTTAACACTGTTATCGCTGGGACTCAGCTTAATAAAATAATCCACATCATCGAATCACCCCTGCACTACGGCCAAGGATATTAGTATATTCATTAATGGTCATGATCATGCCAACAACTATCCATCAATGCACTACGGGCCAATGAGGACTTTTACCACATCATTTGCAACATTACGGTCATGATTATACCGAATAATCCCTGGTCATAATCATACCAAGTCCATCTATGCACTACAGGCCACATATGGCTTTCAATATTTTATAAACATGAGGATGATGACAATGATATAAGAATTCAATAAAGCAAGTTCAAGAATTAATTTATCCAAGAATTAACAACGTCCAAATTGTCAATACGATACTACTTTGTGGAGTAAAATTCAATAATGCTTAGAAGAATATTTTCATGAAAAGATACTGGATGAAACGCAATTATCAAGGATATTCCACAAATTTCATGGAGTTTAGAAGTCAAAACTTAACCAACTTAGTATAATAAAGAATGGAATAACAAAAGAAATCACCATGCATGCGATAGACCGCACAGACAGGTTATTCCAACAGAATAATAAATAATTGAACCAGGTCCGGCGTAAAACGCACAGACAGGATATTCCAACAGAATAATAATAAAGACAGAACCAGGTCCGGCGTAAAACGCACAGACAGGATATTTCAACAGAATAATAATAAAGACGGAACCAGGTCCGGCGTAAAACGCACATACATGATATTCCAACAGAATAATAATAAAGACGGAACCAGGTCCGGTGTAAAACACACAGACATGATGTTCCAACATAATAATAATAAGGACGAAACCAGGTCCGGTGTAAAATACACAGACAGGATGTTCCAACATAATAATTGAAGAATATCACCAAGTATAGGGTAGACCGCGTATATAGGTTATTCCAACAGAATAATAAGAAATGGAATAACAACAGTTCTCTTCATGAATAAGAAAGAATACCACCCCTTACCGTTTTAAAGAAGAACTGAAATAAGGAAGTAGTTAAGTAGCAGAATACTTTTCTTCTCTCTCTCTATAGTTTCTCTCTCTAGAGTTCAGTGAATTTGTAAGAAATAATGAAGGAATGAGCTGCTATTTATAGAAAAATAGAATGCATAGTAACTAATCCATGAACGGTCCAGATTGATTACTTTAATCTGACGGTCCATATTTAAAGAAAAATCTTTTAAATAAAATATAATATATTCTATTTATAGAATAACTTTAATAAAGTATTCTGTTTTATATAAGAAGATGTTTCTGTTTTATTACGTTAATAATACGAATAAAACAAAACTTCATTATCGTTAAATAATTCATATTATTAACTGACAATAATTGAATCAAACTGAGTGACTTCTCACATAAGCATTAATAATCAATACCGTGTGCTACTATGCAACTACACGTATTACTGTACTTTTACTACCGAGTAGTTCAACAGTATCAATGGTAAAACTTCCGCCGTTATTTTTAATAAAAGATTTTTGTCGTTTTTTCAATCCGACAATAATTCCGTTGTGGGGTCCACCAATGATTGTGCCGTTGTACGAATATTCCCTGTTAAAACGAATATTCCCCGACCAATTGAATATTATATAACAACTTGCGTACTTTGCAAAACTTATAAATATTACCCACAACTATAACATTATATCAAATTACCTCCATAATATTCAAAAATGATATTTATAGAAAATTTATCTTTATTTGTAAAAGTTGGGGTCTTACAATTATGGCTTATTAATACTTAAGCCCTTTTTATTACTTATTCTTGTCATTCCTTAGCATACAAGTTCTACCACTACCCACTTCTCTATCAATGGAAGAGAAAGAGAATCATGGTTTAGGATTACTTACCCTTGATGATCACTTTATAACTCTTTAATCTTCTTCTTGCTTCTTGAAATATAAACTATAGCTTTCCTAACTTTTTTAGCTAATTTTCTCAAGCAAATAAGCACTTAAAATGTTGGATGAAATACAACAACCAACAAATGAGCTAGCTCTCCCTCTATTTATAGAAAATCCTAAATGAGGGCATAATAGTCAATAAGACATTCCACCTCCATAGTAACCTCCTTACTATTCATTACTTAATCCCTAAGTATACTTGCTCTTCACCTTAATTACTTGGCCATCACAACATCTATCCAATACTTGGGCACCACAACACTTGTTCACCACATTATTTACTTGGTTATTACTTAACTTAACCATTAAGTTTACTTGCTCCCTACTTTGGATCATCCGTGGTTTGCCTCATGGGTTTAAACCATCCAATAACCCATTGGTTACTTACTTTGGGCTTCTAGCATAATTGGATTAACTTATTCATTGGGCTTGTACTAAAACAAACATTGGCTTGCATTAATTCTATTGGACTTAACCCTTCTTATATTTGGGCCTTATTATAATTTCCATTGGACAATACAATTTCCTACACATTTCAACAAATTCAATACATTTGGATTAAAGCCTCATAACGTATCCTATACGTATTATTATCATATTCTAACTCGTATACTAATTCATGATATACAATATACCATCATTCATACATACTCGTATAATATCTCGTATCGTACTCATATTCATTACTTCATATAATACATACGTATTATACGATCATTGATTACTTTATTAATCGCATTACATTTCCTTCTTGTAAATCATTTTCCCTAATCGTTAGGTTTTAAGTCCGCAAGTGAAAAACTGCATTTTTCATAACTGAAATATTATTGGATATTCCATCTCACCTTGATATTCTATCATTACGTATTTCTCGGAAGTTCATAAATAATTCCCGAGCAGAAATGCATGAATAGTATTTTTTAGAAAATTTCTCAGAAAACTTTTATTTTCATCTTGAAAATTCAAACACTTTAATTCTGTCATGTAGCCAAAATACTACGACGTTCTGACATGTCTAGGTCATAGAACGACCTTCAAATAGCTTACTCCCTTAAATAATCAATTAAAATCATTTAATCCTCATAATTAAATAAAATTTTAATTCTCCTAAAAATCCGATTTTTCTCGGGCGTTATAGTATATATATTTTTACAGCTTTTATATATTTAATTGCTTACATCTTTCATATAAATTGCTACATCATGTGAGCCTAGGAATCATGTGATCACAGATTCAGTCTACTATATCTAGATTCGATTCCCGTGATGGTCATCTGTACACGGTTTGTAAATTATTCGCGGTGTTCGAACTTCCTTATATGGCTTTCATGCCCTCAAGGAGTTTGGTAATGCTATGTATATTATTTTCTCGAAGATGCTTCGCATCTCGAAAATAAGAGAAATCAAGCCAAACATTTAATAAAATGGAAGTATCGAAGGCCTCAATTACTATTGAGCACAGGGTTTGAAAAACCTCTTTTTATAAAACATCACTGCTATATCTTGTTAAAACTGAATTTTATACAGAAATTCAAACCCTTTGTATATAGGTGCGAACGAGGTATAGCACTACTTCTAAATAACTGCACATTGACCCACACATACACACACATTCATATAATAGTGTAATTGAAAAGTGGCAGTCACCGTGGCAACGCGGATGTCAGGGGATGCCTAACACCTTCCCTCCACATAAGCAAGTCCCCAGACCCTAATGAATCTCGATTTCACAGACCCGCTAAGTAGTGTCACATCACTGGATAAATGCAAACCTTTTCTCGGTTGTGTTGGTACAACCATTTAAAAACCCAACTGGTGACTCTTACAGTCCAATCGTCAACATATAAATGTCAGACCTTTTCACGACTTATTTTTTCAAACAAATCTCACCTAACATGAGAACACCAAAAGACAATAATAGAAAAGGGACAAATAAAAATCCCGACGTCGACAAGATTTATTCAGGATTTTTTAAAATTAGCATCACCGTTGACCAATCTTACTAGAAAGACAATTAAGTTCGTTTGGACGGAGAAGTATGAAGAAAGTTTCCCAGAATTAAAGAAGAGGCTTAGTCAAGCACCTGTGTTGGCCTTACCGGATAACACGGGAGGGTTTATAGTGTATAGTGATGCATCGCACAAGGGTCTTGGCTGTGTACTGATGCAACACGGTCGGGTCATTGCGTACGCTTCACGTCAGCTAAAAGATTATGAGAAGGGATATCCAACTCATGACCTGGAGTTAGCAGTGGTAGTTTTTGCCTTGAAGATTTGGAGGCATTATTTGTATGGCGAGAAGTGTGAGATATATACGGATCACAAGAGTCTGAAGTATATCTTCACGCAGAAAGAGTTAAACATGAGGCAGCGCCGATGGCTAGAATTGATCAAAGATTATGATTTTGAGATTCTGTACCATCAAGGTAAAGCAAATGTAGTGGCAGATGCCTTGAGCAGAAAAGGCAGAGAGAAGTTATTGAAGTTAACCATTCAAAAAGAATTGGTGAAAGATTTCGAATGACTAGACTAAGAGATTAAGTATCCAATGGAGATCAACGAACAATTATTTACAGTGACAGCGAGCTTGACTTTATTGGATAAGGTTAAAGAGGCACAAGAGAAGGACGAAGATTGCAATAACATCATTTAGCGATTGACTGAAGGTGATGAATTAAAATTTAAGATTGATAGCACTGGACTGCTAAGATTTGAAGGACGAATTTGGGTACCATTAGTACCAGAACTGAGAGAATAGATTTTGCAAAAAGCACACAGTACGAGATACTCGATACACCCAGGAAGCACAAAGATGTTCCAAGATTTGCGTCACCACTTCTGGTGGCCAAACATGAAGAGAGAGGTTGCGGAATGCGTAAGTAGATGTCTAACTTGTCAGAGAGTCAAGGTAAAACACCAACGACCAAGCAGGTTATTACAACCATTAGAGATTCTAGAATAGAAATGGGAGCACATCACAATGGATTTTGTGGTGGGACTTCCGACAACGCAGAAAGGGCACGATGCCATATGGGTGATTGTAGATCGTCTTACTAAGTCAGCTCACTTTTTGTCGATTAAGATTAAGTATAGTTTGGACCAGTTAGCCAAATTGTATGTCAAGGAAAATATCTCGTGGCATGGGGTGCCGGTATTTATTGTATCAGATAGAGATCCGTGATTCACGTCAAACTTCTGGAAGGGTCTTCAAGAAAGAATGGGGACACAACTATGAATGAGTACCGCGTATCATCAGCAGACCGATGGGCAAAGTGAGAGAATAATTCAAACGCTTGAAGACATGCTCCGAGCTTGTGTGATGGACTTCAAGGGTAGTTGGGAGGATCACCTTCCATTAGTAAAGTTCGCGTATAATAATAGTCATCACGCCAGTATTGGAATGCCGCCGTACGAAGAACTGTATGGGAGGAAATGTAGAACGCCCTTATGCTGGGACGAAGTTGGAGAACGTCGACTGTTGGGACCAGAGTTGGTACAACAGACGGTAGAAATCATCAAGGTAATAAGAGCCCGACTAGTAGCAGCTCAAGATCGCCAGATGAAGTATGCGGACTTACATCGCAAGAAGAAAGATTTTGAATTAGGAAGCTATGCATTTTTGAAAGTATCTCCCTGGAAAGGGAAGATTCATTTTGGAAAGAAAGGCAAGTTGAGCCCTAGGTTCATAGAACCGTTCGAGATTCTGAGGTGAGTCGGTGAAGTGGCATACGAGGTAGCGTTACCTCCTGAACTTGAGCACATTCACAACGTTTTCATGTGCCAGTATTGCGGTCGTATAAACCAGATTACAAGCACGTTATCTCCTATGAACCAATCCAAGTCGAGAAAGACTTATCGTACGAGGAAGTTCCTGTCCAGATACTAGATAGAAAGGAACAGAAGCTGAAGAATAAAATAATCCATTCCGTTAAGATTCTTTGGAGGAATCACGCAGTCGAAGAAGCTACGTGTGAATTAGAAGAGAGAATGAGATTGAATTATCCGTTTTTATTTAAGTAAGCTTATTTTTGCAATTTCGATGACAGAATTTTTATAAGGGGGGATGGATGTAATGACCGTGAATTTTAAAATCCTTATTAAAAAAATATGTGATTTAATTTTAATGAGTTAGCTTTGTGAATCTATTTAAACCTTATGCGGTTATGTGAATTTATGAAGTGATTAAAGGGAGTCACTAATAGTTTATTTAAATTAGTGGACTAACCCTAAGACTCTAATATAAGAGAATTGATAAGATTATTATTAATTAAATATTCAATTTATTTGAATATAGTGGCATGATTTGAACATATTGATCAATTGCAATTATGGGTAATTAACTGATAATGTCTTGATTAATAATTATTATGAATAAATACTAATTAATGAGTAAGAGTTTAATAAATATAATATGATTATATTTTACTTGATTTATTTATGCAAGCATGCAATATAGTAAACCTTTATTATATAGAAGTTAACTATATATTTTATATAATACAAGGTAACACATTAATATGTCTATATATTATATATAGACTATATAGTAAGAATTATTGCATTCATGTGAGTTGCATAATAATATTGTTTATGTGACATGGAATGTATGGGTAAACATTCATGTTTCCCCTATTGGCATATAATAAGATCAATTGTTAATTAATAATGATTTCATTAAGTTATTATGATTATAATAATAACAATTATGGTAATAAATAATGAGCAATGCACAATTGTATTTGGTGGTAATAGAAAAATGTATATAGATTATATGTATGTATACTACTTGATACTTTGTAATTAGAAATACATTGTATGCCCTTTATATCATTATAACTTATGTTATATGAAATGAATTGTGTATACATATTATATAACCAAATTATATATTACGCGTATGTGTAATATAAACCAAATGTTGTATTAGTATTACATTTTGTGCAAGTGCTAAGATTTTTCTCTTGTCCAATAATAAGAGCCCAATTCATTCTTCTCACGTGAAAAGCTAGTAGCCTACTCTATCTTCATCTCAAAATCAACCAACATAGAACTAATAAGTGGATGGGGAGTGGGATTCATGAGTTAAATCACCAACTCTCTCTTATCCATTATACATTCTTGTATTCCTTTGGTTTGATTTGGGAGGTAATTACATTATATGTGTAACCATTCTTCTATAAATGATACCCTCACCGTCTTCATTAAAATTGTTGAGCAATTGAAGGAATGTAATCAGAAGTGTTGGAGAATTCAATTAAGCTTCAAGAGGTATAACCCTAAACTTTTGTTATTAGTTGGGTATGTCAAATTCGTAGGAATTACTTGAAGTTCTTTGTTAATCATTGTGAATCAGCATGACATAATGTGTTTAGAAAGTATGTTTACATGTATGAACCCTTAAATAATGAATTGGAACATGTTTGAATCAAGGGAAATCAAAGTTGGTTAGTACTCTGCAGAACAGAGCAAGCTACTGTTTCTGGTCCCGACATGGCACAGTTGCGCCTTATATGTACTAGGGTGCAGCGCAGCTGCGCCAGGTCTGCACCAGACCTTTTATTTTCTGTTTCGTTTCTGTTCATGCTAACTTGTTGGTACATTGTTAGAGCAAGCTTGTATAATGTTTTAGCACACAAATGTAAGCACATGCATGTAGTAGGAACAAGTATAACAATGATTAACACCACACTTATGGTTTTGAAATGAATTGTAGTTTCAAAAGTGAACTTTATCGCAAACACATCATGTGAGCATTCTGATTTTATGAACATGATAATATGGTTTATATTGACATGAAATACAAGTCTAAAGTGATTTAGACACACTAGCATACATGATTGAAAGTTGAGACAATTTTAAAGATAAGAAACTTAAGACTTTCAAAGTGTTATTCGATGCTAACTATGAATTTGTGATAGAACACTATAAGCATGTGTATTAACGGATTATATGATCTCTATGTGGACATATGGCAAGAGTTGTAAAGCATGATGATTACATGACCTTTTTATGTTTTAATGAGATATAAATTGTAAGTTAAACTCGTGGCAATTAACTCAAGAATGATCTTAGGTTATGTGAGAATCTTTAACATGTATGTATGTTAAAGTATAAGTGCATAGGTGTGATAGAGTTGGACTGAAGTCAAGAGAGCAAAGCTCAACCCTGTTCTGGGACAGCGCATCTGCGCCGTCACTAAGCCTAGACAGGACGCAGCTGCGCCATCCTGCAGTCAGTTCTATATTCTATTTGTAATACGATGATTCATTGCATGTTTATGTGGTTACTCTAACTTGTGTTATGTGACTAGTATACTATCAAATGTGGTAAGAAGCATGCTAGATAATAGAATCAAATGAGTTAATAAGAAAGTATAATGTTCAAGAATGAAGTTAAGAAAAGTATGATTTAAATTGAAGTGCTATGTGTTCAAGCCTATATTGATACATAGAAACTAGATAATCTAAAGTTATTAAATCTAAGACACGATTAGATTGACTTACATGAATTATGGGTTATACCTATGTGGTGAATTGATTCTTGTAAGTGTAGACTCATATTAGTTTGTACATACTAATTAGAAAAATAGACTTGTTAATGTTAGGTCGTTTCAACGCAAGTTAACTAAAGCTAGAATTAAATTGTAGATGAGCAAACAAGCAAGTATCCTAAACTCTCTTTTATATTGAGCAAGTCTCCGAACTTCACTCTTTGGTTGAGCAAGTTCCTTAATTCTTACTCTTTTACTTGATCATGTATCCGAACACTATTTTTATTGTGTTGCAAGTGCTCTACCTTACACAACTTTGAATATTGTACAAGTTGCTAAACTTCACTTGTTTTTGTGAAAGTTTCCTATCCTTCTCATATTGTATTGAGTAGATTATTATTGAATTGAAAGTTATACATTTAAGCTTGAACTTTATCTCCAATCATGTTATTAAGTGGTTTAATTACTTTACAATTATTCCACATCGATATTGATGATATTCGCACTTAGTGCACTTGAATTTGTACAGTCTTGGACTTGTACATCATTTAAAGTTCTATAATTCTTGAACTATGTCAGATAGATTCTGAACCTTTGTTGGGTCAGACAAGTGTATGAAGTTTTATAAAAGCTATCCAAACTAATTGATGGTAAGGATTCTTAGACTAAAAAGAACACCCTTTTTTTGATAGGGGAGTACCCCAGGTATCTAATATAAGATACAAAAAGCAGATTTAAATGTTATACATATACATGGTGTACGCGAGGCTGATCCCCTCAAGTACTTATTTTATAGCCAGTAACCAAAGGGTCAATCAGCTATTGATTCCATTGGAGTTTTATAGTTCAAAGTCTATGTGACTATCAGTTATTCTAAAAGTAATCATTATCTTTGCTTCTAATATTCATATTGTTGAATCCTTTAGATATTCATATTGTTGAATTCATTATCAGATATTATTCAATCATCATGATATATCCTTATTGTTGTATTTAAACTTGCTGAAAAAACTTGTTGCTCATCCTTATTATATCATGAATTATATTGCAGTTAAGCCCGAGACCTCAAGTAAGGGCAAGGGTAAAGGAAATATATAGGATAGTTGCAAGGAACAAACTTTACCAAATGCATAGTTTAAATTACTGTTATATAATATGAACCCTAATGATTATTTTAGGGTATGTTTGTAAGATTGTATTAAGGTTATCGAATCTTGGGACTAGTAACACCTTTTGAATAAATGACGTACGTTTATTATATTCCATATTTTAGTTATCGTATGTTGTTTGGAGGTGGATGTTTGTATTTTATCGTGACGATCAGACCGATGTCAGAGGACCCGAATTCAGGGGTGTCACAGAGATGAACAACCCTATATCAGGGGATTATTTTAGAGCTATGCAAAATCGTTAAAATATTTTCGCAATACATAGTACAAAGGGCTGATCACCTGGAGTACGAGATAATGGTCAATATAGTCGTTTAGACTATTAAAGGTTACAGTAGAAACACTTGTTAACCTAGGACATAGATGATGATTTTGGTCTTTTAGACTGTTAAAGGTTAAAGTAGAAATACTTAAAAACCTAGAACACAGTTCATGGTCTTATGACCCTCAGTGTATTCCTTTGATATTGATATCTGCTATTTGATTTTAAAAGTTCATTATTCCTTTGAATGCACGTAATTCGAATTAGAACTTATTGTTTTTAGTAAAAATACTTTACCATCGAAAGCTCAGTTAATTGTCATTCATAGAATGCTATTGTATACTATCCTTCTTGTGGGCAATTATTTGCTCACTCTTGCACAAAACAATGCAGATGAAGTTAAGAAGTTTGAAGAGCTTACTACAAGCAAGGGCAAGGGCAAAGTGCTTGATTAGACGACATTTAATTTACCTTCTATTTACGAAGCTTATGTAATAGACTTGATTATGATTATGTTTTAATAATATTTCGCTGATAATTGTAATAATAAAGGTTAGATGACCTGAGACTTATTTTGAGATTGTGTAACCCTTTAATGGGAGTTTTATTATTTAAGCTTGCAAGTTTATATACTTTGTTTATGGGTAGTTAGTTATGATTTAATTGGATAGTGAACACTAAATCTGTGGGATTAAAGTACCCGAATTTGGGAGTGTTACAAGTTGGTATCAAAGATTTAGGTTTTGAACCTTAGGTTATAACCTTCTAGGAGATCGAAAACATAGAGGTGATAAACTCTCATCAAGTTCTAAGGAATGTATTGAGGGAATTCATTGAAGATAAAATGATAACATACTTTATGCGTTTATGTGATAACAAACCTACGTGCTCGCGTGTATTATGTATAATGAGTGGTATGAGTAGTAAATAAAACTTAAAAACTATTGCAGGACTTGGGCATGAGCTTCAGTTTGATCATAGGATTGAACTTGAGGAGGTAAAAGTAAAGATAAAAGATGAGAAAGACGAGGAGGATCTTGAGTGGTGATTTCTTAATTTTTTCGAAGCTGATGTGATCGATGAAGTGTATGATCATAACAAAGAGATATAAGTTAAGGTTGGGAATTTAAAAGGTCCAGTTGTAGAGCACTAAGCCACGCTAGCGTAAGAGAATGCTATGATTCAAGACCTTACCGCATGACTGGGAGGTGTAGAGCATAGTTATCTTAATTAGACTATTAAAGAGGATAGTTATTAACGAGATTGTACAGGAATGACTTGGGAAAGGAGCCAGCCAAATGGGCGAGAGTTGGACACATATGGGTGAAGGCTTCTAACCACATAGATTGTGTTGAAGACAAGTTGAAGAAGGCCAAGCGAATGATGGAATGTAGAATTTAGTCTTCCATTATCCTGTGTAGGTTGAGGTTTATCTTTGGTATGGAATGGATCACCGATGATTCATATCATGGAGCAAGAGCGCAATGGAGCTGTACAATGTGGAATTTTTTGGTAGATTATGAGAAAAAAATAAGATGATATATAAATCATGATGAAAATTAATAAGATATAAATCCAAATTTTTGAAATAAATAGTGGGATATTATGAAGTAATCCTACAATTTTATTATTACAGGATATATGATATAAATAGAAATGAGGCTATTTTGTTATGTGGTGAAGTAATAAATGAATAAAGATATTATTATTTTTTAAGATATATCATGTGTTGTTTAAAAGTGGTTGAGATAAGCTTAAAATTTTTAATGTGTGAATGAACGATGATCTAATAGTGCAAGTTTTAAACAGTAAGATGTCACCTAGAAGAAGACAGTAGCATCAGCAAACCCCCGGGAATATACATATAATAATGAGACCGATGCTAACCCAGTGTCGCAGTTGATGAATTTGATGGTGGGAGCACTTGTAAATACTCTGAATTCCTGGCTGTATAGTAAAATATCGATGTTTCAACCAAAATTGTTCATAACAGGGCTCGAGAGGAAGATTGTCGTAGACGGGGAAGGTAATTCGCTGATATACAATCAAGAGCAGAGGGAAACGAAAGGTGAAAATCGAGATAAGGCATGTGGTAGCCGTAGCGGTAATGTTAAGAAAAGAAAGTGGAACGAAAATGTCACCGCTGGAAATCAGCAAGGAAATGAGAAGAAGAAAATAGAGGTGTGTAGCAACTATGGAAAGAAACATGTAGGTGTTTACTTGAAGGGAAAGGGGGTGTGCTTTAATTGTGGCTTGAAGGGCCACATTGCACCAAATTATCCAAGTCCGAGGAAGGGAGCCTACTATACGTGTGGATCGAAAGAGCACTTGGCTTGAGGTTGCCCAAAAAAAGAGGTAGGAGAAGCAAGCAAAAGTAAGGGAGGCATCAGCAGTGGCAAGCTGGCTATTACAGAGGCGGAGCCACCGGATCGACCAACCGAACCTACATTCGACATGACAATGGACGCAATGCAATGTACTATTCTGATCAATGATTTAAATGATTGTGTGTTATTTGATTTAGGTGTTATTTATTAATTTGTGTTTGATTAATTTACTTAGAAATTAGATTCGCTTCGGGAAGAGGTAGATTATTCCCTAAATATAGAAAGTGTGAATAATGATTCCTTTTAAGTTATTGCGTAGAATTGTTGTATGGGTATTAAAGGCCACGTGATGTCAATGGATTTATTTCCAATTTGATTTGGGAACTCTGAGGTTGTTAAACCATGTGGCGATAAGTGATTTCCAAAGAAGGTGCATAAACCTTATGACTCTGAGGAA
This sequence comes from Panax notoginseng, assembly GCA_016801055.1. Classification (NCBI taxonomy): domain Eukaryota; kingdom Viridiplantae; phylum Streptophyta; class Magnoliopsida; order Apiales; family Araliaceae; genus Panax; species Panax notoginseng. The sequence continues at coordinate 79,853,120 of CM029022.1, forward strand.
GTCAAAGGTAATATTTTATTTTTTTCTAGCTGCAGGTCGCATGTACGGTAGAGTTATCTATCGATGTTTTAAGTCAAGAAGTTCTTTAGAAAATAGTGTGTGGGATACGCGATGTTCAAGATAGCCACTTCTTTAGCTAACTTGACGAGGAAATCGGTGGAATTTATATGGGTAGGAAATTATGAAGCGAATTTTCAAGAATTGAAGAAGAAGTTTAGGATGCCACCTGTGTTGTCTTTACCAGATAATACAAGAAATTTTGTGATGTATAGTGATGCATCGTAAAATGGACTAGGTTGTGTGTTTAGGTAGAACGACAAGGTCATTGTATACACATCGCTTCATTTAATTTTTTTAGAAAGGGAATCTGACTCATGATCCAGAGTTAGCGGTAGTAGTGGTTTCCCTGAGGATTTGGAGGTGTTATTTTTAGGTAGTGTGAGATATAAATAGACCATAAGTGTCTAAAGTATATCCTCGCACAGAGATATTTAAACATACGTCAGAAGTGATAGTTGAAATTAATTAAGGATTATGACTGCAAAATCCTTAATGAATAGGGTTGTCGACATCTTAAGCAAAAGGTATGAGTTATTTTTGTTAACTAAGAAAGATAGGTTCATAATAGAAATGGTTAAGTTGTGGTGAGATGTAAGATATCCGAAGAAGTCAAAGGGGAAGCTATTCAGATGGAAAATCGTATAACTTTGCTAGACAGAGTAAAGGAAGTGTAACTCCAAGATGAAGGTGTCAAATTCAAGATCGTAATTGAATGATGGTTAAAAGTTGAAGGAAGAAACTAGGTTTCGCTAGTATCAGGAATTGAAGATGATGTTTTGCATAAAATTATATGTTGAATCAACTAGGGAGCACGCATATATATTACGCATTCGACAATACTTTTGGTGGCAAGATATGGCGATAGATTTCGTGGTATGTCAAAGTTAGCATATTTCCTATCAATCAGTGGGCGAAGTTATATGTTAAAGATATTGTTTCAAGGCACAGTATTCCGATATCAATCGTGTTTAACAGAGATTCACGATTAACATCGAATTTCTAGAAAAGTTGTAAGAATGCATCGGAATGCAGTTGAGAATGAGCACGTCATACCATTTACAAATCGATGAGAAGGATGAAATGACAAGCCAGATATTGTAAGACAGTTACCAGACATTTACCTGTAGTTGAGTTCGCCTATAACAACAGCTATCATGTAAAGCGGGTATTGCCTTACGAAACGTTATATGGATGGGGGAACGAGACTCCACTATGTTAAAATGACGATGAAGAATGTCGACTGCTAGGGCTTAAGGTGGTACAATAAATTGCATAGATCGTCAAGGCATAAGAGCAAGATCGTTAGCAGACAGAAGGAAACATGTGTTTGTAGTATATAGTTTCTTTTCCTTGAGAATGTCCCAATGAAAGGGAAATACAAAATTTAGTAAAAAGGGAAAACTGAAATCGTGGTTCTTAGTTTTATATACTGCGAAGAGAGGGAAGAGATGGTTATGAGGTAGCCTTACCTTTACAGTTAGAGCATTCATAATGTTTTTCATATTTCAGTGCTACGGTCGTACAAGGCCGACTACAATTATATGATCGAGTACGAACCGTTATAGTTTGATAAAGATTTATCCTACTAGGAAATTCCTATTCAGATAGTTGACAGAAAAGAACAAGTTCTCAAGAATAAAGTGATACATTTTGTTAAGGTAATGTGGAGGGACCACAATGCTGAGAAAGCTACGTGGGAACTCGAAAATAAGATGGTGAAAAGTTATCCTGAGTTATTTGTTTAATCGATGTCTTCGATTTTGGGGACAGAATCCTTGTAAGGTGGGAAGAATGTGACGAATGAATTGTTTGAGTTGTGATTCTGGGGACATAATCCTTATAAGGAGGGAATGATGTAACGATCCAGAATTTTTGTATATAATTTAAAATATTTATTGAATTAAATAAATATTTTAGTTAATGAGTTTATTGCTAAATAAATATTTGATTGATTTGATTATTTATTAGTTAAATAAATAATTCATGAGTTGTGGGGAATTAACTTAATTAAGTGTAATATATTAATTAAGTTGGTATTTGGAAATTTTGTATTTTGAAGTTAATTAAATTAAATGAGTGTTGAATTAATTATTATGTGATAATATTCTAATTTAATTTAATAATTAAATTAGATAGTTGATAAGGATTAAATGAGTTGTCATAATGGTGTTTTAAATTAATTTAGTAATTAAAAGTGATGTACTAAGTTATTAAATAAAATTATAATTTATAATGAAAATTATAATTTTGTAGCAATTTGATTATGTGTCATTTTGATTTAGTAAGTGGATATGACTTTATTTGAGTAGTAGAATTTAATTAAATAAAGTGTGATAATTAAACTATATAATAGATGAATTATTAAAATAATATAAAAGGAGTTTTAATTTAGTTTTATCAAATAAGACTTAAGGTTGTTACCCCTTATTTTTTTTAATCTTGTTTTGCCAAACAAGCCTTAGTAGCTTTTGATTTTCAAAATTTTATAACTGATAAATATTAAGTATACGTATTATATTGTATTAAGTATATATCAGTTAAAGTTTTACGTTAAGTTTAAGCAGCCTAAGCCTAATTCTAAAGAAAACAAAATAGAGAGAAGGAAGAAGAAAGAAAAAAAAAGAGCTCTAGAGAGTTTGAGAGAGAGAAAAGCATTCTCTTTGATTTTGAAGCTATGTTTTGAGGAGAAGAAGGGGTCAAAACAATTCTCATCATCTAACAAAATATAAACAATGATTAAAGGTAGTAATCTAACTCTTTATTTTTAGTCCTTGTGTTCTTGAGTTTTTTCATGAAAAATTTGAGTTTTAGTTGATGAATTGGTTTGATAATTGGTATATGTGTTTGTAATCTATTATTTATCATCTATGAACGATTTTTGTATGCTTTAATCCATGAATTCATGTTTTAAAAGATGAATTTAAGTTTTTGGTTGATATTTGTTCAATAAAGGTTACTTTGGAGTCACAATTGGTGGATTAAACATGTAATACTATGTAAATTGAGATCATATTGTGTTAGTATGTTAAGAAACAAAAATAACGCAAGTTGAATGAATCAATTTTGTTAATAAATAAATTCGCAGTGAATGAATTCGCTAAACATGTTAAAACATGAATGTTTAGTATAAACATGAGTTTAGGGTAAAGATTTGGGTTAGTTAGTATTTCTTTAAATTATTGATTATTTGGTATGTTGTAGTTCTATGAATTACAAGTCCATAGAGTCGAAAAAGGATTCAATTGGATGTTTATAACTCAAGTTATGCAGATTTGAAGGAGAAATGGCCAAAAAATTGTGAAGAACACAAACTGCAGAATTGGGATCTGTGAATACCTGTCCCGGCGGGGGTCAAAAACCCCACCCTGGCGAGGGTGGGCAGATTGACCAAGTGTTAAATAAAAATCTAACGGGACATGTTTTACTAAAATAGCCATTACATTTTCATATGAACTCCGATTAAGGCTATTCAAGATGACTCGGAACAAAAAAGAGTAGACCTAAAACTTTTATTTAATAAGTTTTAAATTTGAGGTCGGTAACAGGGGTAAAATTTACCATCTTTAGGACTGATGTGCATTCTGAGGCAATCGGAGGGTGTCGGGCATGCACATATGCAAGTGTAGTGCTTCTGACGATAAAAGATGTTGTTCTAAGTTATATTACATGAATATTAGTAAATATAATGATTAATAAATGATGTATTAGATAAGTTGTGCAAGCATACTAAGCATACATAAGATAGACGATTCGGGTATGTGACGAATGAACGTCGAAACACTGCGATAAGTGTTAATGAACTTAAGAAGTGTTTCAATTCAATTAAAGTGAAAATTATAATATATGGAATATGGTTAATATAAAACTAATAACGAGTCCTCATAAGACTTGAACACTTGAATGAATTTCAAGTACGACTAAGAAGAAATATAGAATTGATTAATAAGTTATATTAGATTGAAACTCAACATTGTAAGAGTTGAGAATGTGATTTCAATGCTAAAAGTCTTATGTTATATTTTAGTTGTAACATTCCAGAATTTTAAATTGTAATATTAAATATTTGTTAAATTATATAAGTATTTAATGGATATGTTTATTATTGAATAAATAATTGTTCAATTTGATTTGATTTGATTTAGTAATTCTTTGCTAAGTAAATAATTAAGGAGTTAAAAAAATTAATTATTATGAGATAGTATACTAATTTAATTTAATAATTAAGTTAGAGAGTTTATAATAATTAAATGAATTATTATATTTTAAATTGAATTTGTAATTAAAATGAAGTGTTAGTTGATTAAATAAAGTTATAATTATAAAGAAAATTATAGTTATGTGGTATTGATTTATGTGTTAAAGTAATTAAATAAATTAGTATTAGAATTTATTAAATTGATTATTAAAATTTAATTAAATAAAAGTGTGACAAATAACATTACTATAAAGGAGTTGTTAAAATAAATTAAAGGAGTCTAATTGTGTTTTACCAAACAAGGTATAAGGATTAATTGATTTATTGTAATTAGGTTTACCAAACAAGGTGTAAGAGTTAATGGGTTATTTTTAGTTAGCTAGCCAAACAAGCCTTATGGCTTTTGATTTTCAAAACTTAGATAACTGATATTAGTTATATCTATATTTATATTAGGTAATTAATATATATTATTACCATACATTATTTTTTGGTTAATAAGTAAGTTAGAATAAAGTTAGGAGAAAGACTCAGAAGAAGAGAAAAAGAGAAAAATTGAGAGAGAATCTTAGAGAGTTTTGTGAGAAGAATTGGAGAAAAGAAGTCTTGTTGATCAAAGGAAGAAAGTTATCATCTTCTAGCATACAAGGTATCATCTAATTTTTTTTAAAAATTCTTTAAAGTTTAGTTATCTTCTTCTTCCAAAATTCTATGTAACAGCTTTGTGAAGGATAAATTGTGTGTGGTTTATGGTTTTGTATGATAAATTGTTTGTTATAAAACTGTTTTTCACAAGTTATATATGTGAATAGTCAATTAATTAATGTATGTTTGTACTTTGTGAAGAAACCCATATTACAGTGAGTTTATATGAATATGTATAAATATGGCTTAGTTTAAAAGTAAAATTAAGGTTTTAGTAGTTGTTTAATTTATAAATTGACTATTAAATTTAAAAGAGGATGAATAAACATAAACATGATATTTTGAATTAATGGTTTTGATTGAAAAACAAAGTTATAGTGATGATTTTATTAAAAATGACAAAAAAATGAAGTTTTATCAAAAATAGTGAAATTAGGTGTTTATGTTGCTTTATGGGTAGAATCATGTTAAGAGTCTTTGAATTATGTTTACATGAATTCTCTGTATGTATTACATGTTAATTAGGTTGTTAAAAAGGTGCTTGTAGGCCAAATTGGCTTTTTGTTCATGCTATTGTCGAGGCTGGTAGCCGAAGTATGGAGTTTGGCGCCGCAGCGCGGCCCAGCAGTGTAAGTTTGGCGCCGCAGCGCCGGAGCCACGCCGCAGCGCCAATCGTTGGCCTGTGTCTCACGTCGCAGTGCCAGCTCAGCGCCGTAGCGCCTGCCCACAGTGTAAACTGTGGCGCCATAGCGTGAGTTAGCAAAATGGTCAGACAGTGTAATTTATTTACACAGTCTGAAAAAGTGTTATGTGTTGATAGTAGGACTGATAAGTTATGATTTCAGTATTTCTATACTAAGAATGAATATGTTATTTATGATTAACTAGTAATGTAATTTGATTATGTCATTAAAAAATCAAATATTACATGATGAATGTACTTAGTTATATATATTGTGGTAGTGACTAATTATGTCATGATGACATATATATAGGGTATTGTGATTCAAGTTAATTCAGTATATCTTATGTGCAAGGCTAGTCTTCTAACTCCATACTTCCGTTGAGTTAGTTTGTTACGTTTATGCAAGTTTTCTAAATCCATTGTTTCATTGAGCAAGTTATTGTGTCTAATTCAATTACATTTTCGCAAGCTCTTGTATCTAGTTTGTTCATGATAGTGAAAGTTTTCTCAAACTTATTTTGATGTTGAGCAAGTTATTCTTGTCTTTAACTTGTTAATTAGAATGCAAGTTTATATAATCTAATATATTAATGTTGAATAGCTTTTATTGTTCAAATTGCTATTCGTTATGCATGCTTAATATTCAATTCTAATTAATCTTGGCTTAATATTGTTCTAAGCAAGGTATGTTATAGTTATTCAATATTTATGCTCTTAGATTATTCCGAAAGCATAACTTTTATATACAATGATTAATTCACTTATGATTTATTCCATAGCATAATGTGATTACCCTTTTATTCAACTAATCCTTAATTGATGTTCGTTGAATTTCAAATTACCTTGAAATGTATCCAAACCAAACCTACTTTGGTGCGGACTTGTAATCTAAATACTGAGATGAACAACTCTTTTATTAAAGGTTTACGCTTAGCGTTGAAATGGTTGTGCACAATACATTGTACGAAGGGCTGATCCCCCTAAGTACGTGGAGTCCTTATAGTCTTATGACTGTTAAAATTTAAGTTGAAAGATTACTTATAATTGTGGACATGGTTCGGGGTCGTTAGACCCTCAGTTGTATATTTCAGAATGTTAATAGAACATATTGCTCAGTTCTATTGAGCCTATTAGTTGGCAACTGTTGTAAGATTTTATTCATTGTTGTTTCAAGTGAGCTTTATTTGTTCACTCTTGCTTATATAACTGTTACAGCTAATGATGAAAAGGTAGATGTACCGAGCACCAGTAAGGGAAAGGGAAAGATGAACAAGTATTGAAGACTTGTAATATGTTGACAGTTATTTATCAAACTTTAATTTGATTGATGTAATGAAGTATTTATTTAATTTTCACATTTGAATGATTGTATTTAAATGTTAGATAATCTGTGAGATTTTTATTAATATAATCCCTTAAGGGAAGGTTTATTATTCAATTTTTATTATAATTGGGTAGTTAGATATGAATGTTTTGATTAAGTGAACACTGAATCTTGAGGTAATGAAGTATCGGGATTTGGGGGTATCACAAGTTGGTATCAAAGCTTTAGGTTATGAACCTTAGGTGGGGGGAAAGCCTTAGGAAGTAACCTTTGAAAAGATAGTGGTGATAAACTCTTATCGAGTTTTAAGAAAGAAGTAATAAAATACTTATGTGCTTATGTGATTATAACTTATATGCTCGTGAGTGACGAATAGTAATGATTAGTAACTAGAATTTTAAAATTTTGTTGTCAGGATGACTAATGTCGGAGAATCCAGTCAGGCTAGAGAGGAAGGACCTCAGATGCCTATAGAGGAGGAGCCTCGTGACATCTAGGTGGTTTAGGAACAACTACTGCCACGGGAGTCAGCCCCGTTGGTCACAGTGGTTGAAGATAAGGATGATGATGTGGAAACGGATGAGGAGGATCTCGTTGAGCTGTCACGGGAGAATGAGGATGACGAGGACGAGGAGGAAGAGATTCCACTGAACTCGATTGTTGCTAGTATGTATGATGAAGTCTACGACCGTAACGTGGAACTTCAGGACACCGTCGAGGAGTTGCAGGAGATAGTAGCTGAGCAACAAACTTCGTTGGCACAGAAGGACGACGACAACCAGGATCGAGATGAATGTCTGATTAATGTTGAAGAGAAGCTAATACAGACTGAAGGAGAGAACGAACGACTGCTCGAAGTGATTGCAGATCTAAATAACAAGCTGAAGGAAGAAGCTACTAAGAGGGCAAGAGCTGAAGACGCATGCGAGGAAGCGTATCAACGAACCGGGACAGCAGTGAGAGACACACAAGTAAAGATGATGAAGATGGAAGAGATGGACAACGTATTCAACGTCGTGATCAATCGAGCTTAGGATCGGGTCATGGGTTATCCGATTCAGTTCGAGACTCTTCCATCCTACGTGTTAGATCGCCGAACAATGTTCCGAATTTTGGAAGAAGAGCGTTGAAAGGCTATGGAGTATCTTAGTAGAATATCATAGGAAATGTGCCTATTATACTATTTATAAAATTTTAAATAAAATGTAAATCCCAAGTTTAGGTAACCTATTGGATATGATGATGATGTTATCCTGAAACTTTTGTAGTTCAGAAAAGTAATGAAAATAGCAGTGATGTTATTGTTTTATATTTTCAATGAGATTATGAGTAAATAAAAGTTATTATTTTATTCAAAGTGTTATGTGTTATGTGATTATTTCTTTTGTGGAAGCAAGTTAAGTAGAAAATACTTAATGAAGTTGAGTAATAATCTAATGAGTGTATATTTTAATAGAAAATGCCTCCAAGACGTCAAACACCACGATAAATGTGACAACCCGATAATTTAGATAATTATTAAAATCCTAAAATGATGGATTAAAGGTTATAAGATTAACCTAGACAGAAAATAAGTGTATGGAATTGACGTTTCTGTTAAGGAATTTTAAGGATTTCAAAATTTTTAAGAAGAACCTATATGGTTTCTTAATTGAATGAGAATAAAGAAATATGGGTTACAAAATTTCAAAACCCTAGAAATGAATTAATATGTACTTGAAGAAATATCGAGAATAAGGTATTACGATACCTGTAAATTCTATATGAACTGAATAGTCTAAGAAAGGTTATATAAGTACATATGGAAATTTTATTAAGGAGATAAGATTTCACATGAAGAGATGTTGTAAGGTTAAACGAAGATGAGTATATGTATAGAAATATATATATTTAGTAAGGTGCTATACATATTCTAGCAAGAGGAATGATGAATTAAGTTAATGATATAAGGATCAAAATAAAACTATGTTAGTAATTAACATAGCTTGAACGTTAGCCTTGACTGGCAAATAAGAATTTGAATAAGTATAAAGTCGTTAGTTAATACGATTAGCAATAAGAAATGAGTAATTTAAAACTCAAAATTTGAGTTAGAGATAGAATTTTGAAGCATGGACTGCTCGGTTGCGTCCGAAACGTCAAGTTTAGTCAGAATGGACAGTAAACACAAAATGTGTAAAGGTTGACTTTTGGTCAAAGTCAATAGTTGACTTTTTATGGAGAAAAGTCAAAATTAGTGTGAGAAGTGAAAGATGTTATATGGATAATGATATAATATTTAATATTATACCAAATGATGTGAAGTAAAAATATGAGAGGAGATTCAATATGTAGATATGAATATTGGTATCAAAGTAGTCAGTAAATTAAATTCATATTTGAATAAATGATTGAATATATTAAATTATATATTTAGTATATAAATAAATTGTTTGAAAACAATTTATGGAGAGGAGGAGGAAATTAAATTTAAGTATACAATATGAATTGTATACCTTGAATAAGTTATTTAAATTATGTATGAGAATTAAATAACCTAAATGGTTATTGTTATTTGGTGGTCCTTGTAATTAAATATATACTAGTGACCTAATCTAAGAGAATTGTGGAGCATGACAGAATTTATTTAATGATTATGTGAGTAAGTGAATACGAATATTATGTGATGGCAAATAAAAGAAATTAGTATGATCCTAATTATATATTAGGAATGAAGAATTAAATAACTTAAGGGTTATGGGATGAGAGAATTATGGTATATAAAATATATACTAATTTTAAGAGATTTATTTTATACATCTCGGTTAATTAATTTTATAACCGAATTATAGCAAGTCTAATTGGGTTAATAATTTAAATGTGCATGAGTAAGGATTTATGTTATAATTGAGGAAATGAAAACCCTAATTAAATAATTAGGGAATTGTAATATTAGAAGTATTGAAAGATGTTAGTTGTTGTAGCCAAACATTTTAATTTTGAAGCCCAAAAGAATTAATTGGGAGCCCAAAACTTAGCCCAATGGAGGAGGGACTTTTTGGACATTTAGTAAATCAATTAAAGCATAAAAGGAAAGCCAAAAATTGGACTAATTAAGGCCACATGGCCGGCCCAAACAAGAGAGGAGAGAAGGGGAGATGAATGTGATGATTATTTACTTTAGTGGGTTATCTACTCTTCCATGTGTCATTTCCTCCTTTAGCCACAATGTTTTATTAAGTGTACAAGCAACACTAAAATGATTAAGAAAGAGAAAGAGAGAGTGAGTGGGGGGAATGAATATTAGATATACAAATATATCTACACATTTGTTTATTTTTTTCTAAATCACAAAAACCCATTCCATTCCATTTCATTTCTCTCTCATCTCTTATTAGCTAACTCAAAGAAAACCAAATAGAGAGAGAGAGAGAGCCATATTTCGGCAGCCCCAAGAGAGAAGAGAACATAAGTTTTGATCTTCAAGCTAACCAAGATCATCATCTACTTTGAAAGATTAAGAAGGGCTAGCAAGATATTAAGGTATTAAACAAGATTTAGCTAGTTATTCTTGTTGTTTTAAATCAAAACATGGAGTTATGTTCTTGATCTTCAAAACTCTAGATCTACATGATTTAGAGTGTTTTATGTGTGGATCTATCCATTTTAAGTTTCAAAAGTTAGATCAAAAGCAAGAAAAGTGAAGCTAGATTTTCAAAGTGTAGAAAATCTTATTCTTCTTAGTCTTGATTGTGTTTAATCTTGTGTTTGATGCTTGTTTGATGAATTAAGAAACTTTGTTTCTAAACTCAAAAAAAAAACTATGAATATACATATTGATGAGTGTTTTATGTGTAGATCTACCCATATTGGGTGTTGATTTAGTTGGAAATCAAAAATAAATAAAAGTCATTTTTCTAGTTTTTGAGCCCTAAACTTTCTATGTACTTTGGATTTCCACCGTTTTTGATCTAAACATTCTTTTTATGATCCGTCAAAGAGAGGTGCTAGATATGTAAGTTAACTACTAAACCCAAGTGGTAGCACTCAAAAATGTTGAGTACACAAGTTTTAATGACTATTTTAGCAAAAATAGTTTTGTATTTTTTAGGAAAAATAGACTGTTTTGGACAGTCAAAGAGTAGGGGTAGTTTAGTCATTTTTCGGACATGTAAAAATTCTGGAAAAATTTGGGAGTATACTATGATAAGTTATCTAACATCTCCAAGTGGAATCACTGAAAAAGGAGTTGTAGATTTCCGTATGGAAAATATTTAATAAAGCACGAAAAACTGCAAAATGGCATTTAGCTTCTGCCGAAATTTTTAAAAGGGCATTTTCGGCAACTTAAATTATGAGAAAAATTCTGGCCTTTTGGGACATGAAAATATATGGTATTAAGTACCTTGTGTCCAAAAATGAGCTCATTACGAGTTAAAATGAGCAAGTTATGACCATTTCAATTTCTGTGATTTTCCGACGAAAATGGCTATAACCGGAGTTCTATAGCTCCGATGGCCACGAAATTTAAACTGGAGTGTCACGTTAAGACGAATAAGATTGTACCAAGAGATGAGAATTTCCAGAGTTGTGCACGAGGTAGCTAATTTCTTAAGGAATTAACTAAAAATGATTTTTAAAAAATACCAAAGGAAGTTGGAAAATTTTGGAAAAATACTTTGTGTATGAAATATGTGAATACATGTTTGTGCAAAGGATAGAGAAATAATAAGTTAATTTGGTATTTTCGTGTTCGGATATGGAATCCAGTTTGCTGGATTAGAAAATCTGATGAATCCAGCTTGCTGGATTGAAAAGAAGTTTACTGAATTGAAAATATGTTGAATCCAACTTGCTAGATTACAATCTAGTTGCTGGATTTGTAATCTAGTTTGCTGGATTGTAGTTTGACTTGCTGGATTAAAGGAATTATGTATCCAGTCTGCTGGATTGGTCATTAGGTTGAAGGATTATGAATCCAGCTAGCTGGATTGAAGTATTAGAGAAAACAGTTTGCTGAATTATAAACATTTTGCTGGATTATAGAAAAGAGTTTATAATATGAAAGATTAAGTGTTTAATCATAATGAATATGATACAGTGATTGAATAATTATCCAAGAATGATAATAATACCGATGTGTTAGGATGTTATCTAATATTTGATTAAGTGTTAGATAATCTATTAACAAAGTAATTGTATTATGATACAAAGTAGAATATGCTGATTGAAAGACCAATCTTATTATTAATGATAGGTCTTACCAAAAGAAGTTAACTTAAACTGCATAGCAGTAGTCAACGAATCAGGCAAGTTTTCCTAACTCAAACTTGAGTTGTATATTCAAAGCATGTTAGTGAATGATTATTGTTGATTATTCGCGTCTACACTGATTATTGATTTGCACTTGGTGCATGTTGCATATGTTTATCAGGTATGAAAGGCTGATCACCTTCATTACCATAAGGTTCAGTTAAATTGTTTATGGTCATTGTTGACCTTCAAACATTATTGATTCAGTCATGAAATTATTGAAACTTGATTCATGTTATTTCACAATTAATATATTGTTGAAAACTTGAAAGCTTATTCATTCTTTTCAATCATGATATATCTTCATTGTATTTAAACTTGCTGGGCAAATTTGATGCTCACATTTGCTATATCATGATAAAAATTTTTAGATTAAGATGAAAGCTTGAGTAAAGACAGAAGCAAAGTCAAAGTGCAAGATTAAATTATAGTGCAGTTAGATCTATTAAATTTTCTGACGAAAATATCATTGTAAACCTTTAAGATATTGAAGGTATGTATTAAGTTAAGGTTGTAGACCTTGGGAATGATGTGTAAAAGTTTAATGTATAAACAATTTATGTTTATATCTTCCGCAATAGTTATAGAAATAGTATACCAGATCCTTGGTGATTAGGACCGGGATTTGGGGATGCTACAGTTGGTATCAGAGCTGTAGGTTATAAACCTTAGGTAGGTGTACCTTAGGATATAACCGCGGAGAGGATGATAAGCAATAAACTCAGATCGAGTTTAAGGGATAAGAGATGAATTTAAGAAATTCATCATTTAAGTAAAGAGAAAGATAATTAAGATTCAAAGAAGAATCTTGAAGAGCTATAAGGATAAGAATCCGGAGTTACCTGACTCCAGTAATAGAGATGAAAAGTGATAATAAATAGACTATGTCTATAAGATGAGAAGTGTTAATAAAATCATAATATAATATGATTAAAGAGAAGAATAAGAAGATCGTAAAATAAAACGATCGTAAGTATAAGGAGAAATGATTACTAAATAAGATCACGACGTGATCAAGTTAAATCGTTGAATAACATAAGATATGTTAAGTGATTGAAATGATATAGCCTGATGCTATAAAGAAAATGTACTATGAAATGGTACGATGTAAACTCAGAAAAGAGTGGCAAATATTAAGATACGGATTAAAGAAAATTCGTATTAAGAAAAGAGAAAGTAAGAATGGTGTGGGTTTTCAATTGAGGACTCAAGTCAGCAGCTGAGTTGTATGATTTCTTGTATGGGCAGGGAATTTGTACTTGGTTTTAGAATCACTTAGCTTCCTGGTCGATATAGTGGTTAGGTTGACCGATTCTTTGTATGGGCGGGGAATTGTTCGCTTAGCTTCCTATATTGATTAGTGGCTGAGTTTGGTTTGACAACCACTTAGTTTCTTACAATGATAATCATTGGAACCTAATGTCGCGCTATTTGCTATATGCATGTGGATAAGGTGATTCTTTTCTCATGTGTATAACGAATAGGTAGAGAATATAAGGTTAAGTACGAGTTCTTAAAACTCATACTTATGGTACGTTCGTGACTCATAATTATATGAAATGTTTATGAACCCCTCAGCGAATGGACGCCAAAGGTCTGACTAGGACAAGTTCTTAAACTCATATGATTGTGGAAAGTTCCTGAACTCATAATGTGTGGTAAGTTTGATGAACTGGGTATAGTTAAGTTGTGAATGTAGAATTGAGGATGATAGAAATAGATAGACTTATTAAGAAATGGATCAGTAGAGAAATTGAAGTTGATGATGGAAGCATAGGTATTCCAAATCTTCTAGCTATGCTAGACTTCGAAGTTTTTGACATCAAGCTAAATACGCACTATGTGCCTTTTTGAAAATGAATTTTTATTCTCAACTCCTGGTGACCCTTGTGTATGCATGGACTTTGGGCCATCTACACCTCGTTACCTGTTGAGACGATAAAAAAAATGATTTTCAAAGATTTTTGAACGGTTTAAAGAAGAGTCTATGCTAATTGATTCGGCTAGACAAAAAAATAATTTGAGATGTCAAAATGTATTTTTATATCATTAATGCATCATGCAACCTGGTGCAAAGATGATAAAAATGATGGAGTTATCAATGCAGAATTACTTAGTGTCGGATGTGATCTAAAGATCGTCAGCCCACTATAGTATGATGTAGTATGACAAAGTCACACAATGACGGAATCCTCAAACGGACTGTAAATACAGTGCGGTATCATGACGTCATAAAATGATTTTCAGAATTTTAAAGAAAAGTTAAGTGCCAATTAAATTTGGACAGAAACATGTTTCGATTGAAATTCGAATTATTGGTATGCGTCTAAGCTATTTGATTCAGCTAGACAAATGTTTATGGAATTCAAAGTATTATTTGAAAGCTTATGCCGAACCAAATTGTTTTGGTGCGGAATCTTATGGTGAGTCTGAGGTGAATAACCCTAAAAATGGGGATATACTAATTGGATAAAATATTCCAATCTAAGAACGCATATAGTCGTTCCGATTACTAAGGTACAACAGACTGATCCTCTAAAGTACCCGCATCGGTAGTTTACCTTCTTTGTGATTGTAAACATACCAAATATAAAATATTTCATAGGTAGAGTACCTTTCTTTCTTAATTGAAAGAGGTAGCAGGTAGAAATACACTAAACCTCAAAGTTCATGATTTTATGATCCCTCAGACAGATATAAAAATATTTTAAACTCCTCAGAGTAATGTTGGGGTAGTATGTGATTATGGATATGAATAGTGTGAACTCATTGAGTACGAGTAGAATCTGAGATGATTGAATAAAGGTTATTATGACAACCTAGTTTTGTTAAATGTTTAGAAGATGTAAACTCCTAGCGAGTAGTTATGGTGAAATGTGATAATAGATGAGAAATCCTCAAAGAAGGAAATTGTAAAGGTTAAGTTAAAAACCTAGTTTTGATCAAGAGAATAAGCAGAGATTAGTATGCTTTAATTTCGGGGACGAAATTCTTAGAAGAAGGGGTGAATGTGACAACCCGAGAATTTAGATAATTATTAAAATCCTAAAATGATGGATTAAAGGTTATAAGATTAACCTAGACAAAAAATAAGTGTATGGAATTGACGTTTCTGTTAAGGAATTTTAAGGATTTCAAAATTTTTAAGAAGAACCTATATGGTTTCTTAATTGAATGAGAATAAAGAAATATGGGTTACAAAATTTCAAAACCCTAGAAATGAATTAATATGTACTTGAAGAAATATCGAGAATAAGGTATTACGATACCTGTAAATTCTATATGAACTGAATAGTCTAAGAAAGATTATATAAGTACATATGGAAATTTTATTAAGGAGATAAGATTTCACATGAAGAGATGTTGTAAGGTTAAACGAAGATGAGTATATGTATAGAAATATATATACTTAGTAAGGTGCTATACATATTCTAGCAAGAGGAATGATGAATTAAGTTAATGATATAAGGATCAAAATAAAACTATGTTAGTAATTAACATAGCTTGAACGTTAGCCTTGACTGGCAAATAAGAATTTGAATAAGTATAAAGTCGTTAGTTAATACGATTAGCAATAAGAAATGAGTAATTTAAAACTCAAAATTTGAGTTAGAGATAGAATTTTGAAGCATGGACTGCTCGGTTGCGTCCGGAACGTCAAGTTTAGTCAGAATGGATAGTAAACACAAAATGTGTAAAGGTTGACTTTTGGTCAAAGTCAATAGTTGACTTTTTATGGAGAAAAGTCAAAATTAGTGTGAGAAGTGAAAGATGTTATATGGATAATGATATAATATTTAATATTATACCAAATGATGTGAAGTAAAAATATGAGAGGAGATTCAATATGTAGATATGAATATTGATATCAAAGTAGTCAGTAAATTAAATTCATATTTGAATAAATGATTGAATATATTAAATTATATATTTAGTATATAAATAAATTGTTTGAAAACAATTTATGGAGAGGAGGAGGAAATTAAATTTAAGTATACAATATGAATTGTATAACTTGAATAAGTTATTTAAATTATGTATGAGAATTAAATAACCTAAATGGTTATTGTTATTTGGTGGTCCTTGTAATTAAATATATACTAGTGACCTAGTCTAAGAGAATTGTGGAGCATGACATAATTTATTTAATGATTATGTGAGTAAGTGAATACGAATATTATGTGATGGCAAATAAAAGAAATTAGTATGATCCTAATTATATATTAGGAATGAAGAATTAAATAACTTAAGGGTTATGGGATGAGAGAATTATGGTATATAAAATATATATTAATTTTAAGAGATTTATTTTATACATCTCGGTTAATTAATTTTATAACCGAATTATAGCAAGTCTAATTGGGTTAATAATTTAAATGTGCATGAGTAAGGATTTATGTTATAATTGAGGAAATGAAAACCCTAATTAAATAATTAGGGAATTGTAATATTAGAAGTATTGGAAGATATTAGTTGTTGTAGCCAAACATTTTAATTTTGAAGCCCAAAAGAATTAATTGGGAGCCCAAAACTTAGCCCAATGGAGGAGGGACTTTTTGGACATTTAGTAAATCAATTAAAGAATAAAAGGAAAGCCAAAAATTGGACTAATTAAGGCCACATGGCCGGCCCAAACAAGAGAGGAGAGAAGGGGAGATGAATGTGATGATTATTTACTTTAGTGGGTTATCTACTCTTCCATGTGTCATTTCCTCCTTTAGCCACAATGTTTTATTAAGTGTACAAGCAACACTAAAATGATTAAGAAAGAGAAAGAGAGAGTGAGTGGGGGGAATGAATATTAGATATACAAATATATCTACACATTTGTTTATTTTTTTCTAAATCACAAAAACCCATTCCATTCCATTTCATTTCTCTCTCATCTCTTATTAGCTAACTCAAAGAAAACCAAATAGAGAGAGAGAGAGAGAGCCATATTTCGGCAGCCCCAAGAGAGAAGAGAACATAAGTTTTGATCTTCAAGCTAACCAAGATCATCATCTACTTTGAAAGATTAAGAAGGGCTAGCAAGATATTAAGGTATTAAACAAGATTTCGCTAGTTATTCTTGTTGTTTTAAATCAAAACATGGAGTTATGTTCTTGATTTTCAAAACTCTAGATCTACATGATTTAGAGTGTTTTATGTGTGGATCTATCCATTTTAAGTTTCAAAAGTTAGATCAAAAGCAAGAAAAGTGAAGCTAGGTTTTCAAAGTGTAGAAAATCTTATTCTTCTTAGTCTTGATTGTGTTTAATCTTGTGTTTGATGCTTGTTTGATGAATTAAGAAACTTTGTTTCTAAACTCAAAAAAAAAACTATGAATATACATATTGATGAGTGTTTTATGTGTAGATCTACCCATATTGGGTGTTGATTTAGTTGGAAATCAAAAATAAATAAAAGTCATTTTTCTAGTTTTTGAGCCCTAAACTTTCTATGTACTTTGGATTTCCACCGTTTTTGATCTAAACATTCTTTTTATAATCCGTCAAAGAGAGGTGCTAGATATGTAAGTTAACTACTAAACCCAAGTGGTAGCACTCAAAAATGTTGAGTACACAAGTTTTAATGACTATTTTAGCAAAAACAGTTTTGTGTTTTTTAGGAAAAATGGACTGTTTTGGACAGTCAAAGAATAGGGGTAGTTTAGTCATTTTTCGGACATGTAAAAATTCTGGAAAAATTTGGAAGTATACTATGATAAGTTATCTAACATCTCCAAGTGGAATCACTGAAAAAGGAGTTGTAGATTTCCGTATGAAAAATATTTAATAAAGCACGAAAAACTGCAAAATGGCATTTAGCTTATGCCCAAATTTTTAAAAGGGCATTTTCGGCAACTTAAAGTATGAGAAAAATTCTGGCCTTTTGGGACATGAAAATATATGGTATTAAGTACCTTGTGTCCAAAAATGAGCTCATTCCGAGTTAAAATGAGCAAGTTATGACCATTTCAATTTCTGTGATTTTCCGACGAAAATGGCTATAACCGGAGTTCTATAACTCCGATGGCCACGAAATTTAAACTGGAGTGTCACGTTAAGACGTATAAGATTGTGCCAAGAGATGGGAATTTTCGAAATTGTGCACGAGGTAGCTAATTTCTTAAGGAATTAACTAAAAATGATTTTTAAAAAATACCAAAGGAAGTTGGAAAATTTTGGAAAAATACTTTTTGTGTATGAAATATGTGTATACATGTTTGTGCAAAGGATAGAGAAATAATAAGTTAATTTGGTATTTTCGTGTTCGGATATGGAATCCAGTTTGCTGGATTAGAAAATCTGATGAATCCAGCTTGCTGGATTGAAAAGAAGTTTACTGAATTGAAAATATGTTGAATCCAACTTGCTGGATTGCAATCTAGTTGCTGGATTTGTAATCTAGTTTGCTGGATTGTAGTTTGACTTGCTGGATTAAAGGAATTATGTATCTAGTCTACTGGATTGGTCATTAGGTTGAAGGATTATGAATCCAACTAGCTGGATTGAAGTATTAGAGAAAACTGTTTGCTGAATTATAAACATTTTGCTGGATTATAGAAAAGAGTTTATAATATGAAAGATTAAGTGTTTAATCATAATGAATATGATACAGTGATTGAATAATTATCCAAGAATGATAATAATACCGATGTGTTAGGATGTTATCTAATATTTGATTAAGTGTTAGATAATCTATTAACAAAGTAATTGTATTATGATACAAAGTAGAATATGCTGATTGAAAGATCAATCTTATTATTAATGATAGGTCTTACCAAAAGAAGTTAACTTAAACTGCGTAGCAGTAGTCAACGAATCAGGCAAGTTTTCCTAACTCAAACTTGAGTTGTATATTCAAAGCATGTTAGTGAATGATTATTGTTGATTATTCACGTCTACACTGATTATTGATTCGCACTTGGTGCATGTTGCATATGTTCATCAGGTATGAAAGGCTGATCACCTTCATTACCATAAGGTTCAGTTAAATTGTTTATGGTCATTGTTGACCTTCAAACATTATTGATTCAGCCATGAAATTATTGAAACTTGATTCATGTTATTTCACAATTAATATATTGTTGAAAACTTGAAAGCTTATTCATTCTTTTCAATCATGATATATCTTCATTGTATTTAAACTTGCTGGGCAAATTTGATGCTCACATTTGCTATATCATGATAAAAATTTTCAGATTAAGATGAAAGCTCGAGTAAAGACAGAAGCAAAGTCAAAGTGCAAGATTAAATTATAGTGCAGTTAGATCTATTAAATTTTCTGACGAAAATATCATTGTAAACCTTTAAGATATTGAAGGTATGTATTAAGTTAAGGTTGTAGACCTTGGGAATGATGTGTAAAAGTTTAATGTATAAACAATTTATGTTTATATCTTCCGCAATAGTTATAGAAATAGTATACCAGATCCTTGGTGATTAGGACCGGGATTTGGGGATGCTACAGTTGGTATCAGAGCTGTAGGTTATAAACCTTAGGTAGGTGTACCTTAGGATATAACCGCGGAGAGGATGATAAGCAATAAACTCAGATCGAGTTTAAGGGATAAGAGATGAATTTAAGAAATTCATCATTTAAGTAAAGAGAAAGATAATTAAGATTCAAAGAAGAATCTTGAAGAGCTATAAGGATAAGAATCCGGAGTTACCTGACTCCAGTAATAGAGATGAAAAGTGATAATAAATAGACTATGTCTATAAGATGAGAAGTGTTAATAAAATCATAATATAATATGATTAAAGAGAAGAATAAGAAGATCGTAAAATAAAACGATCGTAAGTATAAGGAGAAATGATTACTAAATAAGATCACGACGTGATCAAGTTAAATCGTTGAATAACATAAGATATGTTAAGTGATTGGAATGATATAGCCTGATGCTATAAAGAAAATGTACTATGAAATGGTACGATGTAAACTCAGAAAAGAGTGGCAAATATTAAGATACGGATTAAAGAAAATTCGTATTAAGAAAAGAGAAAGTAAGAATGGTGTGGGTTTTCAATTGAGGACTCAAGTCAGCAGCTGAGTTGTATGATTTCTTGTATGGGCAGGGAATTTGTACTTGGTTTTAGAATCACTTAGCTTCCTGGTCGATATAGTGGTTAGGTTGACCGATTCTTTGTATGGGCGGGGAATTGTTCGCTTAGCTTCCTATATTGATTAGTGGCTGAGTTTGGTTTGACAACCACTTAGTTTCTTACAATGATAATCATTGGAACCTAATGTCGCGCTATTTGCTATATGCATGTGGATAAGGTGATTCTTTTCTCATGTGTATAACGAATAGGTAGAGAATATAAGGTTAAGTACGAGTTCTTAAAACTCATACTTATGGTACGTTCGTGACTCATAATTATATGAAATGTTTATGAACCCCTCAGCGAATGGACGCCAAAGGTCTGACTAGGACAAGTTCTTAAACTCATATGATTGTGGAAAGTTCCTGAACTCATAATGTGTGGTAAGTTTGATGAACTGGGTATAGTTAAGTTGTGAATGTAGAATTGAGGATGATAGAAATAGATAGACTTATTAAGAAATGGATCAGTAGAGAAATTGAAGTTGATGATGGAAGCATAGGTATTCCAAATCTTCTAGCTATGCTAGACTTCGAAGTTTTTGACATCAAGCTAAATACGCACTATGTGCCTTTTTGAAAATGAATTTTTATTCTCAACTCCTGGTGACCCTTGTGTATGCATGGACTTTGGGCCATCTACACCTCGTTACCTGTTGAGACGATAAAAAAAATGATTTTCAAAGATTTTTGAACGGTTTAAAGAAGAGTCTATGCTAATTGATTCGGCTAGACAAAAAAATGATTTGAGATGTCAAAATGTATTTTTATATCATTAATGCATCATGCAACCTGGTGCAAAGATGATAAAAATGATGGAGTTATCAATGCAGAATTACTTAGTGTCGGATGTGATCTAAAGATCGTCAGCCCACTATAGTATGATGTAGTATGATAAAGTCACACAATGACGGAATCCTCAAACGGACTGTAAATACAGTGCGGTATCATGACGTCATAAAATGATTTTCAGAATTTTAAAGAAATGTTAAGTGCCAATTAAATTTGGACAGAAACATGTTTCGATTGAAATTCGAATTATTGGTATGCGTCTAAGCTATTTGATTCAGCTAGACAAATGTTTATGGAATTCAAAGTATTATTTGAAAGCTTATGCTGAACCAAATTGTTTTGGTGCGGAATCTTATGGTGAGTCTGAGGTGAATAACCCTAAAAATGGGGATATACTAATTGGATAAAATATTCCAATCTAAGAACGCATATAGTCGTTCCGATTACTAAGGTACAACAGACTGATCCTCTAAAGTACCCGCATCGGTAGTTTACCTTCTTTGTGATTGTAAACATACCAAATATAAAATATTTCATAGGTAGAGTACCTTTCTTTCTTAATTGAAAGAGGTAGCAGGTAGAAATACACTAAACCTCAAAGTTCATGATTTTATGATCCCTCAGACAGATATAAAAATATTTTAAACTCCTCAGAGTAATGTTGGTGTAGTATGTGATTATGGATATGAATAGTGTGAACTCATTGAGTACGAGTAGAATCTGAGATGATTGAATAAAGGTTATTATGACAACCTAGTTTTGTTAAATGTTTAGAAGATGTAAACTCCTAGCGAGTAGTTATGGTGAAATGTGATAATAGATGAGAAATCCTCAAAGAAGGAAATTGTAAAGGTTAAGTTAAAAACCTAGTTTTGATCAAGAGAATAAGCAGAGATTAGTATGCTTTAATTTCGGGGACGAAATTCTTAGAAGAAGGGGTGAATGTGACAACCCGAGAATTTAGATAATTATTAAAATCCTAAAATGATGGATTAAAGGTTATAAGATTAACCTATACAGAAAATAAGTGTATGGAATTGACGTTTCTGTTAAGGAATTTTAAGGATTTCAAAATTTTTAAGAAGAACCTATATGGTTTCTTAATTGAATGAGAATAAAGAAATATGGGTTACAAAATTTCAAAACCCTAGAAATGAATTAATATGTACTTGAAGAAATATCGAGAATAAGGTATTACGATACCTGTAAATTCTATATGAACTGAATAGTCTAAGAAAGGTTATATAAGTACATATGGAAATTTTATTAAGGAGATAAGATTTCACATGAAGAGATGTTGTAAGGTTAAACGAAGATGAGTATATGTATAGAAATATATATATTTAGTAAGGTGCTATACATATTCTAGCAAGAGGAATGATGAATTAAGTTAATGATATAAGGATCAAAATAAAACTATGTTAGTAATTAACATAGCTTGAACGTTAGCCTTGACTGGCAAATAAGAATTTGAATAAGTATAAAGTCGTTAGTTAATACGATTAGCAATAAGAAATGAGTAATTTAAAACTCAAAATTTGAGTTAGAGATAGAATTTTGAAGCATGGACTGCTCGGTTGCGTCCGGAACGTCAAGTTTAGTCAGAATGGACAGTAAACACAAAATGTGTAAAGGTTGACTTTTGGTCAAAGTCAATAGTTGACTTTTTATGGAGAAAAGTCAAAATTAGTGTGAGAAGTGAAAGATGTTATATGGATAATGATATAATATTTAATATTATACCAAATGATGTGAAGTAAAAATATGAGAGGAGATTCAATATGTAGATATGAATATTGGTATCAAAGTAGTCAGTAAATTAAATTCATATTTGAATAAATGATTGAATATATTAAATTATATATTTAGTATATAAATAAATTGTTTGAAAACAATTTATGGAGAGGAGGAGGAAATTAAATTTAAGTATACAATATGAATTGTATAACTTGAATAAGTTATTTAAATTATGTATGAGAATTAAATAACCTAAATGGTTATTGTTATTTGGTGGTCCTTGTAATTAAATATATACTAGTGACCTAATCTAAGAGAATTGTGGAGCATGACAGAATTTATTTAATGATTATGTGAGTAAGTGAATACGAATATTATGTGATGGCAAATAAAAGAAATTAGTATGATCCTGATTATATATTAGGAATGAAGAATTAAATAACTTAAGGGTTATGGGATGAGAGAATTATGGTATATAAAATATATATTAATTTTAAGAGATTTATTTTATACATCTCGGTTAATTAATTTTATAACCGAATTATAGCAAGTCTAATTGGGTTAATAATTTAAATGTGCATGAGTAAGGATTTATGTTATAATTGAGGAAATAAAAACCCTAATTAAATAATTAGGGAATTGTAATATTAGAAGTATTGGAAGATGTTAGTTGTTGTAGCCAAACATTTTAATTTTGAAGCCCAAAAGAATTAATTGGGAGCCCAAAACTTAGCCCAATGGAGGAGGGACTTTTTGGACATTTAGTAAATCAATTAAAGCATAAAAGGAAAGCCAAAAATTGGACTAATTAAGGCCACATGGCCGGCCCAAACAAGAGAGGAGAGAAGGGGAGATGAATGTGATGATTATTTACTTTAGTGGGTTATCTACTCTTCCATGTGTCATTTCCTCCTTTAGCCACAATGTTTTATTAAGTGTACAAGCAACACTAAAATGATTAAGAAAGAGAAAGAGAGAGTGAGTGAGGGGAATGAATATTAGATATACAAATATATCTACACATTTGTTTATTTTTTTCTAAATCACAAAAACCATTCCATTCCATTTCATTTCTCTCTCATCTCTTATTAGCTAACTCAAAGAAAACCAAATAGAGAGAGAGAGAGAGCCATATTTCGACAGCCCCAAGAGAGAAGAGAACATAAGTTTTGATCTTCAAGCTAACCAAGATCATCATCTACTTTGAAAGATTAAGAAGGGCTAGCAAGATATTAAGGTATTAAACAAGATTTAGCTAGTTATTCTTGTTGTTTTAAATCAAAACATGGAGTTATGTTCTTGATTTTCAAAACTCTAGATCTACATGATTTAGAGTGTTTTATGTGTGGATCTATCCATTTTAAGTTTCAAAAGTTAGATCAAAAGCAAGAAAAGTGAAGCTAGGTTTTCAAAGTGTAGAAAATCTTATTCTTCTTAGTCTTGATTGTGTTTAATCTTGTGTTTGATGCTTGTTTGATGAATTAAGAAACTTTGTTTCTAAACTCAAAAAAAAACTATGAATATACATGTTGATGAGTGTTTTATGTGTAGATCTACCCATATTGGGTGTTGATTTAGTTGGAAATCGAAAATAAAGAAAAGTCATTTTTCTAGTTTTTGAGCCCTAAACTTTCTATGTACTTTGGATTTCCACCGTTTTTGATCTAAACATTCTTTTTATGATCCGTCAAAGAGAGGTGCTAGATATGTAAGTTAACTACTAAACCCAAGTGGTAGCACTCAAAAATGTTGAGTACACAAGTTTTAATGACTATTTTAGCAAAAACAGTTTTGTGTTTTTTAGGAAAAATGGACTGTTTTGGACAGTCAAAGAGTAGGGGTAGTTTAGTCATTTTTCGGACATGTAAAAATTCTGGAAAAATTTGGGAGTATACTATGATAAGTTATCTAACATCTCCAAGTGGAATCACTGAAAAAGGAGTTGTAGATTTCCGTATGGAAAATATTTAATAAAGCACGAAAAACTGCAAAATGGCATTTAGCTTATGCCCAAATTTTTAAAAGGGCATTTTCGGCAACTTAAAGTATGAGAAAAATTCTGGCCTTTTGGGACATGAAAATATATGGTATTAAGTACCTTGTGTCCAAAAATGATCTCATTCCGAGTTAAAATGAGCAAGTTATGACCATTTCAATTTCTGTGATTTTCCGACGAAAATGGCTATAACCGGAGTTCTATAACTCCGATGGCCACGAAATTTAAACTGGAGTGTCACGTTAAGACGTATAAGATTGTGCCAAGAGATGGGAATTTCCGAAATTGTGCACGAGGTAGCTAATTTCTTAAGGAATTAACTAAAAATGATTTTTAAAAAATACCAAAGGAAGTTGGAAAATTTTGGAAAAATACTTTTTGTGTATGAAATATGTGTATACATGTTTGTGCAAAGGATAGAGAAATAATAAGTTAATTTGGTATTTTCGTGTTCGGATATGGAATCCAGTTTGCTGGATTAGAAAATCTGATGAATCCAGCTTGCTGGATTGAAAAGAAGTTTACTGAATTGAAAATATGTTGAATCCTACTTGCTGGATTGCAATCTAGTTGCTGGATTTGTAATCTAGTTTGCTGGATTGTAGTTTGACTTGCTGGATTAAAGGAATTATGTATCTAGTCTACTGGATTGGTCATTAGGTTGAAGGATTATGAATCCAGCTAGTTGGATTGAAGTATTAGAGAAAACAGTTTGCTGAATTATAAACATTTTGCTGGATTATAGAAAAGAGTTTATAATATGAAAGATTAAGTGTTTAATCATAATGAATATGATACAGTGATTGAATAATTATCCAAGAATGATAATAATACCGATGTGTTAGGATGTTATCTAATATTTGATTAAGTGTTAGATAATCTATTAACAAAGTAATTGTATTATGATACAAAGTAGAATATGCTGATTGAAAGACCAATCTTATTATTAATGATAGGTCTTACCAAAAGAAGTTAACTTAAACTGCGTAGCAGTAGTCAACGAATCAGGCAAGTTTTCCTAACTCAAACTTGAGTTGTATATTCAAAGCATGTTAGTGAATGATTATTGTTGATTATTCACGTCTACACTGATTATTGATTCGCACTTGGTGCATGTTGCATATGTTCATCAGGTATGAAAGGCTGATCACCTTCATTACCATAAGGTTCAGTTAAATTGTTTATGGTCATTGTTGACCTTCAAACATTATTGATTCAGTCATGAAATTATTGAAACTTGATTCATGTTATTTCACAATTAATATATTGTTGAAAACTTGAAAGCTTATTCATTCTTTTCAATCATGATATATCTTCATTGTATTTAAACTTGCTGGGCAAATTTGATGCTCACCCTTGCTATATCATGATAAAAATTTTCAGATTAAGATGAAAGCTCGAGTAAAGACAGAAGCAAAGTCAAAGTGCAAGATTAAATTATAGTGCAGTTAGATCTATTAAATTTTCTGACGAAAATATCATTGTAAACCTTTAAGATATTGAAGGTATGTATTAAGTTAAGGTTGTAGACCTTGGGAATGATGTGTAAAAGTTTAATGTATAAATAATTTATGTTTATATCTTCCGCAATAGTTATAGAAATAGTATACCAGATCCTTGGTGATTCGGACCGGTATTTGGGGATGCTACAATAAAGAACTACTAATGGAACCAATAACGACAATGTTGATGCTAACCCCGTTCAACAATTAGTGACATTACTGACATGAGCATCGCAAAATCAACCACAGAACCAAGGTACAACGTTTAAGGAGTTCAAGGCGGTTGGACCACCTGAATTCCGTGGGTCTATGAATCCAATCGAGGCATAGACCTGGATTATGGAGATAGAAAAGGTGTTTGATGTCGCTAGGGTAGGGGATGACGAGAGGACTACTTTTGCAACATTCATGTTGAAAACAGAGGCGAGTTATTGGTGGTAGGCCAATAAAACTCGAGAAGGGCCAGGGGTGATGACCTGGGATAGGTTGAAGGAGATATTCTTCGAGACCTATTTCCCAAAGAGTTCGAAGAGTCAGCTAGAGGTTCAGTTTTTAGAACTGAAGTAGGGAACGATGATGGTATCTGAGTATGCCGCGAAATTTAACGAGTTAGCGCGGTTTGCGCCATATCAAGTCAGTATAGACGAGCGCAAGGCGAAGAGGTTTGAACAGGGATTGAAGCCCTGGTTGTACAGTAGGGTCTCCCTGCTCCAATTGAAGACATTCGCAATAGTGATGGAGAAGGCAATACTCGCTGAAGGTGGAGGCGAGGCAGTGACAAAGTTCAATCAGGAACAAAAAAGAAGAAGAATGAGGTGGAGGTTAAGAATGGTAGTGGAGGTAGTGGAAATGGCGACAACAATTTGAAGAGGAAATGGAAGGAAATTGTGGGTAACAAGCAAAATAAGAAGTTTAAAGCATGTGTTACATGCGGGAAGTTTCACAAGGGTGTGTGTTTGATGGGAAAACGAGTATGCTTCAACTGTGGCCATGAGGGTCACATCGCCCCAAATTGCACTCAACCTAAGAAGAACGTTTGCTTCACGTGCGGGTCCAAGGATCACTTTGCTCGTGAATGTCCTAAGAAGAAGGCTGGAGAGATAGCAAGAAGTAACGGAGGTAGCAGTGGAGGAACATGGGCCATTTCTGGACCAACAACATCATACAAACCCACAGCCAGAACCTTCCACATGACTGTGCAAGATGTTGTGCAATCAAAAGATGTGGTGTCAGGTATTATCCCAATCAATGATATTGATGCTGATGTATTATTCGATTCGGGTGCTACTTGCTCGTTTATATCTGATGAATTTGCTAAGAGGTTAGGATTATCTAGTGAAGAATTAAATTTCCCTTTAAACATAGAAATTGCGAATAAGGAAGTAATCCCTGTTAGATTCGTATATAAGAACTGTAGGGTGAACATTAAGGGAAATATCATGATGGTAGATTTAATCCCAATTGGACTTGGAGAATTTGATGTTATTTTGGGAATGGATTGGCTGTTCAAATATGGAGTGGTAATTGATTGCCAAAAGAAATCAGTAAACCTTATGACTCCATCAAAGGTAGTATTCTATGGTAGCAAATCGCCTAGACAAATGAAATTTCTGACGATTATGCAGGCCAAGAAATTATTGAGTCAAGGCGGTGTGAGCTATTTAGCTTACATAGTTGATACTCAAAAGAAGGGTGTGAAACTGGAAGATATACCAGTGGTGAAGGAATTTGAGGATGTGTCTCCAGAGGATTTTCCAGGACTTCCACCTGACAGAGAGATTGAGTTCGTGATCGACTTAGCGCCAGGAACTGCCCCAATATTGAAGGCCCCGTACAGAATGGCTCCGGTAGAGATGAAGGAACTAATGGTACAACTGCAAGAGCTGCTAGACAATAAGTATATTCAACCAAGCGTATCACCGTGGGGAGCACCAGTGTTATTCGTGAAGAAGAAGGATGGATCGATGCGTCTTTGCATTGATTATAGGGAGTTAAACAAAGTCACTATTAAAAATAAATACCCGTTGCCAAGAATAGATGACCTGTTTGATCAGTTGAAGGGTGCTAAATACTTCTTGAAAATAGATTTGATAAGTGGGTATCACCAATTGAAAGTAAGGAAGAAGGATTTACCTAGAACGGAATTCAGAACTCGATATGGACATTACGAGTTTCTGGTGATATCTTTTGATTTAACCAATGTCCCTGCTGCATTCATGGATTTGATGAACAGGGTGTTTAAACCATTCTTAGAAAAGTTTGTAGTGGTTTTTATCGACGACATTTTGGTGTATTCCAAAACTCAAGAAGAACACGTGGAACATTTACGTTTAACGTTGGAGACACTAAGAAAGAAGAAGTTGTACGCGAAATTCTCTAAGTGTGAATTTTGGCTCGATCATGTACAATTTTTGGGTCATGTGATTGACAAAGATGGGATTTTAGTGGATCCATCGAAAATGGAAGCTATAATTAATTGGGAATAACCGAGAACACCGTCGGATGTGAGGAGTTTCTTGGGACTGGCTAGTTATTATAGAAGATTTATTCAAGATTTTTCCAAAATAGCCACTTCGCTAACAAATTTGACAAGGAAAGCTGTGAAATTTGTTTGGACGGAAAAATGTGAAGAAAGTTTCCAGGACTTGAAGAAGAAATTAAGCTTGGCACCTGTGTTGGTATTACCAGATAATACATGAAACTTTGTGGTGCATAGTGATGCCTCACATAAAGGGTGGGTTGTGTTCTTATGCAAAACGACAAAGTTATTGCCTATGCATCAAGACAATTAAAGGATTATGAGAAAGGATATTCGACTCACGATTTAGAATTGGCTACAGTAGTATTTGCTTTGAAGATATGGAGACACTATCTCTATGGTGAGAAATGTGAAATCTACACAGACCATAAGAGTTTAAAGTATATTTTCACTCAGAAGGACCTGAACATGCGTCAAAGAAGATGGATGGAATTGATAAAAGATTACGATTGCGAGATCTTTTATCATCCAGGCAAAGCGAATGTGGTTGCAGATGCCTTAAGCAGGAAAGGTTGGGAAAAGTTGATGCTGATAACCACTCAGGAGGACGTCATTTCAGAAATGGAAGGGTTAGAGCTGGAAATCAAATTTCCATAGGAATCCGATGAATGACTATTCCAGATAGAATCTGGTCCAACTTTAGTGGACAAAATGAAGAACGCTCAACTACAAGATGAAGAATGTGAGAAAATAAAAGAGAAAGTGGTTGACGGTAGTGATGCGAAGTACAAGATCGATACCGAGGGATTACTACGGTTCGAGGGAAGAATCTGTGTTCCAGCAACACCAGAGATTAAAGAAGAAATATTGACTGAAGCTCATAGTTCAAGATATTCAATTCATCCAGGTAGTACGAAAGTGTATCAAGATTTACGCCGACATTTTTGGTGGCCAGATATGAAAAAGGACGTTGCAGAATGCGTAGCGAAATGTTTGACATGTCAAAGAGTCAAGAACGAACATCAAAGACCAAGTGGATTACTTAAACCGTTAGAAATACCGGAATGGAAGTGGGAACACGTCACAATGGATTTTGTGGCGGGTCTTCCAACTACTCAGAGAGGATGCGATGCGATTTGGGTGATAGTGGACAGACTGACAAAATCAGCACACTTTTTGCCAATAAAGATTAGGTTCAATCTTGATCAGTTGGCAAGGCTGTACGTTAAAGAGATCGTTTCGAGACATGGAGTGCCAGTATCAATTGTGTCAGACAGTTGCGAATGTATGGGACTACAAGAATGTATGGGAACACAGTTACGAATGAGCACGACTTATCATCCATAAACAGATGGCTAAAGCGAACGAACAATCCAGAATTTGGAAGATATGATGAGAGCATGCATCATGGATTTCAAAAGAAGCTGGGAAGAACATTTATCCTTGGTGGAATTCGCCTACCACAACAGTTATCGCGCGAGCATCAGCATGACACCTTACGAAGCGTTATACGGTAGGAAGCGCAGAACTCCACTGTGCTGGGATGAAGTCGGTGAACGCCAGCTGTTAGGACCAGAATTGGTACAACAAACTGCTGAGGTTGTCAAACTCATCTGGACAAGATTGGTAGTAGCCTAAGACAGACAGAAAAAGTATGCTGATCAACACAGATAAGATCGTGCATTCGACGTAGGAAATTATGTATTTCTAAAAGTTTCTCCTTCGAAGGGAAAAATTCATTTCGATAAGAAGGGAAAGTTAAGCCCGAGGTTTATTGGACCCTTCGAAGTGTTGCGAAGAGTTGGAGAAGTGGCTTACGAGGTTGCTCTACCTCCAGAGTTAGAAAACATTCACAATGTTTTTCACATTTCGGTGTTACGACCGTATAAACCCAATTACAAGCACGTGATCGAGTACGAACCATTACAGTTTGATAAAGACTTGTCCTATGAAGAGATTCCTATTAAGATAGTTGGCAGGAAAGAAAAAGTGCTCAGGAATAAAGTTATACATTTCGTGAAGGTGATATGGAGGAACCACAAAGCTGAAGAAGCAATGTAGCAACTCGAAGAAAAAATGATGAAAGAATACCCTGAGTTATTTGTTCAATTAAAGTGAAAATTATAATATATGGAATAGGGTTAATATAAAACTAATAACAAGTCCTCATAAGACTTAAACACTTGAATGAATTTCGAGTACGACTAATGTAACGACCGAGAAATTCAGATCTTATTGTAAAATGATTTTATTAATTTAAATAATAATAAAATATTATCCTATGTGTTATCAAGATGGTTGTCGTTATATAACCTAGTGACGTTGGAATGTCGTAGTATTTGAGCTACGTGGATGAATTAAAGTGTTTGAATTTTCAAGACGAAAATAAAAATTTTCCGAGAAATTTTCCGAAAAACACTTTTCATCGGTATTTGCTCGGGATATAATTTTGGATTTCAGAGAAATACGTAATGATGAAATAATAAGGTGAGATGAATTATGTAATAAAAATCTAGTTATGGAAAAAACCATATTTCGCTTGTGGACTTAATTTATAAACGTTAAGGAAGGTGAAATAGTAATGAATATGTAGTAATGGTATGATACTTATGTATTGTACAAAGAAATGGAAATGAGTATAATACGAAGTATTATACGAGTTTGTATGAAGGATGAAAAACGGTATACAAATTCTATAGGAATTAGAATATAAGAATAATGCATAAACTATAAGTATATGTATTAAAGTAATGTTAATGGACTTGAAAGGATTGGCTAGGATTTTGTATAAAGCCAAGTGAATTAGAGGGTTAAGGCCCAAACATAAATTAATAAACCAATGAGGGTTACTAATGCAAAGCCCAAAGGATTTATAAATCCAAGCCCAAGCTAGATTAAAATGAATTGGTTGACCCATGGGGCAAAACCATATTAATATGGTAAATGTGTGATGACCAAGATAAGTGGTGACCAAGAATGTGTGGTGACCAAGTGAGGTGGTGATCAAGTAAGTGTGATGATCAAGTAGGAGTATTGACCAAGACTTTTAATTAATGACCAAGTGTAGGATTAAAGTTGTACTAGCCAAGTAATAAATAGTAAGGAGGTGGGATGTTTTAAAGACTAAAATACCCTAACTTTGGACAGTCTATAAATAGAAGAGCTTGCAAGTTATTTTGTTGGTTGTTCAAATAATCCAAAGTGCTTAAGTGTTAGAGAGAATAAGCTAGCAATAAGTCATTCCATAACTAAGAAGAAGAAGCAAGCTACCTTACCAAGACAACAAAAGTAAGATTTCTTCTCCAATTATCTTCTATCTCTACCATGATAGGTTGATAAGAAAAGTTGGATTAAGAAACATAAATGAGTAAGTAATGAACTTAAGCCAATTAAGTTAGCAATAAGTCATTTAAGCTAACATAAGTTATAACTTATGAGAAAATAATATGAACTTATAAGGAGGTTATTAAGAGAATTGATATGAAGATAAAGGAATTTATATGATCATGTGTATCATATATACCTAAGTTGAGTTATATGTTGAGAACATATAAGAAATGATGCTTAAGAAACTTAAATTGTCATAAGTCATTAACAATGAAATCTTAAGTAGTTTATAAATTGACAAGTTATAAGCTCATTAAGAATAAGTTAAAATCCAACAATGAACATAAGTATGTTGAGATGTTCACATGAAGAATAGACTTCACTTGTAATGTTGAACAAATCATAAGAAGGAAGATTTGCCGGAAATTGCACGATTGAACGACAATCGTCGAATTCGTAAAATTCTCGTATTGAAAGTCAAATTTTGTGTTTGATCATGGAATTATTACTTTATATGGAGTAAAGTCATATTTGGCATTTAAGAGTTGCGGACTCAAAAATGACCAGATTCCGACTTAGAACGAAGAAACGAGCGTTGAACGTTCACGAACGTTTATCGTTTTTGTTAAAAATGAACCAATAGGGGAATTTTTAGCAAACAAAGTCAAATAGATAAAATTCTTAGATGATCATGTAGAATATGTAATTTGTGAACCGTAGGCTTTTGAACGAGCCAATTCGGACTTATAACGAAGAACTTATGCGTCTGGGAAATTCGAAAAATTTCAAAACTGTAATTTTTTTCTGGTGCACAGAGTTGGCGCCGCGGTGCCAACCCCAGGCAAATGACCGGCGCCCCAGCGCCATGCACAGTGCAAGACCTTCTGGAGAGTGGCGCCGCAGCGCGGCCCATTACATAAGAACTCGCGCCCCAGCGCCAAGTCCGAGACATGCTAGAATAGGGCTCGCGCCGCAGCACGAGATGTAAGTATAGGACCGGTGCCGCAGCGCCAATCTCAGAACAAGGATGATCAAGAATGTTCTAAGTACAAAGAAGGAAATGAAAATAAACACAAACTTAAGGAAGGTAATGTAACATTGTTTAAACTTTGTTAAACCTTAAGGAATGTAATGTAAAGGTTAAGATAGCCTAGTCAAGGATAAATGCAATGGTAATGATAAATCGGAACGAATAGTAACTGAATCTAATACACAATTAGATTGAGAAGAAAGGTAAGATATAGTCGTATACATACTTGATTATATGTGACCTAATGTAAGGCATTATGTGATCATGTACTGTAGGGACTTGAAAGACTTAAACATAAAGTTAATATATGGTAGTAGACGCCAAAGGCAAGTATTCTAACTCTTATTTCAGTTCAATCTGAACAAGTTTAAGATTCATGTATTCTTTCACATGGATTGAGGTATGTTGAGGTTAAAGCCAATCTTTTTGGCTAAACTTGATAATCTACTCTTGTATTATCAAATGTTGCTGTCTTTTGTCAACTACTTGATATGGTTTTCAAAAGAAGACTGAAATGTTAAACAAATGTTTGTCGGTAAAACGACAGGCACGTGAGGTTGCCAAATGATTAAACGTACATACGTTTAATGGATGTAGTGTTGATCAACATAGAGTACAATAGGCTGATCACTTAGAAGTGCTCGTAAGTAATATCGGGCTTACAGAATTCGTTCCGGGTTGTCCTTTTTCAATAAAGAATGAATACTCAAGGTCTTTGACCAGAGTGGATGTTTTACTAAATATTGTTATTATTGTAAAACATTTTTGAAAGAAAAGATGAAGTGCTATTTTGAATTATCAATAGTACTTCATAACTATTGTTCAGTTATTGAAGATATACGATTCGTATGTGTCAAGCATGTTGTTATTGAATTGTTATACTTGCTGAGCTAGCCATGCTCACTCTTGCTTGAACCATATGAATGCAGCTAAGACTGAACGTCCCGAAGGATCAAAAAGGGATAAAGGAAATGCTAAGGTAGATTGTTAAGCTGTCTT
This sequence comes from Panax notoginseng, assembly GCA_016801055.1. NCBI lineage: Eukaryota > Viridiplantae > Streptophyta > Magnoliopsida > Apiales > Araliaceae > Panax > Panax notoginseng. The sequence continues at coordinate 79,887,272 of CM029022.1, forward strand.
GTAATAGTATAGGTCTATTGTTGTAATGTAACTGATATTATGACAAAGAACCTTTGTAATGGGTATAGAACCTGGGAAATTATAAATATTACTTTAATATATAGAATTTATATTCGTTCTTTGAGACTATTCAATTGGATGAATGTATAAATGTTGTACAGTATAGCACCATCTGTCGGGTTGGAAGATACTCGGATTTGGGGGCGCTACAAGTTGGTATCAAAGCCTAGGTTATAAAACTTAAGGGGGAAAATAGAACCTTAAGTCATAACCTTAAGAAAGAATAAAGAAGTAAAAGATGGAAAGTAACTCTATAAAAATGCATTATATTATGTTATGTGTTTCTATTATTTCACTGACGTGTACTAATCAAACTATATTGTTTTATTGTAGATGTCAGGAGAAAATGATATGTATAGAGATATACATATAGTGAGCGAGGATTCGGTTAATCGGGTAGAGATACTACCAAATACTGTAGCCGTAGAACTAGAAGTGGTGACAATTGAGTCCGGAGACTCAGACGATTTAGACTATATGTCTATATTTGATGGCATGATAGAGGAGGAGGTGGATGTGATGTCCTTTGATCAGGTTCCAGCTACAGAGGAATTGTCTACTGGATAATCAATGAAGGCATTGTTTATATCAGTATTGGATAGAAATATCCATTACTGCCAAGAGGTTAAGGAGTTGAAAGAGGAACTCCAATCTGTCCGGGAGGACAAGGCTAGTATGGAAGGAATGTGGGAAGAGGAGCACGATGATAGAGTCCTAGCTATGGACAAGGTCCGAGATTTGAAAGAAGAAGTCTTTGAGCTCAAATAGGAGCTAAAGACTAAACAGCAGAAGTTGGAGAGGATGTCCTATATACATAGGAGTTCTCATGTAGATTTCCAGCAGCAGTTAGCTGGATATCAGATAGAAGCAGGACAGACCCGCCATACCATCAGTAGAGATGTTGTTGTCGATTTGGCCAGAGCAGACTTTGAGAATGCCTTACGGCAGATGTAATCTAGCAATAGCTGGAGTAGCTTAGATATGTAAATATTATATATCTAGTAGTGACATAAAACTCTCTTTTGTATAAACAAAGGGTAGTCTTTTGTAAATCCCAATTTTTGAAGTAATTACGGGATGGTAATGTAATCAGCTAAGGCTGAGTAATGTATACAATGTAGTGTTATACTACAAGCTATGAATCAATATAAGTCTTTTCTTGGAAAATATTGAGTAATGAGTATGATTTATTGTTTTATTATAAATAATAACAAACCAACAAGAATAAAGTAATAATGATGTGTTGTTTTCTTAACAGCAAAATGCCGCCAAGAAGGAGACAACAAAATCAAGACGCTAATGTTAACCAACCGGAGGGTGGTCCGGTTAATCCAATGCAGGAGTTCGTTAATCTTTTAACGGCTGCATTTAATAGAACGGGGGCTAATATACCTGTGATTCCTGGAGTAGTACGAGCTACTACTTTTAAGGATTTTAAAAGTGTAGGTCCGCCAGAGCTCAAAGGAACTACGGACCCTATAGAAGCCCAGACTTGGGTAAAAGAAATCGAGAAAGCATTTGTAATAGCAAATGTTGAGGAGGGTCAAAAGGTTGCCTTTGCAACCTATTTGATGAAAGGAGAGGCCAACTTCTGGTGGGAGGCAAACCAGGCTACGGCCGATATAGGAAATCTAACGTGGGAGAGGTTTAAGGAGATTTTCTTCGAGAACTATTTTCCCACGAGTATGCAAGGAAGGATGGAAATGAGATTTCTTGAATTGAAACAAGGGGATATGACAGTTCCCCAGTATGCTGCCAAGTTTAATGAACTGGCATGATTTGCTCCACATCAAGTGGACACTGAAGTGAGAAAGGCTAGAAGATTCGAGCAGGGCTTAAAACCCTGGCTCTATAGCCGAATCTCAGTGTTCCAAAGTACTTCTTTTGGAACCATACTAGAAAAGGCAATCATTGCTGAAGATGGGAATGAGGCTCTTAGCCAATACCACAAAGATAAGAAAAACAAGGGCAAGGGTGATGGAGGATCCAAGACTGAGGGAGCCAGTGGAAGTGGCAACGGTCAAAAGAGGAATGGCTTTAACTCTGGGAATACCAGAGTAAAACAAGGGGATTCTAAGGGAAGGATGGAGGCCTGTAAAACCTGCGGGAAGACTCACTTAGGAGTCTGTCTAAAAGGAAAGGCAGTATGTTATAATTATGGATAGGAAGGGCACATTTCGCCTAACTGCCCAAATCCAAAGAAAAATCATGGATATTTTGTATGTGGATCAACTGATCACATAGCAAAGAATTGCCTGAAGAAGGGGACGGAAGGAAGTAAGGGAACTAATAGTGGTAAGTTAGCTATTAGTGGTCCAGCTCAGCCGAGAAAATCAATGGCTCGCACTTTTAACATGACGGTCCAAGATGCTGTGGCATCAGGGGATGTAGTTGTAGGTATTATTTCGATCAATAACATAAATGCATACGTGCTTTTTGATTCGTGATTTTGCTAGACGACTAGAATTATTTCCCGAAAAATTACCTATACCTTTGAACAATAAGGTAGCAAATGAGGAGATAATTCCTGTTGAAAATATTCATAGGAGTTGTTGCGTAGAGGTACGGGGTTATAAGTTATCGGTAGATTTAATACTGATAAAGTTAGGAGAATTCGACGTAATTCTTGGAATGGATTGGTTAATTAATCATGGAGAAATTATAGATTGCAAAAAGAAATGTGTGAAAATCAAGTCGTTGAAGCAACCTCCTGTAGTATTTTACGGTAGTAAGTTGCCGGGACGTCCGTGTTGCCTTACGATGACACAAACTAGAAAATTATTAAGGAAGGGTTGTATAGGTTACCTATGCCATGTTGTGGATACCCAAAGAGTGGGAGCAACCATGGAACAAATACCTATAGTAATTGAGTTCATGGATGTATTTCCAAGTGATTTACCAGGGTTACCGCCGGATAGGGAGATCAAATTTGTGATAGACGTTGTGCCAGGAGAGGCACCAGTCTCAAGGGCACCGTATCGTATGGCGCCTGTGGAAATGAAAGAACTAATGGTTCAGTTACAAGAACTATTGGATAGAAAGTACATTCAACCAAGTGTTTCTCCGTGGGGGGCACCAGTGTTGTTTGTCAAGAAGAAAGACGGATCGTTAAGGCTTTGTATTGACTATCGGGAGTTGAACAAGTTAACGATAAAGAATAAATACCCATTGCCCAGGATCGATGATCTCTTTGATCAATTAAAAGGGGCAAAGTATTTTTCTAAAATGGATTTGAGGACGGGGTATCATCAGTTGAAAGTTAGGAAGGAAGATGTACCAAAGACGGCATTTAGGACTCATTATGGTTATTACGAGTTTCTGGTGATGTCATTTGGATTGACGAATGCACCAGCTGCATTTATGGATATGATGAACAGAGTGTTCAAACCATATTTGGACAAGTTCGTCGTAGTGTTTATCGATGATATTCTAGTCTATTCTAAAACGCCAGAAGATCATGCTGAACACTTAAGATTAGTGTTGGAAACACTAAGGAAGGAGAAGCTATATGCGAAATTCACCAAATATGAATTTTGGCTGGAAAAGGTGCAGTTTTTAGGTCATGTCATTGACCAAGAGGGGATTTCAGTAGATCCAGCGAAGGTGGAAGCAGTGATGAATTGGGAACAGCCGAAAACGCCGACTGAGGTACGGAGTTTCCTAGGGTTAGCAGGGTACTATCGAAGATTTATCCAAGATTTTTTGAAGATAGCTACCCCGTTGACTAATTTGACAAGGAAGACGGTGAAATATGTATAGACGGATAAATATGAAGGCAGTTTTCAAGAACTGAAGAAAAGATTAAGTGAAGCGCCTGTTTTGTCGTTGCCTGATGACACAGGAAATTTCGTAGTGTACAGTGATGCTTTGCATAGAGGACTTCGTTGTGTGCTTATGCAACATGGCAAAGTCATTGCGTATGCGTCACGGCAGTTGAAGGATTATGGGAAAGTTTATCCTACTCATGATCTGGAACTAGCCGCAGTAGTATTTGCCCTAAAGATATGGAGACATTATCTTTATTGGGAAAAATGTGAGATATATACAGACCATAAAAGTCTAAAGTATATCTTCACTTAGAAGGAGTTGAATATGAGACAGAGGAGATGGCTAGAGTTGATAAAGGATTATGATTGTGAAATCATGTATCACCCTGGAAAAGCCAATGTAGTTGCCGACGCCTTAAGTCGGAAGGGTCGGGAAAAGTTGTCTATGTTAACGGCTCAAAATGAGTTAATAACAGAGATGGCTAGTGTAAGACCCCAACTTATTAACGAATAAAATTAAATTTTCTCTAAATATTATTGTGAATAATAAGGGGTTAATTTGATATAATACTTTGGTTATGGGTGAAATGTGCAAATTTTGCAAAATAAGCAAGTGGTTATAAAATATTTATTTTTGGTCGGTGAATATTTGGTTGGTCGTGGAATATTCTTGCTGTCGGGGAATATTCGTACGACGACGCAGCCTTGTGTGGGCCCCATAACGGAAAGCGATTGGATGAAGAAAACGACAAGTATAAGTTGTTTATAAATAACGGCGTAGTTGTTACCGTTAATACTGTTGGAATACCCGGTGGTTAAAATACAGTAGCACACGGTATTGCACCAATTATTGATTCTTACGTAAGAAGGCACTACTCAATAATTGTTACAGTAGTTATTATTCAATATTTTATTTTATTGATTCAATAATTGCTGCGTTGATATTTTATATTATTGTTGTTTCAATAATTGTTGCTGCACAGTATTTTCATTTATCAAATCAATAATTCATATTATTTGAATAATATTATTAGATAACATTATTGGTAATGTCTAGAAAGTTCTGTCTAAGGAGAGGTTTGGTCATCTAATTGCGCGCCAGTAAGGAGAAATCCTTATTGGAAAGCCCCCTCTTTCCTGGGAACGGCCTGGTTGTCATAAATGTGATTCTGTAATATTATTTGTGAATAATTAATTATTGATTCATATGATAAGGAAATATTTATTCTATGTGGATATAAATGAGGGATATATTTTTGTGGTTAAAAATGAAGGAGTTAATGTTGAGGTGTTTTATCAGTATTTTTATCGGAATGGAGGTATTAAAAAAAATCAAATCAGGGTTTTTGAGAAATATTGCGGGTGTTATAATTTTTAATCCGACCGTTGGATCGTGGTAATCTTTGGATATGTTATACATATATAAGTTGAGTATATGTCCACAAATTTTGAACCGTTAAAAATGAACGTATGATTTATTATGAATTTTACAAGATGACTGGTTCAGAAATTGTTGAATTTTCGGAGTTTATTATTTTGGTGGAAAATTCTAGAATTGGTGGGCCCCACTTGTGGTTGGTGAAGAAATGTGCTGAATTATATTTCAAATGTGGTGGGTGGGAATAGTAGCAGGTAAAGCCATCAGGTTGCAGGTCAAACCTACCAAAATTTTCCTATAAATAGAGGGCTAAGTTAGAATTGAAAATCACACCAGAAACAAGTTTTCTCTCTTTCTCTCTCTAGATTATTGAGTGTATTTTGTGAGTATTTAGATACTTTGAGAGTTTCTATTCATCAGAGCAAGTTTCTTTCAGCCTTATACCGGTATTCCGACCAGAAGTACTGATATTTTGAGGTAAGGGATATTATTTTCTTCTTAATGATATTATTTTCTTCAATATCATTATGCTGAAATATTGATATGAGTTTTTATCAAATTTGGAACTTTTTGTGTCGGGGGTTACTATTCACGTATACGGCACTATTCACGTATACGGCACTATTCACGAATACGGCACTATTCACCGAAAAATAAAATTTTCCCTTTTTGTCCAAGATGTCTATTATGGTTACTATCTTTGATTGTATCCATGTTTTGATCTTTATTTTTGAATTCTGCTTCACAATTGATTATTATGAAGTATTATTGATCTTGGATAAACTGTTATACGAATCCCTACTATTTGTCCTTCTGTCTCATTGGATTCGTTCTCTTTAAGATATTTTTCATCATCCTCAGTCCTAAATGATGATACAAATGAATATCTTTGGCCTGTAGTGCAAAGATGTATAATTACTTGATGAATATCTTTGGCCTGTAGTGCAAAGATGAACAGGTGTTGAGATGAACATGACCGACTGATGATACAAATGAATATCTTTGGCCTGTAGTGCAAAGATGAATATTTGGTTAAAGATGATTATTAATTGATGTTACAGGGATAAAATATTGATGATGGACTTTTAAATCTTAGAAGATAGTAGAATTCTTTCTCTACTTGACTCTTCTAATGGTTTGTTGTTTCCGCTGCAGTTGTTGATCTAAAACTTGTTGTCGATTATATTTTATCAGATTTTTCCCTGTTGAAGACTAACGATAATTTGTTGTATATTATCTTAGTCATAATATTCTTTACTGGGCTAGTTGAGCTCACCCTTTTCCTTTTTGTTCCATTTTTCTTCTCAGGAGGTGAGAACATAGCAGGATCTAGTCGGGGTATGGAGTAATGGTTCTAGAAAGATGTATTAGCAGTCCTCACTATTTCTGTAAAATAGTGTTTGAATAATTGTAATGAGGATTTATTTGAGTGTGGATATTGTCTAGAAGACAATATTTGTATTTAAACTCACAGTATGTGTTGTCGTATTTTGCACGACAATTGTATTATTGAAGTTGTAGTTTGCTTTCTGTACCATGTATTTGGCGACTCAGAATGGGTGTTGTATACCTATTCTGGGGGCGTCACAGTTGGTATCAGAGCTTAGGGATATGATCCCTGGCTGAGATGTGAGACAAGAACTAGGAGGGGAGAGACGGGGAATTCCTTCGCTAGTATGACCTGACTAAGTTTATTTGGTGTTTATTTGGTCGGTCAGAGTATAGGGATAATATATGACATGACTATTAACCCTTGTTTTATGGCAGTATTTAAGAATGGCAGCTGAGAACGTTAACAATGGAGTGTATCAGACTGTGGAACACCTTTGATCACAAACCAGGAGAACGTGCAACAGGAAGGCAATATTCCTCCTGTAAACAACGTTACCGAGCAAACGATGAATGATGGAATGTTTAGGAGCTTTTTGCAGTTCATGCAAAATCAGACGAGGGAGACTCGTGTGCAAAATACGGGTGGAAATAATGACAACACGCGGTTTGTCACAGCCAAGCAGTTCAAAGAGTTGGGACCACCAGAATTTAAGGGAAAGCCGGATCCGATCATGGCGGAAACGTGGGTCAAGCAAATTACCAAGATATTCGATGTCTTGGGATGCACGGAGGAACAGAAGGTTCCATTCGCCACCTTTATGTTCCGCGGTGAGGCAGACTACTGGTGGGAGTCTGTGAAGCGTACCCAGCCTGACGCACTCAATATGTCCTGGGAAACATTTCAAAAACTGTTCAATGACAAGTACTTTCCCGAAAGTATTCGTCATATGAAGGAGGTTGAGTTTATTAGACTGGAACAAAACAACATGACGGTGTCCCAGTACGAGGCGAAGTTTGCAGAGTTATCCAGGTTTGCACCTCATTTGGTCGAAAATGAGGAACGAATGACGCGGATGTTTCTGAGAGGTTTAAAACCTGAGATTCGTCAATACCTTATCTCTCATAAATTTTCTCTGTATTCAGACGTTGTCAACAGGGCCCAATTATTAGAGAGAGATAATGAGTATACTCAACCGAGGGACCACAACCAGGGTCATACCGGTGACAGCAATCATCAGAGCGATGATAACCAACGAGGAGGGAAAAATACGAACAAAGGCGGTAACCACTCGGGTGGTCATCGTGGCCATGATAATAGGAGAGGTGAGTCAAGTGGAAATTTCAGAAAGAGGAGATTCAACAATGACGGGAAGACATCAGCACCAGCACCAGCACCAACAACAAATTTTAGGGGAGGAGAACGACCGCCAGTTAGATGTTACAAATGCGGGAAAGAGGGACATATCAGCCCAAACTGTCCACAACAATCCAAGGTGTGTTACAACTGTGGGAAGGAAGGCCACATCGCTCGAGATTGTACTATAGCGAAACCAAGTTCAGCGGGAGTGGTGATTCCAAGGGCTGTCCCGGATAAGGCGAAATCAGCGGTTCCTGGAAGAGCGTTTGTCGTTACTGGCCAAAACGCGAGAAACCCGAACGAGGTGATCACGGGTAAGCTAATCTTGAATTCTTGCGAAGTTTATACTTTACTAGATACCGGTTCTACCCATTCTTTTATCTCTCCTGCTTGTGCTCAACGTTTAAACTTGACTCCGGAGAAATTGGACTTTAACTTATCTGTTGAAACTCCGTTGGGTGAAACCTTCGTTACATCTACAGTTTATAAATCTTGCATGATCCAAGTTGGCGCTATCACATTACCTGTTGATCTTATCTCTTTAAAGATACTTGCTTTTGATGTGATTTTAGGAATTGATTGGTTAACCACTCATCATGCTAAAATTGATTGTTTTCGTAAGGTTGTTAGTTTTCATATTCCTAACCAACCTGTCATACGAATTCAAACTACTAAACCACTAAAATCAGTCACTGTCATATCGAGCCACAAAGCTATTCGTTTATTGAAAAACGGATGTCAAGCTTTCTTAGCCCATGTTATGGATTTGAACAAAGACAAGTCAGATTTGAATAATATTTCTATTGTTAGAGAATTTTCCGATGTATTTCCTGAAGAACTTCCCGGTCTACCCCCGGAACGAGAAATTGAATTCTTTATTGACCTTGAACCCGGTACAAAGCCCATTTCTAAAACCCCATATCGAATGGCTCCTATTGAACTTCAGGAGTTAAAAGTCCAACTACAAGAGTTGTTGGACATCGGTTTCATTCATCCTAGTACATCTCCTTGGGGTGCTCCTGTTTTATTTGTAAAGAAGAAAGACGGGAGTATGCGACTTTGTATTGACTATCGAGAATTGAACCATGTCACCATCAAGAATAGGTATCCGCTACCTCGCATTGATGACCTGTTTGACCAGTTGCAAGGAGCACAATTCTTTTCAAAGATCGATCTTCGTTCTGGATATCATCAGCTGAAGATTAAAACTGAGGATATTCCAAAGACTGCCTTCAGAACTCGGTACGGGCATTATGAATTCTTAGTAATGTCTTTTGGATTGACTAATGCTCCTGCTGCCTTCATGGATATGATGAACCGTGTATTCAAAGAATATTTGGATCAGTTCGTTGTTGTCTTTATTGATGACATCCTCATCTATTCCAAAAGCCGTGAAGATCATGAGCGCCATTTGAAGCTGGTACTGCAAAGGCTTCGTGAAAACAAGCTATATGCCAAACTGAAGAAATGCGAGTTCTGGCTTGAGGAAGTAGCATTCCTTGGGCACGTGGTGTCAAAACATGGAGTATCTGTCGACCCGGCGAAGATTGAAGCCATACAAAGTTGGGAGCAACCGAAGTCGGTAACCGAAGTACGTAGCTTTCTGGGCTTAGCTGGTTATTATCGGAGATTTGTGGAAGGATTTTCTCGAATCGCTACTCCGTTAACTCAGCTGACTCGGAAAGATACAAAATTCGTATGGAGTGAGGAATGCGAGAAGAGTTTCCAAGAACTCAAGAGGAGACTCATTTCGGCACCTGTTTTGACAATACCATCTGGTTCGGATGGATTTGTTATCTACAGCGATGCTTCAGGCAAAGGGTTAGGATGTGTTCTCATGCAACATGGGAAAGTCATAGCCTATGCCTCACGACAACTCAAAGAATATGAGAGGAATTATCCTACTCATGATTTGGAGTTGGCAGCAGTCGTTTTTGCGTTGAAGATCTGGAGACACTACCTTTATGGGGAGAAAGTGGAGATCTATACAGATCATAAAAGCCTCAAATATTTCTTCACCCAAAAGGAACTCAACATGCGGCAACGACGTTGGCTTGAGCTGTTGAAAGATTACGATCATACCATCCAATACCATCCTGGAAAAGCAAACGTAGTAGCTGACGCATTGAGTAGAAGATCATATGCGGGTACGAGTGCAATGTTTTTAACACAAAGGCCCATTTTGTATGACTTGCAAAGGATGGAGATAGAGATGAAGGCTCCAAGTACCCACATGATGATATCAAATATACGAGTAGAACCGACTTTAATCGATAAAGTTAAAGCTGCTCAAGCTACGGATATAGAGCTGATGCGTATGAAGAAGAAAGTGCAAGAAGGTGCTATTCCAGAAGCAAGAATCGATGAAGAAGGAATACTTCGAGTCAACTCCAGACTTTGTGTTCCTAACGATTTTGACTTGAAGCATAGAATAATGATGGAGGCACACAACACACCGTTTGCAATCCATCCTGGGAGTACCAAAATGTATCACGATCTTCGACATACATTTTGGTGGAGCAATATGAAAAGAGAGATCGCGGAGTTTATCTCGAGATGTTTAACTTGTCAACGTGTAAAAGCGGAGCATCAAGTACCAAAGGGTCCATTGCAACCACTTGAGATTCCGAAATGGAAGTGGGAACACATTACTATGGATTTTGTTACGGGTCTTCCCAAGGTTTCTCAAGGCATAGATGCGATTTGGGTTATTGTTGATAGATTAACCAAGTCCGCTCATTTCTTGCCGATACGTGAGACTTATTCCCTTGAACGTCTTGCTAGTATGTACGTGAACGAGATTGTGAGATTGCATGGCATGCCAGTATCCATAGTTTCGGATCGTGACCCAAGATTCACTTCACGATTTTGGGTTAGCTTGCAGAAAGCTATGGGCACGGATTTACGATTCAGTTCAGCATACCATCCTCAAACGGACGGACAATCAGAGAGGACTATTCAAACTCTTGAAGATCTATTAAGACTTTGTGTCTTAGATCTCAAAGGGAGTTGGGATAAGTACCTACCATTGGTGGAATTCTCCTACAACAACAGTTATCAGGCGAGCATAGGTATGGCTCCATTTGAGGCGTTGTATGGAAGAAAATGTCGTTCTCCAGTATGCTGGGACGAGGTGGGTGAAGCAACATTGTTGGGACCAGAGTTGGTACGCATTACTACAGAGAAGATCCAAACGATTCGACAACGTATACAAACGGCACAGGATCGACAAAAGAGTTATGCGGATCTTCATCGGAAGGACGTGGAATTTAATATTGGGGATCATGTATTGTTACGTGTTGCACCATGGAAGGGAGTTACAAGATTTGGGAAGAGAGGAAAGCTCAATCCAAGATTTGTTGGTCCATTTGAGATTCTTGAGCGAATAGGAAATGTGGCATATAGACTCGCATTACCTCCAAGCATGTCTCGTGTTCATAATGTTTTTCACATATCTATGCTTCGTAAATATGTTAAAGACCCGAACCACATTATTGAGTTAGAACCAGACGAGATAGCTGAAGATTTAACGTACGAGGAGGTACCTGTTAAGATCTTGGATAGGAAAGAGCATGTCCTACGCACGAAGGTTATACCACAAGTTAAGGTTTTGTGGAGAAACCATGCTATTGAAGAAATGACCTGGGAGTTGGAATCAGAAATGAAAGCGAGGTATCCTCACCTTTTTGAAACATCAGGTACGTACGTCAATTTCGAGGACGAAATTTCATAAGGAGGGGAGGTTGTAAGACCCCAACTTATTAATGAATAAAATCAAATTTTCTCTAAATATTATTGTGAATAATAAGGGGTTAATTTGATATAATACTTTGGTTATGGGTGAAATGTGCAAATTTTGCAAAATAAGCAAGTGGTTATAAAATATTTATTTTTGGTCGGTGAATATTCGGTTGGTCGTGGAATATTCTTGCTGTCGGGGAATATTCGTACGACGACGCAGCCTTGTGTGGGCCCCATAACGGAAAGCGATTGGATGAAGAAAACGACAAGTATAAGTTGTTTATAAATAACGGCGTAGTTGTTACCGTTAATACTGTTGGAATACCCGGTGGTTAAAATACAGTAGCACACGGTATTGCACCAATTATTGATTCTTACGTAAGAAGGCACTACTCAATAATTGTTACAGTAGTTATTATTCAATATTTTATTTTATTGATTCAATAATTGCTGCGTTGATATTTTATATTATTGTTGTTTCAATAATTGTTGCTGCACAGTATTTTCATTTATCAGATCAATAATTCATATTATTTGAATAATATTATTAGATAACATTATTGGCAATGTCTAGAAAGTTCTGTCTAAGGAGAGGTTTGGTCATCTAATTGCGCGCCAGTAAGGAGAAATCCTTATTGGAAAGCCCCCTCTTTCCTGGGAACGGCCTGGTTGTCATAAATGTGATTCTGTAATATTATTTGTGAATAATTAATTATTGATTCATATGATAAGGAAATATTTATTTTATGTGGATATAAATGAGGGATATATTTTTGTGGTTAAAAATGAAGGAGTTAATGTTGAGGTGTTTTATCAGTATTTTTATCGGAATGGAGGTATTAAAAATCAAATCAGGGTTTTTGAGAAATATTGCGGGTGTTATAATTTTTAATCCGACCGTTGGATCGTGGTAATTTTTGGATATGTTATACATATATAAGTTGAGTATATGTCCACAAATTTTGAACCGTTAAAAATGAACGTATGATTTATTATGAATTTTACAAGATGACTGGTTCAGAAATTGTTGAATTTTCGGAGTTTATCATTTTGGTGGAAAATTCTAGAATTGGTGGGCCCCACTTGTGGTTGGTGAAGAAATGTGCTGAATTATATTTCAAATGTGGTGGGTGGGAATAGTAGCAGGTAAAGCCATCAGGTTGCAGGTCAAACCTACCAAAATTTTCCTATAAATAGAGGGCTAAGTTAGAATTGAAAATCACACCAGAAACAAGTTTTCTCTCTTTCTCTCTCTAGATTATTGAGTGTATTTTGTGAGTATTTAGATACTTTGAGAGTTTCTATTCATCAGAGCAAGTTTCTTTCAGCCTTATACCGGTATTCCGACCAGAAGTACTGATATTTTGAGGTAAGGGATATTATTTTCTTCTTAATGATATTATTTTCTTCAATATCATTATGCTGAAATATTGATATGAGTTTTTATCAAATTTGGAACTTTTTGTGTCGGGGGTTACTATTCACGTATACGGCACTATTCACGTATACGGCACTATTCACGAATACGGCACTATTCACCGAAAAATAAAATTTTCCCTTTTTGTCCAAGATGTCTATTATGGTTACTATCTTTGATTGTATCCATGTTTTGATCTTTATTTTTGAATTCTGCTTCACAATTGATTATTATGAAGTATTATTGATCTTGGATAAACTGTTATACGAATCCCTACTATTTGTCCTTCTGTCTCATTGGATTCGTTCTCTTTAAGATATTTTTCATCATCCTCAGTCCTAAATGATGATATTAATGAATATCTTTGGCCTGTAGTGCAAAGATGTATAATTACTTGATGAATATCTTTGGCCTGTAGTGCAAAGATGAACAGGTGTTGAGATGAACATGACCGACTGATGATACAAATGAATATCTTTGGCCTGTAGTGCAAAGATGAATATTTGGTTAAAGATGATTATTAATTGATGTTACAGGGATAAAATATTGATGATGGACTTTTAAATCTTAGAAGATAGTAGAATTCTTTCTCTACTTGACTCTTCTAATGGTTTGTTGTTTCCGCTGCAGTTGTTGATCTAAAACTTGTTGTCGATTATATTTTATCAGATTTTTCCCTGTTGAAGACTAACGATAATTTGTTGTATATTATCTTAGTCATAATATTCTTTACTGGGCTAGTTGAGCTCACCCTTTTCCTTTTTGTTCCATTTTTCTTCTCAGGAGGTGAGAACATAGCAGGATCTAGTCGGGGTATGGAGTAATGGTTCTAGAAAGATGTATTAGCAGTCCTCACTATTTCTGTAAAATAGTGTTTGAATAATTGTAATGAGGATTTATTTGAGTGTGGATATTGTCTAGAAGACAATATTTGTATTTAAACTCACAGTATGTGTTGTCGTATTTTGCACGACAATTGTATTATTGAAGTTGTAGTTTGCTTTCTGTACCATGTATTTGGCGACTCAGAATGGGTGTTGTATACCTATTCTGGGGGCGTCACAGCTAGGATGGAATTAGAGGTAAAGTTACCAATTGAGGCGGATCAGAGACTGTTTGCGACGGAGATGCAGTCTACCATCGTAGAAAGAGTCAAGGAAGTACAACTCACAACAGACAAGTGTAATCAAATGAAGAAGCGATTATCCGAGAAGGAAGATGCTAAGTATAGTCTTGATAATGAAGGATTATTAAGATTTGAGGGAAGAATTTGGGTTCCGAATGAGACAGAATTAAAGGAGCAAGTGTTACAAGAAGCCCATAATTTGAGGTACTCGATACATCCTGGTAGCACTAAGATGTATCAAGACCTTCGACAAAGTTTTTGGTGGCCGAACATGAAGAGAGAAATAGCAGAGTATGTGAGTAGGTGCTTGACTTGTCAAAAAGTTAAGGCCGAACATCAAGCTTATTACAGTCATTGGAGATTCCAGAATGGAAGTGGGAGCATATCACGATGGACTTCGTGGTGGGACTTCCGACAACGCAAAAAGGGTACGATTCGATCTGGGTAATAGTGGACCGGTTGACGAAGTCGGCTCACTTTTTGCCAACAAGGGTCAAGTATAACTTAGACCAATTAGCTAAACTTTATGTTAAGAAAATCATTTCCAGACATGGAGTACCGGTATCGATTGTGTCAGATCGTGATCCACGATTCACATCGAACTTTTGGAGGAGTTTGCAAGAGCAGTTAGGAACACAGCTGAAGTTAAGCACGGCTTATCATCCTCAGACTGATGGGCAGAGCGAGAGAACAATTCAGACGTTAGATGACATGTTGAGGTCTTATGTCATGGATTTCAAGGGTAGTTGGGATGATCACCTACCACTAGTAGAATTTACATATAACAATAGTTATCATGCAAGCATAGGTATGCCGCCTTATGAAGCTCTGTATGGGAGAAAATGCAGAACACCTTTGTGTTGGGATGAGGTAGGAGAACGCCGTATGCTAGGACCTAGACCAGAATTGGTGCAGCAAACAACGGAGGTGGTAAAGTTAATTCGGATGCATCTTGTCACGGCTCAGGATAGACAGAAAAAGTATGCGGACTCACATAAACAAAGTCGAGAGTTTGAGGTGGGTTCGTATGTATTTCTAAAGGTATCTCCCTGGAAAGAAAAGATACGCTTTGGAAAGAAAGGAAAGTTAAGTCCAAGGTTTATAGGACCTTTTGAGGTGTTAAAACGGGTGGGAGAGGTAGCTTATATGATAGCATTACCTCCATCCCTAGAGCGGATACATAATGTGTTTCACATATCTGTATTACGTCCATATAAGCCGGACTATAAGCATGTAATCGAGTATGAGCCAATTCATATCGAGAAAGACTTAACGTATGAAGAGTTGCCGATGCAAATCATTGATAGAAAGGAACAAGTTCTGAGGAACCAGGTAATACCATCAGTGAAGGTTTTATGGAGGAACCACGATGCTGAAGAAACAACGTGGGAACTAGAAGAAAAGATGAAGAAAAATTTTCCACATCTATTTGATTAAAGTAAGACGAGATTCTAGGGACAGAATCTTTATAAGGGGGGAAGAATGTAACGACCGAGAAATTCGGATCTTATTGTAAAATGATTTTATTAATTTAAATAATAATAAAATCTTATCCTATGTGTTATCAAGATGGTTGTCGTTATATAACCTAGTGACGTTGGAATGTCGTAGTATTTGAGCTACGTGGATGAATTAAAGTGTTTGAATTTTCAAGACGAAAATAAAAATTTTCCGAAAAAGTTTCCGAAAAACACTTTTCATCGGTATTTGCTCGGGATATAATTTTGGATTTCCGAGAAATACGTAATGATGAAATAATAAGGTGAGATGGATTATGTAATAAAAATCTAGTTATGGAAAAAACCATATTTCGCTTGTGGACTTAATTTATAAACGTTAATGAAGGCGAAATAGTAATGAATATGTAGTAATGGTATGATACTTATGTATTGTACAAAGAAATGGAAATGAGTATAATACGAAGTATTATATGAGTTTGTATGAAGGATGAAAAATGGTATACAAATTCTATAGGAATTAGAATACAAGAATAATGCATAAACTATAAGTATATGTATTAAAGTAATGTTAATGGACTTGAAAGGATTGGCTAGGATTTTGTATAAAGCCAAGTGAATTAGAGGGTTAAGGCCCAAACATAAATTAATAAACCAATGAGGGTTACTAATGCAAAGCCCAAAGGATTTATAAATCCAAGCCCAAGCTAGATTAAAATGAATTGGTTGACCCATGGGGCAAAACCATATTAATATGGTAAATGTGTGATGACCAAGATAAGTGGTGACCAAGAATGTGTGGTGACCAAGTGAGGTGGTGATCAAGTAAGTGTGATGATCAAGTAGGAGTATTGACCAAGACTTTTAATTAATGACCAAGTGTAGGATTAAAGTTGTACTAGCCAAGTAATAAATAGTAAGGAGGTGGGATGTTTTAAAGACTAAAATACCCTAACTTTGGACAGTCTATAAATAGAAGAGCTTGCAAGTTATTTTGTTGGTTGTTCAAATAATCCAAAGTGCTTAAGTGTTAGAGAGAATAAGCTAGCAATAAGTCATTCCATAACTAAGAAGAAGAAGCAAGCTACCTTACCAAGACAACAAAAGTAAGATTTCTTCTCCAATTATCTTCTATCTCTACCATGATAGGTTGATAAGAAAAGTTGGATTAAGAAACATAAATGAGTAAGTAATGAACTTAAGCCAATTAAGTTAGCAATAAGTCATTTAAGCTAACATAAGTTATAACTTATGAGAAAATAATATGAACTTATAAGGAGGTTATTAAGAGAATTGATATGAAGATAAAGGAATTTATATGATCATGTGTATCATATATACCTAAGTTGAGTTATATGTTGAGAACATATAAGAAATGATGCTTAAGAAACTTAAATTGTCATAAGTCATTAACAATGAAATCTTAAGTAGTTTATAAATTGACAAGTTATAAGCTCATTAAGAATATGTTAAAATCCAACAATGAACATAAGTATGTTGAGATGTTCACATGAAGAATAGACTTCACTTGTAATGTTGAACAAATCATAAGAAGGAAGATTTGCCGGAAATTGCACGATTGAACGACAATCGTCGAATTCGTAAAATTCTCGTATTGAAAGTCAAATTTTGTGTTTGATCATGGAATTATTACTTTATATGGAGTAAAGTCATATTTGGCATTTAAGAGTTGCGGACTCAAAAATGACCAGATTCCGACTTAGAACGAAGAAACGAGCGTTGAACGTTCACGAACGTTTATCGTTTTTGTTAAAAATGAACCAATAGGGGAATTTTTAGCAAACAAAGTCAAATAGATAAAATTCTTAGATGATCATGTAGAATATGTAATTTGTGAACCGTAGGCTTTTGAACGAGCCAATTCGGACTTATAAGGAAGAAGTTATGCGTCCGGGAAGTTCGCAAAATTTCAAAACTGCAATTTTTTTCGGGTGCACAGAGTTGGCGCCGCGGCGCCAACCCCAGGCAAATGACCGGTGCCCCAGCGCCATGCACAGTGCAAGACCTTATGGAGAGTGGCGCCGCAGCGCGGCCCATTACATAAGGACTCGCGCCCCAGCGCCAAGTCCGAGACATGCTAGAATAGGGCTTGCACTGCAGCGCGAGATGTAAGTATAAGACCGGCGCCGCAGCGCCAGTCTCAGAACAAGGATGATCAAGAATGTTCTAAGTACAAAGAAGGAAATGGAAATAAACAAAAACTTAAGGAAGGTAATGTAACATTTTTTAAACTTTGTTAAACCTTAAGGAATGTAATGTAAAGGTTAAGATAACCTAGTCAAGGATAAATGCAATGGTAATGATAAATCGGAACGAATAGTAACTGAATCTAATACACAATTAGATTGAGAAGAAAGATAAGATATAGTCGTATACATACTTGATTATATATGACCTAATGTAAGGCATTATGTGATCATGTACTGTAGGGACTTGAAAGACTTAAACATAAAGTTAATATACGGAAGCAGACGCCAAAGGCAAGTATTCTAACTCTTGTTTCAGTTCAATCTAAACAAGTTTAAGATTCATGTATTCTTTCGCATGGATTGAGGTATGTTGAGGTTAAAGCCAATCTTTTTGGCTAAACTTGATAATCTACTCTTGTATTATCAAATGTTGCTGTCTTTTGTCAACTACTTGATATGGTTTTCAAAAGAAGACTGAAATGTTAAACAAATGTTTTGTCGGTAAAACGACAGGCACGTGAGGTTGCCAAATGATTAAACGTACATACGTTTAATGGATGTAGTGTTGATCAACATAGAGTACAATAGGCTGATCACCTAGAAGTGCTCGTAAGTAATATCGGGCTTACGGAATTCATTCCGGGTTGTCCTTTTTCAATAAAGAATGAATACTCAAGGTCTTTGACCAGAGTGGATGTTTTACTAAATATTGTTGTTATTGTAAAACATTTTTGAAAGAAAAGATGAAGTGCTATTTTGAATTATCAATAGTACTTCATAACTATTGTTCAGTTATTGAAGATATATGATTCGTATGTGTCAAGCATGTTGTTATTGAATTGTTATACTTGCTGAGCTAGCCATGCTCACTCTTGCTTGAACCATATGAATGCAGCTAAGACTGAACGTCCCGAAGGATCAGAAAGGGATAAAGGAAAAGCTAAGGCAGATTGTTAAGCTGTCTTGTAATAGTATAGGTCTATTGTTGTAATGTAACCGATATTATGACAAAGAACCTTTGTAATGGGTATAGAACCTGGGAAATTGTAAATATTACTTTAATATATAGAAGTTATATTCGTTCTTTGAGACTATTCAATTGGATGAATGTATATATGTTGTACAGTATAGCACCATCTGTCGGGTTGGAAGATACTCGGATTTGGGGGCGCTACAAGTTGGTATCAAAGCCTAGGTTATAAAACTTAAGGGGGGAAATAGAACCTTAAGTCATAACCTTAAGAAAGAATAAAGAAGTAAAAGATGGAAAGTAACTCTATAAAAATGCATTATATTATGTTATGTGTTTCTATTATTTCACTGACGTGTACTAATCAAACTATATTGTTTTATTGTAGATGTCAGGAGAAAATGATATGTATAGAGATATACATGTAGTGAGCGAGGATTCGGTTAATCGGGTAGAGATACTACCAAATACTGTAGCCGTAGAACTAGAAGTGGTGACAATTGAGTCCGGAGACTCAGACGATTTAGACTATATGTCTATATTTGATGGCATGATAGAGGAGGAGGTGGACGTGATGTCCTTTGATCAGGTTCCAGCTACAGAGGAATTGTCTACGGGAGAATCAATGAAGGCATTGTTTATGTCAGTATTGGGTAGAAATATCCATTACTGCCAAGAGGTTAAGGAGTTGAAAGAGGAACTCCAAGTTGTCCGGGAGGACAAGGCTAGTATGGAAGGAATGTGGGAAGAGGAGCACAATGATAGAGTCCTAGCTATGGACAAGGTCCGAGATTTGAAAGAAGAAGTCTTTGAGCTCAAACAGGAGCTAAAGACTAAACAGCAGAATTTGGAGAGGATGTCCTATATACATAGGAGTTCTCATGTAGATTTCCAGCAGCAGTTAGCTGGATATCAGATAGAAGCAGGACAGACCCGTCATACCATCAGTAGAGATGTTGTTGCCGGTTTGGCCAGAGCAGACTTTGAGAATGCCTTACGGTAGATGTAATTTAGCAATAGCTGGAGTAGCTTAGATATGTAAATATTATATATCTAGTAGTGACGTAAAACTCTCTTTTGTATAAACAAAGGGTAGTCTTTTGTAAATCCCAATTTTTGAAGTAATTACGGGATGGCAATGTAATCAGCTAAGGCTGAGTAATGTAAACAATGTAGTGTTATACTACAAGTTATGAATCAATATAAGTCTTTTCTTAGAAAATATTGAGTAATGAGTATGATTTATTGTTTTATTATAAATAATAACAAACCAACAAGAATAAAGTAATAATGATGTGTTGTTTTCTTAACAGCAAAATGCCGCCAAGAAGGAGACAACAAAATCAAGACGCTAATGTTAACCAACCGGAGGGTGGTCCGGTTAATCCAATGCAGGAGTTCGTTAATCTTTTAACGGCTGCATTTAATAGAACGGGGGCTAATATACCTGTGATTCCTGGAGTAGTACGAGCTACTACTTTTAAGGATTTTAAAAGTGTAGGTCCGCTGGAGTTCAAAGGAACTACGGACCCTATAGAAGCCCAGACTTGGTAAAAGAAATCGAGAAAGCATTTGTAATAGAAAATGTTGAGGAGGGTCAAAAGGTTGCCTTTGCAACCTATTTGATGAAAGGAGAGGCCAACTTCTGGTGGGAGGCAAACCAGGCTAGGGCCGATATAGGAAATCTGACGTGGGAGAGGTTTAAGGAGATTTTCTTCGAGAACTATTTTCTCACGAGTATGCAAGGAAGGATGGAAATGAGGTTTCTTGAATTGAAACAAGGGGATATGACCGTTCCCCAGTATGCTGCCAAGTTTAATGAACTGACACGATTTGCTCCACTTAAAGTGGACACTGAAGTGAGAAAGGCTAGAAGATTTGAGCAGGGCTTAAAACCCTGGCTCTATAGCCGAATCTCAGTGTTTCAAAGTACTTCTTTTGGAACCATACTAGAAAAGGCAATCTTTGCTGAAGGTGGGAATGAGGCTCTTAGCCAGTACCACAAAGATAAGAAAAACAAGGGCAAGGGTGATGGAGGATCCAAGACCGAGGGAGCCAGTGGAAGTGGCAACGGTCAAAAGAGGAAGGGCTTTAACTCTGGGAATATCGGAGTAAAACAAGGGGATTCTAAGAGAAGGATGGAGGCCTGTAAAGCCTGCGGGAAGACTCACTTAGGAGTCTGTCTCAAAGGAAAGGCAGTATGTTATAATTGTGGACAAGAAGGGCTCATTTCGCCTAACTGCCCAAATCCAAAGAAAAATCATGGATGTTTTGTATGTGGATCAACTGATCACATAGCAAAGAATTGCCCGAAGAAGGGGACAGAAGGAAGTAAGGGAACTAATAGTGGTAAGTTAGCTATTAGTGGTCCAGCTCAGCCGGGAAAATCAATGGCTCGCGCTTTTAACATGACGGTCCAAGATGCTGTGGCATCAGGGGATGTAGTTGTAGGTATTATTTCGATCAATAACATAAATGCATACGTGCTTTTTGATTCGGGTGCTACTTGTTCATTTATAGCATGTGATTTTGCTAGACGACTAGAATTATTTCCCGAAAAATTACCTATACCTTTGAACAATAAGGTAGCAAATGAGGAGATAATTCCTGTTGAAAATATTCATAGGAGTTGTTGCGTAGAGGTACGGGCTTATAAGTTATCGGTAGATTTAATACCGATAAAGTTAGGAGAATTCAACGTAATTCTCGGAATGGATTGGTTAATTAATCATGGAGCAATTATAGATTGCAAAAAGAAATGTGTGAAAATCAAGTCGTTGAAGCAACCTCCTATAGTATTTTACGGTAGTAAGTTGCCGGGACGTCCGTGTTGCCTTACGATGACACAAACTAGAAAATTATTAAGGAAGGGTTGTATAGGTTACCTATGCCATGTTGTGGATACCCAAAGAGTGGGAGCAACCATGGAACAAATACCTATAGTAAATGAGTTCATGGATGTATTTCCAAGTGAGTTACCGGGATTACCGCCGGATAGGGAGATCAAATTTGTGATAGACGTTGTGCCAAGAGCGGCACCAGTCTCAAGGGCACCGTATCGTATGGCGCCTGTGGAAATGAAAGAAATAATGGTTCAGTTACAAGAACTATTGGATAGAAAGTACATTCAACCAAGTGTTTCTCCGTGGGGGGCATCAGTGTTGTTTGTCAAGAAGAAAGACGGATCGTTAAGGCTTTGTATTGACTATCGGGAGTTGAACAAGTTAACGATAAAGAATAAATACCCATTGCCCAGTATCGATGATCTCTTTGATCAATTAAAAGGGGCAAAGTATTTTTCTAAAATAGATTTGAGGACGGGGTATCATCAGTTGAAAGTTAGGAAGGAAGATGTACCAAAGACGGCATTTAGGACTTGTTATGTTAATTACGAGTTTCTGGTGATGTCATTTGGATTGACGAATGCACCAGCTGCATTTATGGATATGATGAACAGAGTGTTCAAACCATATTTGGACAAGTTCGTCGTAGTGTTTATCGATGATATTCTAGTCTATTCTAAGACGCTAGAAGATCATGCTGAA
This sequence comes from Panax notoginseng, assembly GCA_016801055.1. Lineage (NCBI taxonomy): Eukaryota > Viridiplantae > Streptophyta > Magnoliopsida > Apiales > Araliaceae > Panax > Panax notoginseng. The sequence continues at coordinate 79,909,632 of CM029022.1, forward strand.
CACTTAATATTAGTGTTGGAAACACTAAGGAAGGAGAAGCTATATGCGAAATTCACCAAATATGAATTTTGGCTGGAAAAGGTGCAGTTTTTAGGTCATGTCATTGACCAAGAGGGGATTTCAGTAGATCCAGCGAAGGTGGAAGCAGTGATGAATTGGGAACAGCCGAAAACGCCGACTAAGGTGCGGAGTTTCCTAGGGTTAGCAGGGCACTATCGAAGATTTATTCAAGATTTTTCGAAGATAGCTACCCCGTTGACTAATTTGACAAGGAAGACGGTGAAATATGTATGGTCGGATAAATATGAAGGCAGTTTTCAAGAACTGAAGAAATGATTAAGTGAAGCGCCTGTTTTGTCGTTGCCTGATGACACAGGAAATTTCGTAGTATACAGTGATGCTTCGCATAGAGGACTTGGTTGTGTGCTTATGCAACATGGCAAAGTCATCGCGTATGCGTCACGGCAGTTGAAGGATTATGAGAAAGTTTATCCTACTCATGATCTAGAACTGGCCGCAGTAGTATTTGCCCTAAAGATATGGAGACATTATCTTTATGGGGAAAAATGTGAGATATATACGGACCATAAAAGTCTAAAGTATATCTTCACTCAGAAGGAGTTGAATATGAGACAGAGGAGATGGCTAGAGTTGATAAAGAATTATGATTGTGAAATCATGTATCACCCTGGAAAAGCCAATGTAGTTGCCAACGCCTTAAGTCGGAAGGGTCGGGAAAAGTTGTCTATGTTAACGGCTCAAAATGAGTTAATAACAGAGATGGCTAGGATGGAATTAGAGGTAAAGTTGCCAATTAAGGCGGATCAGAGACTGTTTGCGACGGAGATGCAGTCTACCATCATAGAAATAGTCAAGGAAGTACAACTCACAACAGACAAGTGTAATCAAATGAAGTAGCGGTTATCCGAGAAGGAAGATGCTAAGTATAGACTTGATAATGAAGGATTATTAAGATTTGAGGGAAGAATTTGGGTTCCGAATGAGACGGAATTAAAGGAGAAAGTGTTACAAGAAGCCTATAATTCGAGGTACTCGATACATCCTGGTTGCACTAAGATGTATCAAGACCTTCGACAAAGTTTTTGGTGGCCGAACATGAAGAGAGAAATAGCAGAGTATGTGAGTAGGTGCTTGACTTGTCAAAAAGTTAAGGTCGAACATCAAGCTTATTACAGTCATTGGAGATTCCAGAATGGAAGTGGGAGCATATCACGATGGACTTCGTGGTGGGACTTCCAACAACGCAAAAAGGGTACGATTCAATCTGGGTAATAGTGGACCGGTTGACGAAGTCGGCTCACTTTTTGCCAACAAGGGTCAAGTATAACTTAGACCAATTAGCTAAACTTTATGTTAAGGAAATCATTTCCAGACATGGAGTACCGATATCGATTGTGTCAGATCGTGATCCACGATTCACATCGAACTTTTGGAGGAGTTTGCAAGAGCAGTTGGGAACACAGCTGAAGTTAAGCACGACTTATCATCCTCAGACTGATGGGCAGAGCGAGAGAACAATTCAGACGTTAGAAGACATGTTGAGGTCTTGCGTCATGGATTTCAAGGGTAGTTGGGATGATCACCTACCACTAGTAGAGTTTGCGTATAACAATTGTTATCATGCAAGCATAGGTATGCCGCCTTATGAAGCTCTGTATGGGAGAAAATGCAAAACACCTTTGTGTTGGGATGAGGTGGGAGAACGTCGTATGCTAGGACCAGAATTGGTGCAGCAAACAGCGGAGGTGGTAAAGTTAATTCGGATGCGTCTTGTCACGGCTCAGGATAGACAGAAAAAGTATGCGGACTCACATAAACAAAGTCGAGAGTTTGAGGGTGGGTTCGTATGTATTTCTAAAGGTATCTCCCTGGAAAGGAAAGATACGCTTTGGAAAGAAAGGAAAGTTAAGTCCAAGGTTTATAGGACCTTTTGAGGTGTTAAAACGGGTGGGAGAGGTAGCTTATATGATAGCATTACCTCCAGCCCTAGAGCGGATACATAACGTGTTTCACGTATCTATATTACGTCCATATAAGCCGGACTATAAGCATGTAATCGAGTATGAGCCAATTCATATCGAGAAAGACTTAACGTATGAAGAGTTGCCGATGCAAATCATTGATAGAAAGGAACAAGTTCTGAGGAACAAGGTAATACCATCAGTGAAGGTATTATGGAGGAACCACGATGCTGAAGAAACAACGTGGGAAATAGAAGAAAAGATGAAGAAAAATATTCCACATCTATTTGATTAAAGTAAGACGAGATTCTAGGGACAGAATCTTTATAAGGGGGGAAGAATGTAACGACCGAGAAATTCGGATCTTATTGTAAAATGATTTTATTAATTTAAATAATAATAAAATCTTATCGTATGTGTTATCAAGATGGTTGTCGTTATATAACCTAGTGACGTTGAAATGTCGTAGTATTTGAGCTACGTGGATGAATTAAAGTGTTTGAATTTTCAAGACGAAAATAAAAGTTTTCTAAGAAAGTTTCCGAAAAACACTATTCATCAGTATTTGCTCGGGATATAATTTTGGATTTCTGAGAAATACGTAATAATGGAATAATAAGGTGAGATGGATTATGTAATAAAAATCTAGTTATGGAAAAACCGATATTTCGCTTGTGGACTTAATTTATAAACGTTAAGGAAGGCGAAATAGTAATGAATATGTAGTAATGGTATGATATTTATGTATTGTACAAAGAAATGGAAATGAGTATAATACGAAGTATTATACGAGTTTGTATGAAGGATGAAAAACGGTATACAAATTCTATAGGAATTAGAATACAAGAATAATGTATAAACTATAAGTATATGTATTAAAGTAATGTTAATGGACTTGAAAGGATTGGCTAGGATTTTGTATAAAGCCAAGTGAATTAAAGGGTTAAGGCCCAAACATAAATTAATAAACCAATGAGGGTTATTAATGCAAAGCCCAAAGGATTTATAAATCCAAGCCCAAGCTAGATTAAAATGAATTGGTTGACCCATGGGGCAAAACCATATTAATATGGTAAATGTGTGATGACCAAGATAAGTGGTGACCAAGAATGTGTGGTGACCAAGTGAGGTGGTGATCAAGTCAGTGTGATGATCAAGTAGGAGTATTGACCAAGACTTTTAATTAATGACCAAGTGTAGAATTAAAGTTGTGCTAGCCAAGTAATAAATAGTAAGGAGGTGGGATGTTATAAAGACTAAAATACCCTAACTTTGGAAAGTCTATAAATAGAAGAGCTTGCAAGTCATTTTGTTGGTTGTTCAAATAATCCAAAGTGCTTAAGTGTTAGAGAGAATAAGCTAGCAATAAGTCATTCCATAAGTAAGAAGAAGAAGAAAGCTACCTTACCAAGACAACAAAAGTAAGATTTCTTCTCTAATTATCTTCTATCTCTACCATGATAGGTTGATAAGAAAAGTTGGATTAAGAAACATAAATGAGTAAGTAATGAACTTAAGCCAATTAAGTTGGCAATAAGTCATTTAAGCTAACATAAGTTATAACTTATGAGAAAATAATATGAACTTATAAGGAGGTTATTAAGAGAATTGATATGAAGATAAAGGAATTTATATGATCATGTGTATCATGTATACCTAAGTTGAGTTATATGTTGAGAACATATAAGAAATGATGTTTAAGAAACTTAAATTGTCATAAGTCATTAACAATAAAATCTTAAGTAGTTTATAAATTGACAAGTTATAAGCTCATGAAGAATAAGTTAAAATCCAACAATGAACATAAGGATGTTGAGATGTTCACATGAAGAATAGACTTCACTTGTAATGTTGAACAAATCATAAGAAGGAAGATTTGTCGGAAATTGCACGATTGGACGACAATCGTCGAATTCGTAAAATTCTCGGAATGAAAGTCAAATTTTGTGTTTGATCACAGAATTATTGCTTTACAATGGAGTTAAGTCATATTTGGTATTTAAGAGTTACAGACTCGAAAATGACCAGATTCCGACTTAGAACGAAGAAACAAGCGTTGAACGTTCACGAACGTTTATCGTTTTCGTTAAAAATGAACCAATAGGGGAATTTTTAGCAAACAAAGTCAAATAGATAAAATTCTTGGATGATTATGTAGATTATGTAATTTGTGAACCGTAGGCTTTTGAACGAGCCAATTCAGACTTCTAACGAAGAAGTTATGCGTCCGGGAAGTTCGCAAAATTTCAAAACTGCAATTTTTTTCTGGTGCACAGACCCCAGGCAAATGACCGGCGCCCCAGCGCCATGCACAGTGCAAGACCTTCTGGAGAGTGGCGCCGCAGCGCGGCCCATTACATAAGGACTCGCGCCCCAGCGCCAAGTCCGAGACATGCTAGAATAGGGCTCGCGCCGCAGCGCGAGATGTAAGTATAGGACCGGCGCCGCAGCGCCAGTCTCAGAACAAGGATGATCAAGAATGTTCTAAGTAAAAAAAGGAAATGGAAATAAACAAAAACTTAAGGAAGGTAATGTAACATTGTTTAAACTTTGTTAAACCTTAAGGAATGTAATGTAAAGGTTAAGATAGCCTAGTCAAGGATAAATGTAATGGTAATGATAAACCGGAACGAATAGTAACTGAATCTAATACACAATTAGATTGAGAAGAAAGGTAAGATATAGTTGTATACATACTTGATTATATGTGACCTAATGTAAGGCATTATGTGATCATGTACTGTAGGGACTTGAAAGACTTAAACATAAAGTTAATATACGGTAGCAGATGCCAAAGGCAAGTATTCTAACTCTTGTTTCAGTTCAATCTGAACAAGTTTAAGATTCATGTATTCTTTCGCATGGATTGAGGTATGTTGAGGTTAAAGCCAATCTTTTTGGCTAAACTTGATAATCTACTCTTGTATTATCAAATGTTGCTGTCTTTTGTCAACTACTTGATATGGTTTTCAAAAGAAGACTGAAATGTTAAACAAATGTTTTGTCGGTAAAACGACTGGCACATGAGGTTTCCAAATGATTAAACGTACATACGTTTAATATATGTAGTGTTGATCAACATAGAGTACAATAGGCTGATCACCTAGAAGTGCTCGTAAGTAATATTCTGCTTACGAAATTCGTTCCGGGTTGTCCTTTTTCAATAAAGAATGAATACTCAAGGTCTTTGACCAGAGTGGATGTTTTACTAAATATTGTTGTTATTGTAAAACATTTTTGAAAGAAAAGATGAAGTGCTATTTTGAATTATCAATAGTACTTCATAACTATTGTTCAGTTATTGAAGATATACGATTCGTATGTGTCAAGCATGTTGTTATTGAATTGTTATACTTGCTGAGCTAGTCATGCTCACTCTTGCTTGAACCATATGAATGCAGCTAAGACTGAACGTCCCGAAGGATCAAAAAGGGATAAAGGAAAAGCTAAGGCAGATTGTTAAGCTGTCTTGTAATAGTATAGGTTTATTGTTGTAATGTAACTGATATTATGACAAAGAACCTTTATAATGGGTATAGAACCTGGGAAATTGTAAATATTACTTTAATATATAGAAGTTATATTCGTTCTTTGAGACTATTCAATTGGATGAATGTATAAATATTGTACAGTATAGCACCATCTGTCAGGTTGGAAGATACCCGGATTTGGGGGCGCTACAACTAAGAAGAAATATAGAATTGATTAATAAGTTATATTATATTGAAACTCAACATTGTAAGAGTTGAGAATGTGATTTGAATGCTAAAAGTCTTATGTTATATTTTAGTTGTAACATTCCAGAATTTTAAATTGTAATATTAAATATTTATTGAATTATATAAGTATTTAATTGATATGTTTATTGTTAAATAAATAATTGTTCAATTTGATTTGATTTGATTTAGTAATTATTTGTTAAGTAAATAATTAAGGAGTTAAAAAAATTAATTGTTATGAGATAATATACTAATTTAATTTAATAATTAAGTTAAAGAGTTTATAATAATTAAATGAATTATTTTATTTTAAATTGAATTTGTAATTAAAATGAAGTATTAGCTGATTAAATAAAGTTATAATTATAAAGGAAATTATAGTTATGTGGTATTGATTTATGTGTTAAAGTAATTTAATAAATTAATATTAGAATTTATTAAATTGATTATTAAAATTTAATTAAATAAAAGTGTGACAAATAACCTTACTATAAAGGAGTTATTAAAATAAATTAAAGGAGTCTAATTGTGTTTTACTAAACAAGGTATAAGGATTAATTAATTTATTGTAATTAGGTTTACCAAACAAGGTGTAAGAGTTAATGAGTTATTTTTAGTTAGTTAGCCAAACAAGCCTTATGGCTTTTGATTTTCAAAACTTAGATAACTGATATCAGTTATATCTATATTTATATTAGGTAATTAATATATATTATTACCATACGTTATTTTTCGGTTAATACATAAGATAGAATAGAGTTAGGAGAAAGACTCAGAAGAAGAGAAAAAGAGAAAAATTGAGAGAGAATCTTAGAGAGTTTTGTGAGAAGAATTGGAGAAAAGAAGTCTTGTTGATCAAAGGAAGAAAGTTATCATCTTCTAGCATACAAGGTATCATCTAAATTTTTTTAAAATTTTTTAAAGTTTAGTTGTCTTCTTCTTCCAAAATTCTATGTAACAGCTTTGTGAAGGATAAATTGTGTGTGGTTTATGGTTTTGTATGATAAATTATTTGTTATAAAACTGTTTTTCATAAGTTATATATGTGAATAGTCAATTAATTCATGTATGTTTGTACTTTGTGAAGAAACCCATATTACAGTGAGTTTATATGAATATGTATAAATATGGCTAAGTTTAAAAGTAAAATTAAGGTTTTAGTAGTTGTTTAATTTATAAATTGACTATTAAATTTAAAAGAGGATGAATAAACATAAACAAGATATTTTGAATTAATGGTTTTGATTGAAAAACAAAGTTACAATGATGATTTTATTAAAAATGTCAAAAAAATGAAGTTTTATCAAAAACAATGAAATTAGGTGTTTTAAATATGATGTTTATGTTGCTTTATGGGTAGAATCATGTTAAGAGTCTTTGAATTATGTTTACATGAAGTCTCTGTATGTATTACATGTTAATTAGGTTGTTAGAAAGGAGCTTGTAGGCCAAATTGGCTTTTTGTTCATGCTATTGCCGAGGCTGGTAGCCGAAGTCTGGAGTTTGGCGCCGCAGCGCGGCCCAGCAGTGTAAGTTTGGCGCCGCAGCGTCGGAGCCACGCCGCAGCGCCAATCGTTGGCCAGTGTCTCGCGTCTCAGCGCCAGCTCAGCGCCGTAGCGCCTGCCCACAGTGTAAACTGTGGCGCCACAGCGCGAGTTAGCAAAATGGTCAGACAGTGTAATTTATTTACACAAAGTCTAAAAAAGTGTTATGTGTTGATAGTAGGACTGTTAAGTTATGATTTCAGTATTTCTATACTAAGAATGAGCATGTTATTTACGATTAACTAGTAATGTAATTTGATTATGTCATTAAAAAATCAAATATTACATGATGAATGTACTTAGTTATATATATTGTGGTACATATATATAGGGTATTGTGATTCAAGTTAATTCAGTATATCTTATGAGCAAGGCTAGTCTTCTAACTCCATACTTCCGTTGAGTTAGTTTGTTATGTTTATGTAAGTTTTCTAAATCCATTGTTTTGTTGAGCAAGTTATTGTGTTTAATTCAATTACATTTTTGCAAGCTCTTGTATCTAGTTTGTTCATGATAGTGAAAGTTTTCTAAAATTTATTTTGATGTTGAGCAAGTTATTCTTGTCTTTAACTTGTTAATTAGCATGCAAGTTTATATAATCTGATATATTAATGTTGAATAGCTTTTATTGTTCAAATTGCTATTCGTTATGCATGATGTCAATTCTAATTAACCTTGGCTTAATATTGTTCTAAGCAAGGTATGTTATAGTTATTCAATATTTATGCTCTTAGATTATTCCGAAAGCATAACTTATATATACAATGATTAATTCACTTATGATTTATTCCATAGCATAATGTGATTACCTTTTTATTCAGCTAATCCTTAATTGATGTTCATTGAATTCCAAATTACCTTGAAATGTATCCAAACCAAACCTACTTTAGTGCGGACTTGTAATCTAAATACTGAGATGAACAACTCTTTTATTAGAGGTTTACGCTTAGCGTTGAAATGGTTGTGCGCAATACATTGTACAAAGGGTTGATCCCCCTAAGTACGTGGAGTTCTTATAGTCTTATGACTGTTAAAATTTAAGTTGAAAGATTACTTATAATTGTGGACATGGTTCGGGGTCGTTAGACCCTCAGTTGTATATTTCAGAATGTTAATAGAACATATTGCTCAGTTCTATTGAGCCTATTAGTTGGCAAATGTTGTAAGACTTTATTCATTGTTGTTTCAAGTGAGCTTTGTTTGTTCACTCTTGCTTATATAACTGTTACAGCTAATGATGAAAAGGTAGATGTACCGAGCACCAGTAAGGGAAAGGGAAAGATGAACAAGTATTGAAGACTTGTAATATGTTGACAATTATTTATCAAACTTCAATTTGATTGATGTAATGAAGTATTTATTTAATTTTCGCATTTGAATGATTGTATTTAAAGGTTAGATAATCTGGAGATTTTTATTAATGTAATCCCTTAAGGGAAGGTTTATTATTCAATTTTTATTATAATTGGGTAGTTAGATATGAATGTTTTGATTAAGTGAACACTGAATCTTGAGGTAATGAAGTACTAGGATTTTGGGGTGTCACATTAGTGAGTTTTCAGATTCATGTTATGTGGTTGATTAATATTGTTAAACCACAAGCTAAAGGTTATAACTTAACTAAGATGAGAATTGAACTTATGAGGATAATGTGTATGTAGCTAATTGATGTGATAATCATAATGGTATGTGTAGGATATTGGAGTACATAAGTTGTAATTGTATAGCTTACGCAAGATGCAAGTTCCCTAACCTTTGCTACTTTATTATTCAACAAGGTTTACTTTCGTTGTCATGCTATACTTATGCAAGTTCTCTATCTCTAATCTCTTATTAAGTAGTTAAGTTGTTATTGTTACGCAAGTTTTCTAACCCTACTTTTACGATTATGCAAGTTTCTTGAAATTATTATTCAATTGAGCAAATTCTTTTACTTTAATCTTTCATTATGCAAGTTTATGTTCCTAACTTGTTATTGTTATGCATATTCTTTAACTCTAAATTATTGTTAAGTAAGTTTCTAAACTACACTTTTCATTGAGCTAGTTAATTAATCTTTACTCCTTCATTTCAAGCGAGGTTGTTTTGTTTATTCAAGGTCTGTACTATTGTTGAAAGCTTGATCTTGTTGAAAAACATTTGTTCAGCTAAAATTAAATGTTGTTCAATCTCTGATCACCAATGTCATTGCACTATCTTACATTGTTGTACCGAACTCTTAGTTGACTAGTGATTCTTTATTGATTCAATTAATCCTTAGTTGATGAATGTTCTAAAGTCTAAATTATCCTTAAAGTCAGTCCAAACCAAACTTCCTTTGGTTTGCATACGAATCTGTATAGTTTTAAGAGCGTATAGTCAATGACTAATACTTGTTCAGCTGATAAACCATTGATATCCTATCTCTTATTGATACTTTGCATAATTCGATTGTAACCAAACTCTTGAATAGTTATTGATCCATACTTGATTCAACCAGTAATTGGTTAATGAGAGTTCTATAGATCTAGAATTCCTTTGAAGTTAATTTAAAACCAAACTTCCTTTGGTACGGAACTTGATGATCTATGCTGAGATGAACAACCCCATATCAGGGGATTATTTTAGATCTACACAATATCGTTAAAATATTTACGCAATACATAGTACAAGGGCTGATCACCTGGAGTACGAGACAATGGTCCATATAGTCGTTTAGACTGTTAAAGGTTACAGTAGAAACTCTTGTTAACCTAGGACATAGATGATGATTATGGTCTTTTAGACTGTTAAAGGTTAAAGTAGAAATACTTGAAAATCTAGAACACAGTTCGTGGTCTTATAACCCTTAGTGTATTCCTTTGATATTGATATCTGTTATTTGATTTTAAAAGTTCATTATTTCTTTGAACGCACAAAATTCGAATTAGAACTTATTGTTTCCGGTAAAAATACTTTACCATCGAAAGCTCAGTTAATTGTCATTCATAGAATGTTATTGTATAATATCCTTCCGTGGACAATTGTTTGCTCACTCTTGTACAAAATAATGCAGATGAAGTTAAGAAGTTTGAAAAGCTTACTATAAGCAAAGGCAAGGGCAAAGTGCTTAATTAGAGGTCATTTTATTTAGCTTCTATTTATGAAGCTTATGTAATAGACTTGATTATGATTATGTTTTAATAATATCCCGCTGATAATTGTAATAATAAAGGTTAGATGACCTGGGATTTGTTTTGAGATTGTGTAACCCTTTAATGGGAGTTTTATTGTTTAAGCTTGCAAGTTTATATCCTTTGTTTATGGGTAGTTAGTTATGATTTAATTGGACAGTCAACACTAAATCTGTGGGATTGAAGTACCCGAATTTTGGGGTGTCACAAAAGATACCGCCTAGAAGAAGACAACAACGTCAACATACCCCTAAGGTATCTACCAATAACAACAATGAAGCCAACACTAACCCGGTTCAGCAGTTGGTGAATCTGCTAGCAGGAGCACTTGTGAATTAGCCGCAAGCTCATGTTCCGACTTTTAAAGATATTAAAACTGTAGGACCACCAGAGTTTCTAGAGTCTATGAATACTGTAGAAGCCCAAACCTGGATCATGGAGTTGGTGTTGGCTTGTTTGTATATATGACAAATCAATACACACACGCAAGTGCACGTGGTCAACAAGTAATATTATAAAAGTAGAGTATCGATCTCATGAGAAATTATTTAATGAAAATTACCGAACACTAACACGTAACTAACTTAATCTGATTTAAACGATTGATTTAATAAGTTAAATTAATATAATTACTTAAACTAATGCTAACTACCCCTAGAATGAAACTAGATAATGAAGACTTGAGACTATAATTTCACCTATTGTTTCATTTAAATGAATACCCTTACCGTTAAGCCTAATTAATTATACTGGATTGTTAATCAAGAACACGAAAGTAAAATATGACTATCTCTCGATGCACCATACCCATATCAACTTAAATCCATATATGATAGAATTAAGAAGAATACCCTAATTAACTAATTCACTATATCTCTATGTGAATTACAATTAAATAGGGTTTAAAGCACAAGTTCTCTATCAGATTACATACGATACATAGGTATATCTCTATCCTATGCACGGATCATGAATTCCATCGCCATATAGAAGTCACAAACACAAGCTATTATGACCATATCTAATCCCATAATTTGTTTCTTAATTTCATACAGATTATCATGGTAATTGATGGCAAATCAATTAAACAATTAATCACAAATCATAATAGACAATCCAATAACAGTTAATAAAACTAATAAGGAAGCATATCAAAATAAACTACTCAATAAGATTCATTGTAATCCCAAAATAGAGCTTAGCTCATAATTGAGCTAGAATCCATAATCCACAATTGAATATACATTAGAAGAATACAAATAGAAGTGAAAGAAAAAGTAAGAATAGAATTACAAATTTGATCTCTCTTGCTCCAATTCTGAATCTTCAATGCTCTTCAATTACTTCAATCTTCAAATCCAATCTAATCTAGGGTTTTGCCTAATGTAATCTAAGATTGAATGTATAAGAGATTTTTATCCCAAAAGAGGAATTAAATCTATTATTCAATGTGTAGCCCCCCAATACCAGCTATAAATGTGCCTAAATACATGTTAAATCTCGACTGACTCCTGATAAGTGGATTTTATACCACGAATTGATGTCCATTTCAAGCTTAATGCGTTGTTACTTCCGTGTTTTATGTTCATTTTTACTTGTTTGGTGTTCTTTTATTGTAGGTGGTTGATGTAACAAGTAGTGAAGAAAGGAGATCATTTGGAGCGGAATTGGAAGCATACTTGAAATGACATGAATTGGTTGACAGTGGCCATGCCCGCCAGGGTGGGCTTATTATGCATAGGCACCCCCCCGCCGGGCGGGGGTAACGAAATCTGAGTGTCCTGTTTTGGTTTGAAGACTGCTAGGAAGAGGTTTGTTAGCATTTGGATGGCTCATAGACTCTTGTTGACATGGTTTTCGGCTGGAACACTATGATATATATCTATTGCTCTAAAAAACAACGGGGAGAGCATCACGCAAGGATATTACAGAGATTAATTCCAACTTTCATAAAAGCTTTGGAGGAGTATTTTGAAGAGATTTTCGGGACGATTACAGATTAAGGCTACGTGAAGGGTGGTTTCGCATTATTCTTCGTCTTAGTTTTATATTTGTAATTGAAAGGATGTTTCCTTTGAATTATGCAGTTATTATTTCATTCATTATGAACTAATTTTCTTATTAGACTTATGATGGATCCTTAAGTGAAACGATGATTTCACAACGTTGATTTCCAGTTCAATAAATTATTTCCCAGTTTATCTATATTAATTTGACCATGAATTTATGAATTGCCTAATCAACGATTCTTTGTGGACGTGTACGAACTCGAGAGATGAAGTACAGTCTAGACTTAGTTAATATAGCATGTGTTCTTGAATTTTTTGAATAGCAGAATCTTGATGAGTGTTAAGATAGAGATATGCTTGACATCGCATGTAATCGGATAGAGAACTTAATCTTAAACCTTGTTTAATTGTAATTCACATAGAGATATAGTGAGTTAGTTGATTAAGGTGTTTAACTTGTTTCTATCTAAATTGTGGACTTAAGTTAATACGGTATTAGTGCATCGAGAGGTGGCTAGTGCTACATTCGTGTTCTTGATTAATAGACTGGGATAATAATTTGAATTGGAATAGAAGTGTAAAAATCAGAGTGAAACTTAGGGTGAAATCATAAGTCTAAATCTTCATTAATTGATTGAAAATTTGGTTTTATTATTTGCATTTGTTTTGTGATAGAATATTTATTAATAATTTAGTTTTTATAATCTTAATCATTGAATTTGATAGTTTGATAAAATTAAGATTAATAGAAAATTGGTATTTGTGAGGTCTAAATTCTTACTAAGTCTTTGAGGGAACGATACTCTACTTAATATTATATTACTTGTTGACCACGTATACTTGCGTGTTGTGCGTAATTAGATTTTACCCAACAACTCCTTACCCAAGCAACAATCCAATTGGTCAGATTAAAGAAAAAGTCAACTACTGGTCAGACAGGAACTGGCGCGGCCGAGAAGCCTACAAGGTTAAATTGGGCGCTGTTGGCAACACTTCATTGTTGGTTTCCTTCTTCTATTACTGCTTCACTTCACTTATCATCTCCTTAATACTTGATCGCATTAAGCTCTCAATACATCCATTTTGCCTTCAAATTCTACCAAGCCAGTTCCTACGTATGCAACCTACAAAATAGAAGTAAGATGTATGAAAAGTAACTATAACACACGGGTTTAAACAACAAGATCAAGTAAGAGATACCAGATAAATAGGTATAAAAATGACTTATCGGATGGAGAAAGTATTCGATATTGATAGGGTCAATGAGGACCAGAGGGCTGCTTTTTTGATCTTCATGTGAAAGGTAAAAGCTAGTTATTGGTGAAAGACGAATAAGTGTCGAGGTGGTCAGGGAATAATTCCGTGGGATAGGTTTAAGGAGATGTTCTTCGAGATGTATTTTTCGCCGAGTTCGTAGAAATAGATGGATGTTCAATTTTTAGAATTAAAGCAAGGTATAATGATGGTGCTCGAGTATGCCGCCAAATTTAACTAATTGGCAAGGTTTGCACCTTATCAGGTGAATACTGATGTAAAGAAGGCAAGAAGTTTTGAGCAGGGACTGAAGCCCTAGCTGTATAGCCGAGTCTCAATGTTTTAGCTAAATCATTTAGAGCTGTGTTAGAAAAGGTATTTATTGCGGAAGGGTGAAGTGATACTTTGACGAAATACAAGCAAAAGCAGAAAAAGAAAAAGAGTGAAGGTGAAAACAAGGCAGGAGAAAGTCATAGTGGCAGTAATCAGAAAAGAAAATGGAATGATAGTGTTGGGAATCAGCAAGGAAGTCAGAAGAGGAAGATTGAGGCTTGTGTTACCTGTGGTAAGAATCACACAGGCGTTTGCTTCAATTGTGGTATGGAGGGCCACATTACACCAAATTATCTAAGTCCAAAGAAGGGAACATGTTTTACGTCCGGGTCAAAGGATCATATGGCTCGTGATTGTTCCAAAAAAGGAACGGGAGAGTAGAGCAAAGGAAAGGGAAACAACAGCAACGGCAGGCTGACCATCACAGGACCAGCGTAGCCGAGTCAACCAACCGCTCGTACTTTCAACATGACGGTGCAGGATATTGTGCAATATAAGGATGTGGTGTCAGGTATCATTTTGATCAATGATCTTGATGCTTATGTATTATTTGATTCGGGTGCTACTTGTTCATTTATATCTGACAATTTTGCTAAGAAGTTAGGTTTGCCTCAGGAAGAGTTAGATTACCCTATGAACATAGAAATTACAAATAAGGATGTGATTCCTGTTAAGTTTGTACACTGAAATTATTGTGTAGAGATTAAGGGTCATTTGATAATAGTAAACTTAATTCTGATTAAACTTTGGGAGTTTGACATTATTTTGGGAATGGATTGATTGTTTAAACATGAGGTGGTAATTTATTACCAAAAGAAATGTGTAAACCTTATAACTCCGAAGAAGTCGAAGGTAGTATTTTTGGGTAGCAGATCGCTTAGATAATTGAGTTGTCCGATGATGATACAAGCCACGAAGTTATTGGGATAACGATGTGTAGGATATTTAGCCTACATAATCGATACTCGAAAGGTTGGTGCAAAGCTAGAGGAAATACCAGTTGTTAGAGACTTTGCGGACGTGTTTCTGGATGATTTGCCAAGACTTCTGCCAGATAGAGAAATTGAATTTGTGATCGATTTAGCACCAAGGACTGCCCCTATATCAAAAGCCATGTACCGTATAGCTCTAGTGGAGATGAAGAAGTTGATGGTGAAGTTACAAGAATTATTAGACAAGAAGTATATTGAACCGAGTGTATCGCTGTGGGTAGCACCGGTAATGCGACTCTGTATTGATTATAGAGAGTTGAACAAGGTTACTATTAAGAATAGGTATCCGTTGCCAAGGATCGATGATTTGTTCGATCAGTTGAAAGGAGCAAAGTACTTCTCAAAAATAGATTTGAGAAGTGGGTACCATCAGCTGAAGGTAAAAAGGAGGATGTACCGAAGACGACATTCAGAACTCGATATAGTCATTACGAGTTTCTGGTAATCTCATTTGGTTTAACTAATGCACCTGTAACATTTATGAACTTAATGAATATGGTGTTTAAGATAATTTTGGAAAATTTTGTGGTTGCATTCATCGATAATATATTGGTGTATTCCAAAACTTAAGAAGAGAATACGGAACATTTGAGAGTGGCGTTGTAATCGTTAAGAAGACAGAAGTTATATGTGATGTTTTTGAAATGTGAATTCTTGTTGGAGCTTGTGCAATTTCTTGGACACGTAATTGATAAAGATGGAATTTTGGTAGATCCATCAAAATTGGAAGATGTGATAAATTAGGATCAGCCAAAGACACTGTGACGCCCCCAAAAAAGGTATACATCACCCATTCTGAGTCGCCAAATACATGGTACATAAATCAAATACAAACTTCTTTTATACAATACGACAACAACGTAGCTTAGAGTTTTTATACGAATATTATCTCATAGACAGTATTGAAACTCAAATGAAGTCCTCATTACATTTATTATCACAATATTTCATAAAATAGTGAGGACTACTATAGCCACCATCTCGGACCGTCACTCTGTTTCCCGACTAGTCCCGGCTACGTTCTCATTTCCTGAAGAGAACAATGAAAGTAAAAGGGTGAGCTCAACTAGCCCAGTAAGAAATATTATGACTAAGATAATGCAAAATAAATTATCGTTAGCCTTCAACAGTGTTAAACTAATAAACAACAAGTTTAACTGCAGTGGAACAAGCAATCTATTAGAAGAGTCAAGTAGAGCATGCTATCTACTATCTTCTATGATTTAAAAAAGTTTTTCATCAAATTTATCAATGAGACTTAACTTAATAAATAAACCACATCATCGAATAAACCCTGCACCATGGCTAAGGATATTCATGTAATCATCAATGGTCATGAATATACCGAATAATCCCTGGTCATAATCATACCAACAACTGTCCATCAACGCACTACAGGGCAATAAGGACTTTTGCCACATCATTTATAATATTACGGGTCATGATTATACCGAATGATCCATGGTCATAATCATACCAATCAACAGTTCATCTATGCACATAAGCCAAAGATAACTTTCATCACAATATAAGTACGAGGATGATGACAATGATATAAGAATTCAATTAAAAGAAACAAAGGATAAATTTTTAAAGATTCATATTTTAATTTATCTAGAATTCAATAACGTTCAAATTACCAACATGATACTGCTTTGTGGGGTAAAATTCAAGAATGATATTGTATCAAAAATAATTTGGACCAGAAAGAAATTAATTTTTGTTATGAATAGTACTCCGGGTAAATAGTACCCAGATGAATAGTACCTCATGAATAGTACTTCGAAAATAGTATTCCGTGAATAGTGCTTTATGAATAGTACTCGTGAATAGTACTTTGTGAATAGTACTTTGTGAATAGTACTTTATGAATAGTATTCGTGAATAGTATTTTTACGAATAGTATCGTATAAATGAATAGTACTCATGGACAGTACTCCGGCATGAAAAGTTTAAAATTTAACAAGAATGTGCAGAAAATATTCTTGTGAAATGATATTAGATGAAGCGCAGATTTCAAGGATATTCTACTAATTTCACGGAATATAGAAGCAATACTTTAACAAAATAAGGGTATAATCAGGAATACGAGACGAAATAATATTACTCACATACTACAGAGTATGGAAGAAAATATTATTCCTATGAATACTGAACAAAATAATATCTCTTACCTCAGAAGAAGACTAGTTACTGGAATAGTGAGGTAGCGGACTTCTCTTCTTCTTTCTCTCTATAGCTTCTCTCTCTATACTTGCTCTTGTGAGTCTTAGTGAATTGGTAAGAATGAAAGAAAAATGAACTTCTATTTATAGGAAAATATAGTTTCAATAATTGGACATTTTGGGGCTCGAAATATTACAGTTTAATACCTTTATTTTTAATTTAGTCCTGCAAGTATTATCAAACTTGCACCACCTCCCCTAATAGTACAACATGCGAATCAATAATACATTCATGTGAATCAATAGTTCTATACATGTGAAAAAAATAGTTACAGTATAGTACCTTCATCTATACCTCCATTTTTAATTTAGTCATGCAAGTATTATCAATCTTACACCACCTCCCCTAATAGTACTTGCATGTGAATCAATAGTACACACATGTGAATAAATAGTTATAAGCATGAGAATTAATAGTAATTAATTGCACATTTATCCGATTAATTACCCGATTGGTCAATATAACCTCCATACATCAATTATTATCAAAATAGATGTCGATTTCCATTAACATTAATAATCCCAACACAATGAAAATATCAATTTTATCTTTAATTAATACGAACTTATTCATCATTAATATTATAACTCACAATATTTAACAACCAGATCATTCCCAGAAAAGAGAGAGACTTTTCGATAAGGATTTCTCCCTATTAGTGCGCAATTAGGTGACCAAACCTCTCCTCGACAGAACTTTCTAAACATTGTCAATATTGCAAATAATAATATGAATAACTTTGTCGTCTCAATTATTGATTTAATAATAATAAATATTATGCAAATGATACTGTGACAATAATTGAATCCATAATATGAGAGATATTATGCAGCCATTACTGTAGCAATAATTAAGTATAACTGAGTGACTTCTCACGTAAGCATCAATAATCAATACCGTGTGCTACTATACAACCACGCGTATTACTGTACTTTTACCAGCGGGTAGTTCAACAGTTTAACGGTAAAACTTTTGCCGTTCTTTTTATAAAAAGATATTTCTGTCATTTTAAAACTACGACAATACTTCCGTTGTGGGGTCCACCAATAATTGTGTCGTCGTACGAATATTTCTTGCTAAAACGAATATTCCCTGACTAATCGAATATTTTATAACAACTTGCTTACTTTGCAAAATTTATAAATATTACCCATAACTATAATAATATAACAAAACCACGACATAATATTCAAAAATATATTTCGAGAAAAAAGTAATCTTTATTCATAAAAGCTGGGGTCTTACAACCTCCTCTTTTTACGAAATTGCGTCCTCAAAATTAGGGTACGTACCTGGTATGTCAAAGAGGTGAGGATACCTTGATTTTATTTCAGATTCTAACTCCCAGGTCATTTCCTCCACATCGTGGTTCCTCCGCGAAACTTTGACTTGAGGTATAACCTTGGAGCGTAGAATATGATCCTTCTTATCTAAGATTTTAACAGGTACATTTTCATACGTTTAATCTTCCGCTATCTCTTTCGGTTCTAATTCAATAATGTGGTTCGAGTCTTTCACATATTTACGTAACATAGATATGTGAAAAATATTATGAACACGAGACATACTTAGTGGTAAAGATAGTCTATAGGCTACAGTTCCTACTCAATCGAGGACTACAAATGGGACAATAAATTGAGGATTAAGCTTTCCTCTCTTTTCAAATCTCGTAACTTCTTTCTATGGAGCAACACGTAACAACACATGATCTCCAATATTAAATTTCGCTTCCTTTCGATGAAGATCAACATAACTCTTTTGTCGATCTTATGAGATTTTTATACGTTGTCGGATCGTTTAAATCTTTTTCGTAGTCATACATACCAACTCTGGTCCCAACAACATTGCTTCACCCACCTCCTCCCAGCATATTAGAGAACGACACTTGCGTCCATACAACGCCTCGAATGGAGCCATGCCAATACCCTCGAATGGAGCCATGTCAATACTTTCTTGATAACTATTGTTGTAGGAAAACTCCACCAATGGTAAGAACTTGTCCCAACTTCCTTTAAAGTCAAGGACATAGAGTCTTAATAAATCTTCAAGAGTTTGAATAGTCCTCTCCGACTGTTCGTCCGTTTGAGGATGATATGCCGAATTAAATCATAAATTTGTGCCCATAGCTTTTTGCAAACTAACCCAAAATCTTAAAGTGAATCTTAGGTCTCGATCAGAAACTATGAATACTGGCATACCAAGCAATCTTACAATCTCG
Organism: Panax notoginseng; assembly: GCA_016801055.1. NCBI lineage: Eukaryota > Viridiplantae > Streptophyta > Magnoliopsida > Apiales > Araliaceae > Panax > Panax notoginseng. The sequence goes on from CM029022.1 coordinate 79,929,061, forward strand.
TTTATGTACATACGAGCAAGACGTTCAAGTGTATAAGTTTCTCGTATCGATAAAAAATGAGTAAACTTGGTCAATCTATCAATAATGACCTAAATCGCATCTATGCCTTGAGAAACCTTGGGAAGACCAGTAACAAAATCCATTGTAATGTGCTCCCACTTTCATTCTAGAATTTCAAGTGGTTGCAATGGGCCTTTTGGCACTTGATACTCCACCTTGACTCGTTGACAAGTTAGACACCTTGAGATAAATCCCGCTATCTCTCTCTTCATATTTCTCCACCAAAATGTATGTCGAAGATCACGATACATTTTGGTACTCTCAGGATGGATTGCAAACGGTGTGTTGTGCGCCTCCATCATGATTTTTTACTTCAAGTCAGAATCGTTAGGAACACAAAGTCTGGAGTTGACTCGAAGTATTCCTTCTTCATCGATTCTTGCTTCCGGAATAGCACCTACTTGCACTTTCTTCCTCATACGCATTAGCTCTAGGTCTGTAGCTTGAGCAGCTTTAACTTTATCGATTAAAGTCAGTTCTACTCGTATATTCACCATCATCACATGGGTCCCTGGATTCTTTAACTCTATCTCTATCCTTTGTAAGTTATACAAAATGGGCCTTTGCGTTGACAATATCGCACTCGTACCCGCATATGATCTTCTACTCAATGCGTTAGATACTACGTTCGCTTTTCTAGGATGGTATTGAATGGTATGATCATAATCTTTCTACAACACAAGCCAACATCGTTGTTGCATGTTAAGTTCCTTTTGAGTGAAGAAATATTTGAGGCTTTTATGATCCGTATAGATCTCCACCTTCTCTCTATACAAGTAATGCCTCAAAATCTTAAGCGCAAAAACGACAGCTGCCAACTCTAGATTATGAGTAGGATAATTCCTTTCATATTCTTTGAGTTATCGTGAGGCATAGGTTATGACTTTCCCATGTTGCATGAGAACACATCTTAACCCTTTGCCTGAAGCATCACTGTAGATGACAAATCCCTCCGAGCCAGATGGTATTGTCAGAATAGGTGCTAAAATGAGTCTCCTCTTGAGTTCTTGAAAACTCTTTTCACAATCCTCGCTCCAACCGAATGTTGTATCTTTTCGAGTTAGCTGAGTTAATGGAGTAGCGATTCGAGAAAATCCTTCTACGAATCTCCGATAATAACCAGCTAAGCCGAGAAAGCTACGTACTTCGGTCCCTGACTTAGGTTGCTCCCAGCTTTGAATTGCTTCAATTTTTTCCTGGTCAATAGATATTTCATGATTTGATATCTGGTGCCCAAGGAATGTTACTTCTTCAAGCCAGAACTCGCATTTCTTTAACTTGGCATATAGCTTGTTTTCACGAAGCTTTTGAAGTATCAGCCTTAAGTGTTGTTCATGATCTTCACGTCTTTTAGAATAAATGAGGATGCCATCAATAAAGACGACTACAAAGTGATCTAAATATTCCTTGAATACTCGATTCATCATATCCATGAAGGCAGCAAGAGCATTAGTCAATCCAAAGGACATGACTAGGAATTCATAATGCCCGTACTGAGTTCTGAAAGCAGTCTTTGGGATGTCATCAGTTTTAATCTTTAACTGGTGATATCCAGAACGAAGATCGATATCTGAAAAGAATTTAGCTCCTTGTAACTGGTCAAACAGGCCATCAATGAGAGGTAATAGATACCTATTTTTCATGGTGACATGATTCAACTCCCGTTAATTAATACAAAGTCGCATACTTTCATCTTTCTTATTCACGAATAGAACATGATCACCCCAAGGAGACGTACTAGGATGAATGAAACTGATGTCTAACAATTCCTGCAGTTGGGTCTTTAACTCCTAAAGTTCAATAGGAGTCATTCAATATGGGGCTTTGGGAATGGGTTTTGAACCGAATTCAAGGTCAATACAATATTCAATTTCATGCTCTGGGGGTAGGCCAGAAAGTTCTTCAGGGAATACGCCAGGAAATTTATTAACAATAGAAATATCATTCAAATCTGACATATTTTTGTTTAAATCCGTGGCATGGGCTAAGAAAGCTTGACATCTATTTTTTAATAAACAAATAGCTTTAGGGCTTGATATGACAGTAATTGACTTTAATGGTTTGGTTACTTGAATTCGCATAATAGGTTGGTTAGGAATATGAAAGCTAACAACCTTATGAAAACAATCGATTTTAGCATGATGAGTAGTTAACCAATCAATCCTTAAAATCACACCAAATTCAAGTATTTTCAAAGATATAAGATCGACAGGTAACGTGTCGTTACCGATTTGAATCAAACAAGACTTATAAACTGTGGATGTAATGAAAGTTTCTCCCAACAGTGTTTCAATAGATAAGTCAAAGTCTAATTTTTTTAGAGTTAAATTTAAACGTTGAGCGCAAGTAGGAGAAATAAAAGAATAGGTAGAACCAGTATCAAATAAGGTATATACTTCATTAAAGTTTATGATTAGCTTACCCGTGATCACCTCGTTCAGATTTCTCGCTTTTTGGGAGGTTACAACAAACGCTCTCCCTTGAACTATCGGTTTTGTCTTGTCAGGAATGACCTTTGATGCCTCCATCCCAGCTGGACTTGACTTCGGTGCACGACAAAATTGAACTAGGTGACCCTCTCTTCCACAATTGTAACATGCCTTGGACTGCTGCGTACAGTTTGGACTGATGTGTCCCTCCCCTCCGCATTTGTAACATACAACCGTCGGTTGTTCTCCTTCCTTAACAACAGGTGATGGTGCTGACGTCTTTCCATCATTATTGAATTTCCTCTTCTTGAAATTTCTACTTCTATTATCTTGGCCATGATTATCACCGAAGTGGTTGCCATTTCTGGCATATTGATTCCCTCCACGTTTTTTGTCACCGCTTCGATGACTTCTACCACTGGTATTATCGATTTGTCGGCTGCTCTCTCTTGGTTGGGTAGACTCATTATCGCACTCCAATAACTTAGTCCTATTTACAACATCTAAATATAAACACAGTTTGTGAGAAATTAGGTATTGATGCATCTCAGGTTTTAAACCTCTTAGAAACTTCCGCGTCATTCTTTCCTCATTATCAACCAAGTGGGAAGCAAACGAGACAACTCGGCAAACTTAGCTTCGTATTGTGACACGGTCATACTGTTTTGCTCCAACTTGATAAACTCTACCTCCTTCATGAGATGAATACTTTCAAGAAAGTAATTGTCGTTGAATAGTTCTTGGAACTTCTCCCAAGACATCTTCAGTGCGGCAGGTTGAGTACGCTTTATAGATTCCCACCAGTAATCTGACCCTCCTCGCAACATGAAGGTGGCAAAGGGAACCTTTTGCTCTTCAGAACATCCCAAGACATCAAATATCTTGGTGATCTTCTTTATCCACGTCTCCACCTTAAGTGGTTTTGGCTCTCCAAAAAAACTCCGGTGGTCCCAGCTCCTTGAACTGTTTAGTGGTGACTGTCTGAGAGTTTCCAGTGTTTCCACCTGCATTTTGAATAGGAGCCGCTCTCGCCTGATGTTGCATGAATTGCATAAAGCCTCTGAACATCCCATCGTTCATCATTTGATCGGTGTTTTTGTTTACCTGAGGATTATTGTCTTTCTATTGCACATTATCCTGGGTATTGATCGTTGGTGACTCAACGGTCTCATGTGCTTCATTGCTGATCTCAACATTTTTAGATGTCATTTTCAAACATTCCCATAAAACAAGGGTTAATTGACATGTCACATATTATCCCTATACTCTGACCGACCAATTAAATATCAAATAAACTTAGGTAGGTCATACTAGCGAAGGAATTCCCCGTCTCTCCCCTCCTAGCTCTTGTCTCACATCTCAGCCAGGGATCATATCCCTAAACTTTAATACCAACTGTGACGCCCCCAAAATAGGTATACATCACCCATTCTGAGTCGCCAAATACATGGCACATAAATAAAATACAAACTTCTTTTATACAATACGACAACAGCGTAGCTTAGAGTTTTTACACGAATATTGTCTCATAGACAGTATTCAAACTCAAATGAAGTCCTCATTACATTTATTATCACACTATTTCATAAAATAGTGAGGACTACTATAGCCACCATCTCGGACCGTCACTCTGTTCCCTGAAGAGAACAATGAACGCAAAAGGGTGAGCTCAACTAGCCCAGTAGGAAATATTATGACTAAGATAATGCAGAATAAATTATGGTTAGCCTTCAACAGTGTTAAATTAATAAACAACAAGTTTAAATGCAGCGGAACAAGTAATCCATTAGAAGAGTCAAGTAGAGCATGATATCTACTATCTTCTATGATTTAAAAAGGTTTTTCATCAACTTTATCGCTGAGACTCAGCTTAATAAATAAACCACATCACCGAATCGTCCCTGCACCACGGCCAAGGATATTGATGTAATCATCAATGGTCATGATTATACCAAATAATCCCTGGTCATAATCATACCAACAACTGTCCATCAATGCACTACAGGCCAATGAGGACTTTTACCACATTATTTATAAAATTACGGGTCATGATTATACCGAATGATCCCTGGTCATAATCATACCAATCAACAGTCCATCTATGCACGAAAGCCAAAGATGACTTTCATCACAATATAAGCATGAGGATGATGATAATGATATAAGAATTCAATTAAAAGAAACAAAGGATAAATTTTTAAAGATTTATAATTTAATTTATCCAGAATTCAATAACGTTCAAATTGCCAACATGATACTGCTTTGTAGAGTAAAATTTAAGAATGATATTGTATCAAAAATGATTTGGACCGGAAAAAAATTAATTTTTGTCAGGAATAGTACTCTGGGTGAATAGTACTTAGATAAATAGTACCCCGTAAATAGTACTTTGGGAATAGTATCCCGTGAATAGTACTTTATGAATAGTACTTTATGAATAGTATCCGTGAATATTACTTTTGTGAATAGTAACGTATAAATAAATAGTACTCATGGACAGTACTCCGGCATGAAAAGCTTAAAATTTAACAAGAATGTGCAGAAAATATCCTTGTGAAACGATACTAGATGAAGCGTAAATTTTAAGGATATTCTACTAGTTTCACGGAGTATAGAAGCAATACTTTAAAAAATGAGGGTATAATCAGGAATACGAGACGAAATAATATTACTCACGTATTACAGAGTATGGAAGAAAATATTATTCCTATGAATACTGAACAAAATAATATCCCTTACCTCATAAGAAGACTGGATACTTGAATAGTGATGTAGCAGACTTCTCTTCTTCTTTCTCTCTATAGCTGCTCTCTCTATAATTGTTGTTGTGGGTCTTAGTGAATTGGTAAGAATGAAAGAAGAATGAACTTCTATTTATAGGAAAATATAGTTTCGATAATTGCACGTTTTGGGGCTCGAAATATTATAGTATAATACCTTCATCTTTTCCTTCATTTTTAATTTAGTCCTGCAAGTATTACCAAACGTGTACCAGCTCCCCTAGTAGTATAACATGTGAATCAATAGTACATTCATGTTAATCAATAGTTCTATACATGTGAAAAAAATAGTTATAGTATAGTACATTCATCTATACCTCCATTTTTAATTTAGTCTTTCAAGTATTATCAATCTTGCACCACCTCCCCTAATAGTACATGCATGTGAATCAATAGTACAGACATGTGAACAAATAGTTATAAGCATGTGAATTAATAGCAATTAATTACTCATTTATCCGATTAATTACCCGATTGGTCAATATAACCTCCAGATATCAATTATTATCGAAATAGATGTCGATTTCCATTAATACTAATAATCCCAACACAATGAAAATATCAATTTCATCTTTAATCAATACGAACTTATTCATTATTAATACTATAACTCGCAATATTTAACAACCAGAGCATTCCCAGGAAAGAGGGGGCTTTCCGATAAGGATTTCTCACTATTGGCGCGCAATTAGGTGACCAAACCTCTCCTCGACAGAACTTTCCAGACATTGTGAATATTACAAATAATAATATGAATAATTTTGTCGTCTCAATTATTGATTTAGTAATAATAAATATTATGCAGATGATACTGTGACAATAATTGAATCAATAATATAAGAGATATTATGCAGCAATTAATGTAGCAATAATTGAGTATAACTGAGTGACTTCTCACGTAAGCATCAATAATCAATACCATATGCTACTATGTAACCACTCGTATTACTGTACTTTTACCACCAGATAGTTCAACAGTTTAACGGTAAAACTTTCGCCGTTATTTTTATAAAAAGATATTTATGTCATTTTTTAACTACAACAATACTTCTGTTGTGGGGTCCACCAATGATTGTGCCGGCGTACGAATATTCCCTAGAAAGAGAGGGCTTTCTGATAAGGATTTTTCACTATTGGCGCGCAATTAGGTGACCAAACCTCTCCTCGACAGAACTTTTCAGACATTGTGAATATTACAAATAATAATATGAATAACTTTGTCGTCTCAATTATTGATTTAGTAATAATAAATATTATGCAGATGATACTGTGACAATAATTGAATCAATAATATAAGAGATATTATGCAGCAATTAATGTAGCAATAATTGAGTACAACTAAGTGACTTCTCACGTAAGTATCAATAATCAATATCATATTCTACTATGTAACCACTCGTATTACTGTACTTTTACCACCAGATAGTTTAACAGTTTAACGGTAAAACTTTCGCCGTTATTTTTATAAAAAGATATTTATGTCGTTTTTTAACTACAACAATACTTCCGTTGTGGGGTCCACCAATGATTGTGCCGGCGTACGAATATTCCCTGCTAAAACGAATACTCCCCGACCAATTGAATATTTTATAACAACTTGCTTATTTTGCAAAATTTATAAATATTACCCACAACTATAATAATATAACAAAACCACACCTAAATATTAAAAAATATATTTCGAGAAAAATTAATCATTATTCATAAAAGTTGGGGTCTTACCGACACCGTTGGAAGTAAGGAGTTTCTTAGGATTAGCAGGTTATTATAGACGATTTATTCAAGATTTTTCCAAGATAGCCACTCCGTTGACTAACTTGATGAGAAAATCAGTGAAGTTTATTTGGAAAGAGAAATGTGAAGAGAGTTTTCAAGAGTTAAAGAAGAGGTTAAGTATGGAACATGTGTTGTCTCTGCCAAATGATATAGGAAATTTTGTGGTGTATAACGATGCATCGCACAAAGGACTAGGTTGTGTGCTTATGCAAAACGGCAAGGTTATTATGTATGCATCGCGATAATTGAAAGACTATGAGAAAGGGTATTCGAACCATGATTTGGAATTAGCTGCAGTAGTGTTTGCTTTGAAGATTTGCAGGCACTATGTTTATGGGGAGAAGTGTGAGATATATACTGACCATAAGAGTCTGAAATATATTTTCAAACAAAAAGATTTGAATATGCTTCAGAGGCGATGGTTGGAGTTGATAAAGGACTATGACTGTGAGATCCTATACCATCTGGGAAAAGTGAATGTTGTTGCCGACTCCTTAAATAGTAAGGGTTTAGATAAGTTATCATTGTTGACTGCTCGGGAAAAGCTCATCACAAAAATGGCCAAGTTGGAGTTAGAGGTAAAATATCCGAAGGAGTCGGAAGAAAAATTATTTCAAATAGAGACTCGTCCAATCTTAGTGGACAAAGTGAAAGAGGCACCACTCCAGGATGAGGAGTGTGAGAAAATAAGGAAAAGGGTGTCTGAAGGTGAAGATATTAAATTCAAAATCGATACCGAAGGGTTATAAATATTCGAAGGAAGAATTTGGATTCCACTTGTACCGGAAGTCAGAGAGGAAATATTGCACGAGGCTCATTGCTCGACGTATTCGATTCACCCAAGGAGTAAAAAATGTACCTAGACCTTCAACAACACTCCTGGTGGCCAAATATGAAGATAGAGGTTGCTGAGTGTGTTGCAAAGTGCTTGACATGTCTGAAAGTTAAAGCATAACATCAATTGCACAAGGTGTGAATCTCAATAATCAGTATAGATGTGAATAATCAACAATAATTATTCACTAACATGCTTCAAAAATAATAACTCGAGTTTGAGTTAGGGAACTTTCCTGTTTAACGAGCTACGGCTAACTAGCTTTAATTAAAACTCTTTGAACGACCTAGCATTGACAATGTTGGTTTACTAATTAGTACTGCGTATAATTGTACGTCTATACGCTTACTTATGCTATTATCTAGCAAATAATCCAATCACAAGGTACACATAATGTGACGCCCCCAAAATTAGGTATACATCACCCATCTTGGGTCGTCAGATACATAGTACAGAATACAAATACAACTTACTAATACAACTGTCGTGTACAATACGACAAAACATAAACTGTGAGTTTGAATACAAATATTATCTTCTAGAGAATATTCATACTCAAAAGGAGTCCTCATTACATTTATTAACACACTATTACATAGAATAGTGAGGACTACTAACTAATATCATCATTCGGACCATCACTCCGTTTTCCGACTTGCCCCAGCTACGTTCTCATTTCTTGAAGAGAACAGTGAAAGAAAGGGTGAGCTCAACTAGCCCAGTAAGAAATATTATGACTAAGATAATGCAGAATAAATTATCATTAGCCTTCAACAATGTTAAACTGATAAAATATAACAGACATCAAGTTTAACTGCAGCGGAACAAGCAATCCATTAAAAGAGTCAAGTAGAAAATAAACTCTACTATCTTTTATGATTTAAAAGGTTTTTCAACACTATGATCGCTGGGACTCAGCTTAATAAAATAATTCACATCATCGAATCACCCCTGCACTACGGCCAAGGATATTCGTGTATTCATTAATGGTCATGGTCATGCCAACAACTGTCTATCAACGCACTACGGGCCAGTGAGGACTTTTACCACATCATTTGTAACATTACGGTCATGATTATACCGAATAATCCCTGGTCATAATCATACCAAGTCCATCTATGCACTACAGGCCATAGATGACTTTTAACATTTTATAAACATGAGGATGATGACAATGATATAAGAATTCAATAAAAACAAGTTCAAGAATTAATTTATCCAAGAATTAACAATGTCCAAATTGTCAAAATGATACTGCTTTGTGGAGTAAAATTTAAGAATGCTTAGAAGAATATTTTCATGAAAAGATACTGGATGAACTACAATTATCAAGGATATTCCACTAATTTCATGGAGTATAGATGTTAAAACTTAACCAACTGAGTATAGTAAAGAATGGAATAACAAAAGAAATCACCCGGCATGCGATAGACCGCACAGACAGGTTATTCCAACAGAATAATAAATAATGGAACCAGGTCCGGCATAAACGCACAGACAGAATATTTCGACAGAATAATAAATAATGGAACCAGGTTCGGTGTAAAACACATAGAAAGGATGTTCCAACAGAATAATAACAAGACGAAACCAGGTCCGGTGTAAAACACACAGATAGGATGTTCCAACAGAATAATAATAAAAACGGAACCAGGTCCGGTGTAAAACACACAGACAGGATGTTACAACAGAATAACAGAAGAATGTCACCAAGTATAGGGTAGACCGCGTATACAGGTTATTCCAACAGAATAATAAATAATGAAATAACAGCAGTTATCTTCATGAATAAGAAAGAATAACACCCCTTACCGTTTTAAAGAAGAGCTGAAATAAGGAAGTAGTTAAGTAGCAGAATACTCTTCTTCTCTCTCTCTCTATAGTTTCTCTCTCTAGAGTTCAGTGAATTCGTAAGAAATAATGAAGGAATGAGCTGCTATTTATAGAAAAATAGAATGCATAGTAACTAATCCATGAACGGTCCAGATTGATTACTTTAATCTGACGGTCCATATTTAAAGAAAAATCTTTTAAATAAAATATAATATATTCTATTTATAGAATAACTTTAATAAAGTATTCTATTTTATATAAAAAGATGTTTCTGTTTTATTACGTTAATAATACGAATAAAACAAAACGTCATTATCGCTAAATAATTCATATTATTAACTGACAATAATTGAATCAAACTGAGTGACTTCTCACATAAGCATTAATAATCAATACCGTGTGCTACTATGCAACCACACGTATTACTGTACTTTTACTACAGAGTAGTTCAACAGTATCAATGGTAAAACTTCCGCCGTTATTTTTAATAAAATAATTTTGTCGTTTTCTCAATCCGACAATAATTTCGTTGTGGGGTCCACCAATGATTGTGCCGTTATACGAATATTCCCTGTTAAAACGAATATTCCCCGACCAATCGAATATTATATAACAACGTGCGTACTTTGCAAAATTTATAAATATTACCCACAACTATAACATTATATCAAATTAACTCCATAATATTTAAAAATAATATTTATAGAAAATTCATCTTTATTTATAAAAATTGGGGTCTTACACATAATATAATGTACCATCATTAATCCTATAAGATATTTAACAAATCTGAGGTTAATGATTTAATAAATTTATAAGGTTTTTCTTAAGTAATAAACACTTATTAGATCCTTAAACAATTTATTATAATTGTTTAATTAATGAGTCATTAAATTATCTTCATTTATTAACTTTATCTTCATTTAATAACCATTTAATATTAGTTAAATAGTAATTAATTAATTACATTTAGTTGTTATTTACTAAATAATAGCTAATTACATATTATTATTATTTAATGTTAATTAAACAATGAATAATTAAATTATTAACATTATTTGTCTTTAATTATTATTTAATATTAATTAATTAATAATTAATTAATCATTTATCCTTGAATAATAAATAATTGATTTATTTTATTCGCTAGTATTTAATTATTCATTACTATTAATAAATGAACAATTAATTAACATTTGTCCTTATTCAATATTATTTATTTATTTATTTATCTTTGAATTAATAATTAATTCACTTCATAAGTCTTTAATTATTCTTTCTTATTAATCTAAGAATAATTAATTATCATTTGTTCTTATTTATTATTTAATATTGATTAAATAGTACATAATTATTTAATAAATTTTATGTCAACGTAAGTAAGTAATTACATTATTATTACATAATCTTAATTAAACATTCTTTAACCATTATTTAATATTAATTAATCAATGGTTTGACTCTATTTGTTATTTAATCTTAATTAAATAATCAATAGTTAATTTATTAACTCTATCTCTACTGAATTATCATTTAATATCACTTAAATAATAATTAAATAGTTAATTATATTTAAATTACAAGTAATTACTTTAATAATCATGTAGTGGCATTAATAATTATTAATTAGTAAGTTTTAAATGATTTAAATGAGTTTAAACCATCAATTACTTAATAATTACACAACTGTTCAAAAAAATTTTGAATTAAATATTTTAATATTCTTCACAATTTTAGAAAATTTTGGGTCCAAGAGTCGTCGCCGAAACAAGCCCGAAAAGTGGTGAACCGGTCACCGAAAAAATTATGTCGGTTCGATGAATAGTGAACCGACAGTGTGTTTTGTAACATTTTATGATTTTTTCCAGATTTGGGGTCCTTAACTAAAACTTGAATAAAATTAAATTTACAACTCCGATTTAGGTTAGCGGTCTCGTTGGATTTGTATCTTCCCGAACTACAATTTTCATTTATTAAACATAAAATTTGGATCTATTTTGGTCCCGGAAAACAGCCCATAAGTGATTGATCATGCAACATGATTCCACAGTTGAAGTGTTTTGGTAATAAATCCATATCTTGCTCATTTTTTAACATTTTTACATACTTCCAAAGAGGTTTTGCCCTTAACGCATAGGTCTAGCATACAAAGAAATAAAATCACAAAAAAACTTTGTAGATTTCAAAATGAAAAGCATAGATCACCCTTTTTAAATAAATTTTCCCAAAAACACATTTAACTTCCTTTTTCCAAATTTTCTAACATAAACTTATATAGATGAACAAGTTAAACATATTATACTCAAGATTTATCATTCTCATAAGATTCTAGCCTTTTAGAACTTGCACTTCCATAAATCTATCACAAGATTACATAAAACATACAAAACATAAAACTAGAGTTTGATTTTTACCTAGTCTAGTAGGATGTCCTCCTTTTCTTTCCAAAATAACTTATGAACTTAGGATGCATGAACAAACTTCCTTCATTTCCTCCTCAAGATTCCAACCCCTCTCTCTCTTTTCTCTCTTTGTATTTTGCTAGCTTGGGAGAAAAATAGAAGAAGAAGAATAGTAGGAGAAATGAAATGAAGATGAAATCTGGTGATTTAACTAATATCCCCCATATCTTTGTTGTCCCTTGGATAAAATGCTTTTCCTTATCTCTTCCAATTAAGCCTGATCATGTCATTAAGGGTTCTAAGTAGATTTTTTACCAATGGAAGATGAACACACTTGTACTTGATGTAAGAGTTATTAATTAAGGAACTTGATTAGCATAATTTTGTTGTCTTAAAAGGCCTAATAGGGCCGGTCACTCCTTGCCCATTATCCCCTCCATTTTGCATTTATTTTAATGCATAAATTTGATTAATAAAAAGTCTAAAATACCCTTAATCAAGTGGACTAAGTATTGGTTTGCATTTTATTTCTTTTGGGCTTGTCTTTTAATTATTTTGGGCTATGTAATAAACATAGTTTAACAATTTTAAGATATATTACCCTAATTGTTTATTTAGGGTTTCTATTTCAAATCTTATGGAGTTTAATTACTATATATATATATATATATATATATATATATATATATATATATATATATATATTTAACTTGTAACCTAATTAGGTTTATTATAATTAGGTTTAAAATTATTAATCACTTGCAATAATAAAATTATCCACTTAAGTTAGTATACATATTAAATAATAACTATTTCTTATTACCATAACCCTTAGGTTATTTAATTATCTCACCTAATGTATAATTAGGTTATGAAGCTTTCCTTGTTAATAAAATCTATAAATCTCTCTCTCTCTCTCTCTCTCTCTCTATATATATATATATATATATATATATATATATATATATATATATATATATATATATATATATTTATTTATTTATTTATTTAGCCATACACCACTTCATATATATTATCACATATTAAATCACTATATAGCACAAAGTTTTAAATATCAGTAATGTATATACTTATAAAGTGACTTGAAATTCCTGGTTATTACATCCTCCCCCCCCTCCCCCCCTCCCTCTTATAAAAATTCTGTCCCCGGAATTACACATAAGGTTACTCAAAAAGATGTGGATAATATTCCCTCATCTTTTTCTTGAGTTTCCACGTAGCTTCTTCAGCATTGTGGTTCCTCCACAGAACGTTTACAGAATGTATAACCTTATTTCATAATTTTTGCTCTTTTCTATCTAAAATTTCTACAAGAATTTTCTCGTACGACAAATCTTTTTCGACCTGAATTGGTTCGTACAATATCACGTGCTTGTAGTCAAGCTTATATTGTCGTATCACTGACACATGAAACACATTTATGAATATGTTCCAGTTGAGGAGGTAGAGCTACCTCGTATGCCAGTTCACCTATCTTCCTCAAGATCTCAAATGGTCCAATAAATCTCAGACTCAACTTACTTTTCTTCCCAAATCTTATCTTCCCTTTCCAGGGAGATACTTTCAAAAATGCATAGCTTCCCACTTCAAAATTTCTCTCCTTGCAATGTAAGTCCGCATACTTCTTCTGACGATCTTGAGCTGCTACCAGTCGGGCTCTTATCACCTTGACGATCTCTACTGTCTGTTGCACTAATTCTGGTCCCAACAGCCTGCGTTCACCAACTTTATCTCAGCATAAGGGCGTTCTGAATTTCCTTCCATACAGTGCTTCATATGGCGGCATTCCAATGCTGGCGTGATAACTATTGTTGTATGTGAACTCTACTAATGGTAGATGATCTTCCTAGCTACCCTTGATATCCATCACATAAGCTCTTAGCATGTCCTCAAGTGTTTGAATCGTTCTCTCACTTTGCCCATCGGTCTGCGAATGATACGCGGTGCTCATCCGTAGCTGCGTCCCCATTCTTTCTTGAAGACTCTTCCAGAAGTTTGACGTGAATCGCAGATCTCTATCCAAAACAATAGATACTGGTACTCCATGTCTCTAGATAATTTCTTTGATATATAATTTAGCTAGCTGGTCCAAATAATACCTGATCTTGATCGGCAAAAAGTAAGCTGACTTCATAAGATGATCTACAATCACCTATATGGCGTCGTGCCTTTTTTGCATTGCTGGAAGTCCCACCACAAAATCTACCATGCTGTACTCCCATTTCCATTCTAAAATTTCTAACGGCTGTAGTAATCCACTCGGTCGTAGATGCTCTGTCTTGACTCTTTGACAAGTTAGACATCTGCTAACGCATTCCACATCCTCTCTCTTCATTTTTGGCCACCAAAAGTGTTGACATAAATCTTGATATATCTTTGTTCTTCCTGGGTGTATCGAGTACCTCGTACTGTGCACTTCTTGCAAAATCTCCTCTCTTAGTTCTGGTACTAACGGTACCCAAATTCATCCTTCGAATTTCTGTAGTCCGGTGCCATCAATCTTGTATTTCAATTCGTCGCCTTTAGTTAACCATTTCTTGAACAAAATTGAATCAAACTCCTACGTCTACCCAATGGTTTACCCACAACTCACAGGTCAAACCTAAATAGGTTTTCTACAAGAAAGAACCTAAGCTCTGATACCATCTCTGTAACACCCCCTTCCCGAAAAGGAAAGGAAGGTCACGCAAAAAGCACAACGAACCTCAAAATAAATAAACATAGCACTAACAACCTCAAAATATTAATAGTGGTGATCCATTAATAAAGTACTAAATACAATTCTCCAAACAGGGTCAAAATAATCAAGACTTAAAATTCGAATCAACCTAGATGGCTAAAGGCAACACTCTCATCACACTAGCCCTGAATCACCCTTGCAACCCTGCAGGAAGAAAAACATAGCATGAGTTAATTGCCCAGTATGGATATAAAGATACAAAAGATATACAACTGAAATATGAAATCAACAGATACAAAATATTACCTCTGACAAAAATAAAATCTCTAAAGATTTGAATCGAATATATTTAAACCAACAGAATTAACGAACCAAACATAATAGTAAAGAAATAACGAACTGAAGTAACTAACCCAATAAATTGAACTGAACAGAAGCCAACAAAACTAATACAATAAAATAATAGGCTGAAATAAATGGTTGGAGTTATTTCATACCGATTGAGCTCAGAAATATATCTTGCCACACAGGCAAGTCAAACTAATGACACACAGGCAAATCAAAATAATGCCACACATGCAAGTTAAAATAATGCCACATAGGCAACCAAAATAATGCCACACGGGTAAATCACACATTTAATCGCGAATCCAAATGTATGCAAATCGGATAAGTGTGTTTGGCACAACATCACAAATCCGCAGAACAAAAAACTAGGGTTAACCCATATGCCTCCCACAACAAAACACCAAATGGTTCACTTCCTCCAGAGCCTAAAACGAAGACAACGTGGACTAATCACACCGTCACGAAAAGTGTTATGCCTCTCGTGCCAAGACGACATGTCTGTGGTACCCCCACAGGTGGTTATAGCTCAGGTATACCCTACGGTATATTCTAACAAAAATACTATGTCACAACACATGCGACATAATACCAACAAAAGGGTTCTATATGTACATGTTGAACCAAATCAAATTATAGTCACAAGGTCTCAAAAAGAAGGTAGCAACATGTACCGCTCTACAATTATCAAACAATAAATACTAAACAAGATATTCTAATTCAAAGAGTACAAATACGAGTCATGCATATCAACTCCAAAATGAAATTAATATATTTATTTTACAGGAAACAATTATGTGAAATCATAACAGAATTCAAAATAAAGAAATAAATGAACAAAACAAATTTAACAAGAGTATTGCTGAAGGAGTACGAAATACGTACCTGATACTTCCAAACCATTTATAGCACATTCCACAAAATGTTACCCACAAATGCCAACGATATCAAATACGAAACGTTATTCGCAACCTAAACATATTCACCTCAAATTAAAAGCAATCCAAACTAATAATTTCAAAATAATTCATAATCTATTTAATATGCCTTTAATCATCGCCTTTTATCAATCATTAATACTTCAAAATTTATATTCCAAATATAACTCTATAAATTCCCTCCGTCCGATCTAATTAAAAGTAATAATAATACAATTATAGTTACCTACTAATTATAAATTATATTAATATGAAATTAATTTCTCCAATTACATTAGATTCACAAAATAAGCCTGAATAAATTTAATATGATCTCGGATCACTTATAAAATATGTTAGTACTCTCCATTTTTATTTTTATTTTAAATCAGTACCTTATTTATACATGTAAATATAATATACATTTTATAATATTGTTGAAAATTGAATACATGACCATTATGACAAATACACATAATATAAACTAATATATAAATATTAACTTTTAACCAAAAACCTGATACATAAGTACTACTTATTAGTTAAAAAAAATAGATTTTTTTTATTATTTTAATCAATATATAAATTACCCATTATAGGATCCCTTAATACGTTAGCATTCATTAGTTACAAAAATAGAATTCTTATTATTTTAATCGATATATATATATATATATATATATATATATATATATATATATATATATATATATATATATATATATATATATATATATATATATATATTACCCATAACATGATGCTCCATATTAACCAATTACCTTATGCTCCATATTAACCAATTAGGTATTACACTTACAAAAGCAATATGCGAACTCTGAATTTTTCTTTATGATAAACATGATAGGTCTAACTATTTAAAAAGAAATAGCAATCACTTACTACATAGGTCTTGCCAATAATCAAAAGTTTGACGAATTTTTCCACAAAAATTTTTTGTCGCCTCGCCCTTCTGTCTTCTTTTCTTAGTATGTATAATGAAGGTAAGGTTAGGTTTACTTATTTATTTATTAAATATTAACTCTTCTAATTTAAATAGGATTTATTATTACCCACAAATATAAATTAAACCCAATAAATTTTAAAGCCCAAATTGTACTAAATTAATTTACCCATCACTTATTAATATTTATTAGCCCACACAAATTAAATAACTAGTTTGACCCAAATAAATGACAAAGTCCAAACAATATGTTTTAAGAATATAAATTTAATATTTTTTTTCGGAATATTACAATAATGATATAAGAAATCAATCAAGTGAGATCAAGGATAAATATTAAATATTTATAATTCAATTTATCCAGAGTTTAAGAATGTCAAAATTGTCAGCATGATGATTAATTGTGAAGTAAAATTCAAGAATGATATTCATGTATCAAAAATAATTTAGACAGAAAAGAAACCAATTTTATCGTGAATAGTACTCTGAGTGAATAGTACCCGAGTGAATAGTATCCCGTGAATAGTACCCAAGTGAATAGTACCACAGCATGAAAAGATTAAAATTTTATAAGAATATTCAGAAAAATATTTTAGTGAAACGATACTAGATGAAGCGCAAAATTCAAGGATATTCTACTAATTTCAGGGAGTATAGACGCATTACTTATCAAAATAAGTATAGATTTAGGAATATGAAACGAAATAATATTACTTATATACTATAAAGTATGGAAGAAAATAATATTTTTTACTAATATTGAACGAAAATAATATCCCTTACCTTAGTAGGAGAGTAATTCCGATCGGTATAGTGGAGACATTCTTGAAGAAAACTTGCACTATTTGCTACACTCAAAGTATCCTTATACTAGAAAGAAATACGCACAATACTATAGAAGAAGAATTCTCTGATTATGGTGTGATTTTCATTTCTTAACTAAGCATCCTATTTATAGGAGAATGGCAGGGCACTATTTAAGAATAATCACGGGTGAATAGAAAAAAAATTCGAACGAAGTTCACGGGTTTCAATTTATCAGCATTCTCTTTTAAAAGTTTTGGCCAATGAGGAAAGAGTATTAGCATACCAATTAGGATATATAGACCAATGAGGGAGCACCCTCGTTTATAAGTTAGTGAATAGTAGCTGCATCATTAGAAAATTTGGCCAATAAGGTTCATTCCTTGAAAATAATGTCTGCCAAATTAAAATAAAAACATATACCTCATTTGAAGGTAATTGAGGGCCAGCCCTCCATAAATCAATTCGCATCTTCCAAAATCAAAAAGAACAAATACCAAATAAAAAAAATTAATTGAACAAACATCTTCCACTCATCAATTATTATTCTTATTTTTAATTAACACGATCTTTCAACAATTATTCTTCATTAATATTATAACTCATAATATTGACAACCAGATCGTTCTCAGGAAAGAGGGGGCTTTTCGATAAGGATTTTTCCTTATTGGCGCGCAATTAAATAACCTAACCCCTTTTCTCGACAGAACTTTCTAGACATTGTCAATAATGCATTAAATAACCTAACCCCTTTTCTCGACAGAACTTTCTAGACATTGTCAATAATGCAAATAATAATATGAATAATTGTGTCATCTCAATTATTGATTTAATAATAAAAAATATTATGTAGATGATACCGTGACAATAATTGAATCAATAATATGAGATACTATGCAGCAACTACTGTGGCAATTATTAAATGAATTGAGTGACTTATTACGTAAGAATCAATAATCAGAGATACTGTGCAATACCATGTGCTACTGTGCAACTACGCGTATTATTGTACTTTTATCATCGGGTATTTCAACAGTTAACGGTAAAAGTTTTGCCGTTATTTTATAAAAAGATTATTTCTGTCACTTTCTATATCTGACAGTAATTTTGTTGTGGGGTCCATAATTGATTGTGTCATCGTACGAATATTCCCCGATAGAAAGAATATTCTTCGACCAAACGAATATTTTATGACAACTTTCTTACTTTGAAAAATTTGTACATATCACCCATAACTATAGCATTATATCAAATCCACACCTTATTATTCAAAATAACATTTAGAGAAAAATAAATCTTTATTGAAATTTTATCCTCGAAATTGGTGTACGTACCCGGTATGTCGAAGAGGGATACCTTGTTTTTATTTCAGTTTCTAACTTCCAGTTCATTTCCTCTATATCACTTCGGTGGTAATCATGGTCAAAACAATAAGAATGGATATTTCAAGAAGAGGAGATTCAACAATGATGGAAATACGTCAGCACCAGCACCCGTTGTTAAGGAAGGAGAACGACCACCTATCATATGCTTCAAATGCGGAGGGGAGGGACACATCAGTCCAAACTGCGTAATGTCGTCCAAAGCATGTTATAATTGTGGAAGAGAAGGTCACTTAGCCTGATTTTGTCGTTCACCGAAGACAAGTTCAGCTAAGATGGAGGCACCAAAGGTCGTCCCAGAAAAGTTAAAGCCGGTAGTTTAAGAGAGAGCTTTTTTTTCGTGACAAGGAACCTGAATAAAATTATCACGGGTATGTTAGTCATAAACTCTTGTGAAGTTTATACCGTGTTAGATACCGATTCTACTCACTATTTTATTTCACCTAGTTGTGTTCAATGTTTGAAGTTAACTCCGGAGAAGTTAGACTTTGATATATCTGTTTAAACTCAGTTGAGAAAAACCTTCGTTACCTCCACTATTTATAAATCTTGTTCAAATAAACACTTTCACGTTACATGTCGATCTTATCTCTTTGAAAATACTTGTATTTGATGTGCTTTTTGGAAACGATTGGTTAACTACTCATCATACTTTTCGTAAGGTTGTTAGCTTTCATACTCCTAACCAACCTGTTATGTGAATTCAAGCAACCAAACCACTAAAGTCAATCATTGTCATATCAAGCCATAAGTAAAGAGCCCCGATCCTTTTGTTGTTGACTTTCTTGTGTGGAATGCACCGAAGCCAGACTTTCTGTAGGCGACGACGTGAATGACGGTGGTAAGTTGATAGGTATCAATGTGACGTGCTATCCAAGTCTTGTATGAGGGTCACAGTTTTGAACGATATTTCTATTATTAATAAAGTTCCTGACGTATTCTTGAAGACTTCTTAGCCTACCCCAGAGCGTGAAATCGAATTTTGTATTGACCCCAGTACAAAACTCATTTCTTAAACCCTTAAATATTTCTTCAACTAAAGCGAACGTATCATGCACCAAAGACGTTGGCTCGAGCTGTTGAAGATTATGACCATACCATTCAATATCATCGTAGAAGAACGAAAGTGGTAGCTGACGAGTTGAGTAGAAGATCATATGTGAGTGAGATGTTGTTAACACAAAGACCCATTTCGTATAACTTACAAATGATGAAGATAGAGTTAAAGACTCTAGGGACCCACGTGAAGATAACGAATATACGATTAGAATCGACTTTAATCGATAAAGTTAAAGCTGTTCAAGCTACATACTCAGAGCTGATGAATGTGAAGAAGAAGGTTTAAGAAGGCGTTATCTCAACCCTCGATTTAATTGACCCATTTTTAATCCTCGATCGAGTACGAACAGTGGCCTATAGACTCGCTTTACCGCCAAGTATGTCTCGTGTTCATAACATTTTTTACATATCCATGTTACGTAAATATGTGAAAGACCCGAACCACATTATTAAGTTAGAACTAGACGAAATAGCAGATGATTTAACGTATGAAGATGTACCTGTTAAAATCCAGGAATATATTCTACGCTTAAAGGTTATACCTCAAGAGTTAGAATCTGACGAGGTGTCCTCA
Source organism: Panax notoginseng (assembly GCA_016801055.1). NCBI lineage: Eukaryota > Viridiplantae > Streptophyta > Magnoliopsida > Apiales > Araliaceae > Panax > Panax notoginseng. The sequence continues at coordinate 79,949,922 of CM029022.1, forward strand.
TCTGTTCGGCATACCAGGTACGTACGTAAATTTTGAGGGCGAAATTCCATAAAGAGGGGAGATTGTGAGATTCCATATTTTATGAATAAAGATTTAAATTTCTCAAAATATTTTTTTGAATATTATGGTGTGGATTTGATATAATGTTATAGTTGTGGGTAGTATTTATAAATTTTACAAAGTATGCAAGTTGTTGTATTATATTCGATTGGTCGGGAAATATTTGTTTTAGCAGGGAATATTCGTACAACGGCGCAATCATTGGTGGATCCCACAGCAGAATTATTGTCGGATTGAGAAAACGATAAAAATATTTTTATTGAAAATAATGGCGGAAGTTTTACCACTAATACTATTGAACTACTCGGTAGTGAAAGTACAGTAATACGTGTAGTTGCATAGTAGCACACGGTATTAATTATTGATGCTTACGTGATAAGTCACTCAGTTTTATTTTATTGGTATTATTAATGTAATAAAACAGAAAAGCTTTTCATATAAAACAAAATACTTTTATAAAGTTATTCATTTTATTAGGCTAATAGTAAATTTTTTTTATATAAAACAGAATACTTTTATAAAGTTATCTGTTTTATTAGACAATAATTAGAATATATTATATTTTATTATGCATAGTGCCTGCATAGTGTTTGCATAGTAAAATTTTTTATAAAGTTATTCGTTTTATTAGATTATAAATAGAATATATTATATTTTATTTAAAAGATTTTACTTTAAATATGGACCGTCAGATTAAAGTAAATCAATCTAGATCGTTCATGAGTTAGTTACTATGCAGTCCATTTTTCTATAAATAGAAGCTCATTCCTTCATTATTTTCTTACGAATTCACTAAAACTCTAGAAAGAGAAACTATAGAGAGAAAGAAGAAAAGTATTCTGCTACTTTACTACTCCGATATCAAGTTTCTTTTACGGTAAGGGATATTATTTGTTGTACTCGTAAGGGGTATTATTTCTTTTATATTCATGAAGAGAACTTCTGTTATTCCATTCTTTATTATTCTGTTGGAATATCCTGTCTGTGCGTTTTACGTCGAACCTGGTTCAGTCTTTATTATTCTGTTAGAATATCCTGTCTGTGCGTTTTACACCGGACCTGGTTCCGTCTTTATTATTTTGTTGGAACATCTTGTCGGTGTGTATTACGCCTAACTTGGTTCCGTTATTTAGTATTCTGTTGGAATAACCTGTCTATGCGAAGTACCGCATGCATGGTGATTTTTGTTGTTATTCCATTCTTTATTATTCTGTTGGAACATCCTGTTGGTGCGAATTTCGTCTGACCTAGTTCCGTTATTATTATTCTGTTGGAATAACCTGTCTATGCAAAGTACCGCATGCATGGTGATTTCTTTTGTTATTCTATTCTTTATTATACTCAGTTGGTTAAAGTTTTGACTTATATACTCCATGAAATTAGTGGAATATCATCCAGTATCTTTTCTTGGAAATATTCTTCTGAGCATTCTTGAATTTTACTCTACAAAGCAGTATCATGTTGATAATTTGGACGATGTTGGTTCCTGGATAAATTAATTCTTGAACTTGTTTTATTGAATTCTTATATCATTGTCACCATCCTCATGTTTATATTCTGTTGAAAGTCATCTGTGGCCTGTAGTGCATAGATGGACTTGGTATGATTATGACCAGGGATTATTTGGTATAATCATGACCGTAATGTTACAAATGATGTGGTAAAAGTCCTCATTGGCCGTAGTGCATTGATGGACAGTGGTTGGCATGATCATGACCATTAATGAATACACAAATATTATTGGCCTGTAGTGCATGGATAATTGTGGTCGTGATACTAAAGAATATCCTTGGCCGTAGTGTAAGGGTGATTCGATGATGTGGATTATTTATTAAGCTGAGTCCCAGGGATAAAAGTCATGAAAAACCTTTTAAATCATAGAAGATAGTAGATTTTATTCTCTACTTGACTCTTCTAATGGGTTTCTTGTTCCGCTGCAGTTAAACTTGATGTTTGTTATATTATATCAGTTTAACACTGTTGAAGGCTAATGATAATTTATTCTGCATTATCTTAGTCATAATACTTCTTGCTAGGCTAGTTGAGCTCACCCTTTCTTTCACTTTTCTCTTCAGGAAATAAGAATATAGCTGGGACGAGTCGGGAAACGGAGCGATGGACCAGATGATAGCATTAGTAGTCCTCACTATTCTATGTAATAGTGTGATAATAAATGTAATGAGGACCTCATTGAGTTTGTATATTGTCTATCTGATAATATTTGTATTAAAACTCACAGCATATGTTTAGTCGTATTTTACACGACTGTTGTATAATTAAGTTGTATTTAAATTTTGTACCATGTATTTGACGACTCAGAATAGGTGATGTATACCTATTTTGGGGGCGTCACATTCACCCACCTCGTCCCAGCATAGTGGAGAACGACACTTTTGTCCATACAATGCCTCAAATAGAGTCATGCCTACACTTGCTTGATAACTATTGTTGTAGGAGAATTCCACTAATGGCAAGTACTTGTCTCAACTTCCTTCGAAGTCTAAGACACAAAGTCTTAATAGATCTTCAAGAGTTTGAATAGTCCTCTCCGACTGCCCGTCTGTCTGAGGATGATATGCCGAACTGAATCGTAAATCTGTACCGATAGCTTTCTGCAAACTAACCCAAAATTATGAAGTAAATCTTAGGTCTCGATCAGAAACTATGGCTACTATCATACCATGCAGTCTTACAATCTCATTTATGTATATACGAGCAAGACGTTTAAGTGAATAAGTTTCTCGTATAGGTAAGAAATGAACAAACTTGGATAATCTATCGATAATGACCCAAATTGCATCTATGCCTTGAGAAACCTTGGGAAGACCAGTAACGAAATCCATGTTAATGTGCTCCCACTTCCATTCTAGAATTTCAAGTGGTTGTAATGGACCTTTTAGTACTTGATGCTCTGCCTTGACACGTTGACAAGATAAACACCTTGAGATAAACTCTGCTATCTCTCTTTTCATATTGCTCCACCAAAATGTATGTCGAAGATCACGATACATTTTGGTACTCCCAAGATGGATTGCAAATGGTGTATTGTGTGCCTCCATCATGATTTTATACTTCAAATCAGAGTTGTTAGGAACAAAAAGTCTGGTGTTGACTCGAAGTATTCCTTCTTCGTCGATTCTTGCTTCTAGAATAGCACCTTCTTGTACCTTCTTCTTCATACGCATTAGCTCTAGTTATGTAGCTTGAGTAGCTTTAACTTATCGATTAAAGTCGGTTCTACTCATATATTTGGCATCATCACGTGGGTTCCTAAAGTTTTTAACTCTATCTCCAACCTTAGTAAGTCATACAAAATGGGCCTTTGAGTTAACAATATCGCACTCGTACCCGCGTATGATCTTCTACTCAACACGTCAGCTATCACGTTTGTTTTTCCAGGATGGTATTGAATGGTATGATCGTAATCTTTCAACAGCTCGAGCCAACGTCGTTGCCGCATGTTGAGTTCCTTTTAGGTGAAGAAATATTTGTGCCTTTTATAATCTATATAGATCTCCACTTTCTCCCCATACAGGTAATGTCTTCAAATCTTTAGCCCAAGAACGACTACTGCCAACTCTAGATCATGAGTAGGATAATTTCTCTCATATTCTTTAAGTTGTCGTGAGGCATAGGCTATGAATTTTCCATGTTGCATGAGAATACATCCTAAACATTTGCCTGAAGCATCGATGTAGATGAAACATCCCTCCGAACATGATGGTATTATCAGAACAGGTGCTGAAATGAGTCTTCTCCTTAGTTCTTGAAAACTCTTCTCATATTCCTTGCTCCATCCGAATTTTGTATCTTTTTGAGTTAGCTGAGTTAATGGAGTGGCGATTTGAGAAAATCCTTCCACGAATCTCCGATAATAACCAGCTAAGCCCAGAAAGCTACGTACTTCGGTTACTGACTTAGGTTGCTCCCAACTTTATATTGCTTCAATCTTCGCCGGATCAACTGATATTCCATGATTCGATATCACGTGCCCAAGGAATGCTACTTCTTCAAGTCAGAACTCGCATTTCTTTAACTTGGTGTATAGCTTATTTTCACGCTGCTTTTGGAGTATCAACCTCAAGTGTTACTCATGATCTTCATGGCTTTTGGAGTATATGAGGATGTCATCAATAAAGATAACCACAAAATAATCCAAATATTCTTTGAATACTCGGTTCATCATATCTATAAAGGCAGCAGGAGCATTAGTCAATCCAAAAGACATGACTAAAAATTCGTAATGCATGTACCGAGTTCTGAAAGCAGTCTTTGGAATGTCATCAGTTTTAATCTTTAACTGATGATATCCGGAACGAAGATCGATCTTTGAAAAGAATTTAGCACCTTGCAACTGGTCAAACAGGTCATCAATGCGAGGTAATGGGTACCTATTTTTTATAGTGACATGATTCAACTCTCGTTAGTTAATACAAATTCTCATACTCTCATCTTTCTTCTTTACGAATAAAATAGGATCACCCCAAGGAGATGTACTAGGACGAATGAAATCGATGTCTAACAATTCCTGCAGTTCGGTTTTTAACTCCTGAAGTTGGAAATGGGTTTTGTACCGGGTTCAAGGTCAATACAAAATTTGATTCCACGCTCTGGGGGTAGGCCAGGAAGTTCTTCGGGGAATACGTCAGGAAATTTATTAACAATAGAAATATCATTCAAATTTGACGTATTTTTGTTTAAATCCGTGGCATGGGCTAAGAAAGCTTGACATCCGTTTTTCAATAAACGAATGGATTTATTGTTTGATATGACAATGATTGACTTTAGTGGTTTGGTTGCTTGGATTCGCATAATAGGTTGGTTAGGATTATGAAAGCTAACAACCTTACGAAAATAATCAATTTTAGCATGATGAGTAGTTAACCATTCAATCCTTAAAATCACATCAAATGCAAGTATTTTCAAAGAGATGAGATCAACAGGTAATGTGAAAGTGTCGATTTGAATCAAACAAGATTTATAAATAGTGGATGTAATGAAGGTTTCTCCCGACGGAGTTTCAACAGATAAGTTAAAGTCTAATTTTTCTGGAGTCAAATTTAAACGTTGAGCACAAGCAGGTGAAATAAAAGAATGGATAGAACTGGTATCTAATAAGGTATAGACTTCGCAAGAGTTTATGATTAGCTTACCCGTGATAACTTTGTTCGGGGTCTTCGCTTTTTGGGAGGTCACGCCAAACGCTCTCCCTTGAACAACCGGCTTTGACTTGTCTGACACAACCTTTGGTGTCACCATCCCAATTGGACTTGACTTCGATGTACAACAAAATTGAGCTAGGTGACCTTCCTTTTCATAATTAAAACAAACTTTGGGTTGCTGCGTACAGTTTGGACTGATGTGTCCATCCTCTTCATATCTGTAGCATACGACCAGTGGTCGTTCTCCTTCCTTAAAAATGAGTATTGTTGATGTTGTCATTCCATTATTATTGAACCTTCTCTTTTTGAAATTTCCACTTGATTAATTTCTTCTATTATCTTAGCCAGGATTACCACCGAAGTGGTTACCATTTCTAGCATGATAATTTCCTCCATGTTTGTTATCACCGCTTCAATGACTGTTTCCACTGGTATGACCATTATCATTTTGCTGGCTGTTATCTTTTGGTTGGGCTGACTCATTATCGCACACCAATAACTGAGCCCTATTCACAACATCTGAATATAAACAAAGTTTGTGAGAAATGAGGTATTAACGAACTTTGGGCTTCAAACCTCGCAAAAACATTCGCGTCATACGCTCCTTATTATCTACCAAATGGGATGCAAACTGGGATAACTCTACAAACTTAGCCTCGTATTGCGATATGGTCATATTGTCTTATTCCAACTTGATGAATTCAACCACCTTCATGTAACGAATACTCTCTAGAAAGAACTTGTCGTTGAATAATTCTTGGAACTTCTCCCAAGACATCTTCAGTGCGGAAAGATAAGTATGTTTTATAAATTCCGACTGTGATACCCCCAAATTTGGGTACTTCATTCCCACAAGATTTCGTGCTGACTATCAAAAATAATTACATCTCACTACCCATAATAAAGGATAAAGACATATATAACTTAAACAATAATCTTTCAAATTTAAGGGTTACATCATCTCAAAAACAATCCCAAGTAATCTAACCTTAAATTATTACATCAGTTTGCGGAATACATTATAAAATAAAACAAGTCTTATAACATAATTCAGTTAAATAAATTTTCATAAATCTTCAACATTTGGACATCTTGCCCTTTCCTTTGCTAGTAGATGGCTCATCGACCTTCTCAACTTTAGCTACAATGTTAAATGCAAGAGTGAGCAAATAATTGCTCACTGATATAAAGAGTAGTAATGATAACAAAATGAGAGTGAACAACGAATGTTGAACAATGATGAAGTTGTTCTATTAATCAAAAATAGAAAACAAGTTCGAATTTAATATATGAGGGTCTTAAGACCATGAACTATGTCCCCGGTGATTAGGTATTACTACCCCAACCTTATCAGTCATTTAGACTATACAGACCCTACTTAACGTACTTAGGGGGATCAGCCCTTTGTACCATGTATTGTGCACAAACATCTAAACGTTACACGTACAAAATCCCCTATGTTAGGGTTGTTCGTCTCAGTTTGAATTTAGAATTTCCACACTAAAGAAAGTTTAGTTTGGAACTAGCTTATCAGTGGCCTTAGAATTTTAGAACACTATTCCGTTATAGACTAGTTCAATCAATAAGAGTATGCTTACTACTTGAAGGTTCAACACGATAATATAGAATTGAACGCGATTATTTAAGTCAAAGTTTGAGTGATGACAATATACATTGGAATAGACATGGTATATATATGCAAAGTACTATATTCAAAAGAGTTATAATAATCTCATTTGAATCAATGTTTTAAAATAGTATATACTTTAAATAGCAATAACAAGAAATAGGAATGTGTAACTCGCTCGATGTAACAAACTAGGTTACAAGAGCTTATACAATCATACGCGAGATAGAATCAATAGGCTTGCTTAACTTCAATGTAAAATTTAGGAATAGAAAGCTTGCTTGACTTAAAGATAACATAGCTATGAAACTTGCTCAATAAAAGTTTAGGATAAGGAACTTGCATTCAATATAAAGAGATTGAAGTTAGAAAACTTGCCTCGGTATAAGCTACACAAATATAATAAACGTTCGCCAATTACCCTACACATACCATTAGAATCACAATACTAATTAGTTATATTAACATCAATTTCATTAGTTTAGTTTTCATTTTAATCAAGTCTATAATCCTTAACTTAGGACTTGATTATCCTACTCATTCACATAACACGCAACTGAATTCTCAATTATATCATAGTATATCCTATGTCGTATATCTATAGTTTCAACGTTGTGATTACAACATGTTATTATGTCTTATAACATGTTTTAGGGTCATTAAAATAAGTTAGGTTAGCATTTTCAAAGTTATGCTATTAGTAGCTCAGCACTGGGTCTGACTGACCACTAGCGCGACCGCGCCATGTCTCCCTTTGAATCCGGCGCGCCTGCGCTTGGCACCAGAAACAGTTTTTCAGAGACACGATCACAGACTATGTTCTTATACAAAACTCCAATTTCATGATAAATCGTTAAACCCAACATCTAAAACTTTGTAATAACATAGTTAAGCATGTTATTATTCATTCTAACTACATAAACATTACATACACACAAATTTGAAGAATCAAGACCACAATTTTCCAAATTTCTTCAATATTTACACTTTAGCGAATTCGATTACCACGACTTCGTTTCTTAACCAATTGACATGATTCAAACTACGCCGCTTTCGTTTCTTAACATACTAATACAATCCGACATCAATTCGCAGATTACAACACATATTGAACAAGAAATTTTGTACTTTCTTAAGCCATATCACATGAACATACACTGATATTCTAACTTTCTTCTTGCAAAGCCAAATTCATATTTTTGATCACCAAATAGCACTCATATAAGATGATTAACAGATTATAATACCATACATATATATATAACAATCCAACATGACTTAGAAATTTACAGACAATAATCCTTGAAAACTCAAAACATGAACACTAGGAGTAGAGTATACCTTGATTCTTGATGTACACAAAGTTCTAGTAGTTCTTCTCCAACTTTCAGTTCTCTGTGATTCTCTCTTCCTCACCAAGCACTCTCTTTCACTGTGTTCTTTCTCCCTACCTCTCTGTTCTTCTTAGTTAACCCTTAAGAAATTATGTGTAACACATAGAAACTTACTCCATCTTCCCCAACGTACGTCAGGTAAGAACCAAAAAGGTTTACATCAGTTACAAATAAGTCAAAGGCCACAAGGCCTTGTTTAGCTACCCAAAATTTCCCTCTTCTAATTTATTTTAATAATATTTATACTATATAGTTTTTATTTGTCACACATGTAACCCATTTAATTAGCTTACACTTATAATTATAAAAATTATAATTTTTCATTATAGTTATACTTATGATTAATAAATAATTATATATCTAATTTAATTAATAAATTAGACCAAAACATTACTTTATTTAATTTAATTATTTTCTTTAATATTAAACAATTCATTTAATTTAATTATTTCATTAAATTAAATCTTCAAATAATAAAATTATCGTTCATTAATTTAGTTAGCATACATACTCAACTAAATTATTACATCACAAATCATCAAATATTTATTTATCTCAATAAATAAATTATTTAAAATATTTATTTAATTCAATAAATATTTAAATTAAATTACAAATTTTTCGATCGTTACATCCTTCCCTCCTTAAAAGAATTTTGTCCCCAGAATCACGACTCGATAAATTCATTCGTTACATTCTTTCCTCCTTAACAGGATTCTGTCCCCAGAATCATTATACAAGATTAAGCAAATAACTGAGGATAATTCCTCACCATAACATCTTCAAGTTCCTACGTAGCTTCTTCAGCATTGTGGTTCTTCCAGATTACCTTAACAGAAGGTATCACTTTATTTCTCAGTACTTGCTCTTTTCTGTCTATAATTTGGACAGAGACTTCTTCATATGTTAAGTCTTTCTCAAATTGTAACGGCTCATATTCTATAACATGTTTATAATCAGGCTTATATGGCCTTAATACTTACGCATAGAAAATATTATGAATATGCACCAACTCTGAAGGTCAAGCTACCTCGTACGCCACTTCACTAATTCGTCGAAGCACTTCAAAAGGTCCTATAAACCTAGGGCTTAATTTCCCCTTCTTGCCAAACCGAATTTTCCCCTTCCAGGGAGATACTTTCAAGAAAACATAACGACCGACATCGAATTACCTATTTTGTCAGTGTTGATCGGCATATTTCTTCTATCTGTCTTGTGCAGCTATCAATCTAGCTCAAATCACCTTGACGATCTCGACGGTTTGTTGTACCAACTCTGGACCCAATAGTTGACGTTCACCTACCTCGTCCCAACATAACGGAGTTCTGCATTTCCTATCGTATAACGCTTCGTAAGGCGACACGCCAATACTCGCGTGATAACTATTATTATAGGCAAATTCCACCAATGGTAGATGGTCATTCCAACTTCCTATGAAATCCATAATACATGCTATGAGCATATCTTCTAGTGTTTGGATAGTTCCCTCACTTTGTCCGTCGGTCTGAGGATGGTACACTGTGCTCATTCTCAGTTGTGTTCCCAAGCATTCTTGTAATCGTTTCCAGAAATTAGATGTGAAACACGAATCTCTGTCTGATACAATGGACACAGGTACACCGTGTCTTGAAATAATTTCTTTCACGTACAGTTTTGCTAAACGATCTAGGTTAAATCTAATCTTAATTGGTAAAAAGTGTGCTGACTTCGTCAATCGATCAACAATAACCCAGATGGCATTGTAACCTTGCTGAGTCGTTGGAAGACCTACCACAAAATCCATTATGATATGTTCCTATTTCCATTCCGATATTTCTAACGGTTACAATAATTCGCTTGGCTTTGGTGTTCAACTTTAACTTTCTGACACGTTAAGCATTTTGCCACACACTCAGCCACATCCTTTTTCATATTCGGCCACCAAAAATGATGTCTAAGATCCTGGTACATTTTCGTACTTCCAGGGTGAATCGAATATCTTGAGTTGTGAGCTTCACTCAGAATTTCCTTTTTAATTTCCAGTACTAGCGGAACCCAAATTCTCCCTTTGAATAGTAGTAACCCTTCCAAATCAATTTTGAATTTGCTTTCCTCACCTTCAGATACTTTCTGTTTTATCTTTTCGCAGACTTCGTCCTGAAGTTGTGCATTCTTCACCTTATCCACTAATGTTGAACCGTTTCCTATCTGGAACAACTTTTCGTCGGATTCTATCGGATATTTAATTTCCAATTCCATCTTAGCCATTTCCGACGCTAGCTTCTCTTGAGCTGCCAACATCATTAACTTCTCTCGTCCCTTCTTACTTAAAGCATCAACAACAACATTCGCCTTTCCGGGATGATAGAAAATCTCGCAGTCATAGTCTTTGATCAACTCTAACCATCTACTCTGCCTCATATTCAAGTCTTTTTGTGTAAAGATATACTTCAAACTTGTATGCTCAGTATATATCTCACACCTCTCTCCATAAAGATAATGTCTCCAAATTTTTAGGGCAAAACACCACCGCAGCCAACTCTAAGTCATGAGTCGGATACCCTTTCTCATAATCTTTTAATTGACGTGATGCATACGCAATAACTCTGTCGTTCTGCATAAGCACACATCCTAGTCCTTTATGCGATGCGTCACTATACACTACAAAATTTCCTGTATCATCAGGCAATGACAACATAGGTGCTAAGCTCATCCTCTTCTTCACTTCTCGAAAACTTTCCTCACAATTCTCTGTCCAAACAAACTTAACCTCCTTTCTAGTTAAATTCGTCAACGGAGTTTCGATCTTGGAAGAGTCTTATTTAAAAAGCATGTAGTAACATGTCAATCCTAAGAAACTCCTTACCTCTGACGGTGTCTTCGGCTGATCCCAATTTATAACAGCTTCAACCTTTGATGGATCTACCGAAATTTTATCCTTATCAATAATGTGTCCGAGAAACTGTACACATTCCAACCAAAACTCACATTTTGAAAATTTAGCGTACAACTTCACTTTTCTCAATGTCTCCAACGTCACTCTTAAGTGTTCAACATATTCCTCCTTAGTTTTGGAATACACCAAAATATCATCGATAAACACCACCACAAATTTGTCTAAGAATAGTTTAAACACCCTGTTCATCAAATCCATGAATGCTGCAGGTGCATTAGTTAAACCAAATGACATAACCAGAAACTCATAATGACCATACCGAGTTCTGAATGCCGTTTTTGGTACATCCTCTGGCCTTACCTTCAACTGATGATAACCACTTCTCAAGTTTATCTTTGAGAAATACCTTGCTCCCTTCAATTGATTGAACAGGTCGTCGATTCTAGGTAGCGGATACTTATTTTTAATTGTAACCTTATTCAATTCTCTGTAATCAAATCAGAATCACATCGATCCATCTTTCTTCTTAACAAATAACACCGGTGCTCTCCACGGTGATATGCTCAGCTGGATATACTTCTTGTCAATCAATTCTTGCAACTGCACTATTAACTCTTTCATCTCTACTAGGGCCATTCTGTATGGTGCCTTAGATATCGGGGTCGTTCCTGGTAGTAAATTAATCACAAACTCGATTTGTCGATCCGATGGAAGACCCGACAAATCGTCTGGAAATACGTCTGTAAAATCTCTTATGATCGGTATCTCTTCTAACTTCACACTTTTCTTCTGTGTATCGACTATGTAGGCTAAGTATCCTACACATCCTTGTCTTAACAACTTCTTGGCTTGCATCACTGTCAGACAACTTGATTGTCGAGGTGACTTGCTACCATAGAACACAACTTTTGATGGAGTCATAAGGTTAACACATTTCCTTTGGTAATCAATTACTTCTCTGTGATTGAATAACCAATCCATTCTCAGGATAACATCAAATTCACCAAGTCTAATTGGTAATAAGTCTACCATAATCTCCTGACCCTTTATAACCACTCTACAATTCTTATATATGAATCTAACAGGAATCACTTCCCTATTCGCAATCTCTATGCCCAAAGGATAATCTAATTCTTCCTGAGGCAAATCTAAGTTCTGAGAAAATTCATCGAATATAAATGAGCAAGTAGCACCCGAATCAAATAGCACATAAGCATTAATACCATTAATTGGAATGATACCTGACACCATAACCTTAGATTACACAGCGTCTTGCATGGTCATATTGAAAGTCCTCGCAATAGGTCGGCTTGACTGTGCTGGTCCAGTGATAGGTAATGCACCACCACCGTTGTTGTTTCCTTTTCCTACACTTGCATTTCCCGTTGGCTTTTTAGGGCAATCACGAGCCATGTGATCCTTTGAACTGCAGGTAAAACATGCTCCTTTCTTTGGGCTAAAATAGTTCGGTGCAATGTGTACCTCTTGACCACAGTTGGAACACACCCGTTTTCCCTTCAAACATACCCCAGTATGGTTTTTTCCACAAGTAGCACAAGCTTCAAACTTTTTCTTCTGTTGACTTCCTTGCTGTCCTCCCACAGTCAAATTCTCGCTCCACTTCCTCTTCTGATTGTTACTTCCAATGTTACTTCAACCAGCTTTATTTTCATTCTCATTCTTCCTCTTCTTCTGTTCTTGATTGTACTTGGTCAGGGCATCGCTTCCACCTTCCGTAATAATTGCATTTTCTAATACAGCCGCTAGTGTATTTAACTAGAACATTGAAACCTTGTTATACAGCCAGGGTTTCAATCCTTGTTCGAACCTTCTAGCCTTTCGCTCGTCGGTATTGACTTGATAAGTGGCAAACCTTTCCAACTCGTTAAACTTCGCAGCATATTCTGGCACCGTCATAGTTCCTTATTTCAGCTCCAGAAATTGCACCTCCAACTGATTTCGAGAACTCACTGGAAAGTACATTTCGAAAAACATCTTCTTAAATCTATCCCATGCTATCATTCCTTGTCCCCCACGAACCTTATTTTCCTGCCACCAGTAGCTAGCTTCAGACTTCAGCATGAACGTTGCGAACGCAGTCTTCTGATCTTCGTTGACTCTAGCAACGTCGAACACCTTCTCCATTTTTATGATCTAGGTTTGGGCTTCCACTGGATTCATAGACCCTTAAAACTCTGGCTGTCCAACCGCTTTGAATTCCTTGAAGGTCGTGACTTGAGCTTGCGGTTGATTTGCAAGTACTCCCGTTAACAAAGTTACCAACTGCTAAACCGGATTAGCGTTGGCCTCATTGTTCTTATTAGTAGACCCCTTAGGAGGTGGTTGTTGACATGGTTGTCTTCTTCTACAAGGCATTTTCTGTTAAAATATACGCTTATTAGTTCATTACTCAACTTTTTGAGTATTTGAAGTTTAGCTTAAACATTCTAAGATTAAAGCTTATAACACATAACATTTCAAATAAACTTTGATATTTTATTCATCCATAACGTTTTAAAACATAATAAAGATAACATAACCGCTATTAACATCCACTTTCCTGAACTAAACAAGTTTCAGGATTACATATTCATACTACCCCTTTATTTATCTCAAAATAAGGGATTCATAGTTTATTTACTCACTTACTTAACCACATATTATTATTCTAATTCTCTCTATCAAGGCATATTAAGACGTCGTAAGGCTTCTCTACGCTCCTCCTCCATAATACGGTATGCCGTCCTACAATCCATCACGAACCACGGCGAATCTTCAAACTGAGGTGGGTAATAAAAGACTCGATCCTGGGCCCTATCAATCGCTGAATTAAAGGCATGATCCATTTCATTCATTTTAGCTTTCTTCGTTTGGACCTTAGCTTCAGCACGGTTTGCATGATAAGTCGCCTTCATCCAAGCATTCTCTGCCCTTGCACATTTATTTGACTCCTTCTTCAAGTCATCTTTTAACTTCTCTACATCAGTCTTCATCTTCTCGTTCACAACCAACAGATCCTCATGCTAACCCTTGGTATGAACTAGGTCCCACTTTTTGTTTCCAAGGCGTGAGTCGAGTTCTTGAATCTCTGCATCCTTCTGCTCCATCGTAGCGTGATGCATCTCAACCAACTCCTTCAGCTCCTCAACCTTGTCATATAATTCTATGTTTCGATCATACAGCGCATCATACATATCGGCCAATATGGAGTTTGGTGGAAACTCCACAGGATCCTCTTCCCCATCATCATCCCCTATCTCCTCAGAACTATCCTCCTCGAGATCGGTCACAGGCTCATCCTTCTGGATCAACTGCTCCCGCACAACATGGATATCCCGGGGTTCATCATCTCTAGGTATCTGAGGTATTACTTCCCTAGCTGGATTGGATCCTTCATCGTTAGACATCCTGACAACAAAATATTTTTAAGTGTATTTATTATATAACATTCTTCGATACTATAGAGCACATAAGTTATTAACATATAGCACATAATGTCTTTTATTATTTAGCTTTAATGGATACCTTAATCCATTCCTTAGAAACTCAGTAGGAGTTTGACACCGCTATGTTTCTGTCTTCTTAAAGGTTTCTTCCTAAGGTTTCCCCACCTAAGGTTCATAACCTAAAGCTTTGATACCAACCTGTGACACCCCCAAATTTGGGTACTTCATTTCCATAAGATTTGGTGCTCACTATCAAAAATAATTACATCTAACTACCCATAATAAAGGATAAAGACATAATATAACTTAAACAATAATCTTTCCAATTTAAGGGTTAAATCATCTCAAAAACAATCCCAAGTAATCTAACCTTAAATTATTACATCAGTTTGTGGAATACATTATAAAATAAAACAAGTCTTATAACATAATTCAGTTAAATAAATTTTCATAAATCTTCAACATTTGGACATCTTGCCCTTTCCTTTGCTAGTAGATGGCTCATCGACCTTCTCAACTTTAGCTACAATGTTAAATGCAAGAGTGAGCAAATAATTGCTCACTGATATAAAGAGTAGTAATGATAACAAAATGAGAGTGAACAACGAATGTTGAACAATGATGAAGTTGTTCTATTAATCAAAAATAGAAAACAAGTTCGAATTTAATATATGAGGGTCTTAAGACCATGAACTATGTCCCCGGTGATTAGGTATTACTACCCCAACCTTATCAGTCATTTAGACTATACAGACCCTACTTAACGTACTTAGGGGGATCAGCCCTTTGTACCATGTATTGTGCACAAACATCTAAACGTTACACGTACAAAATCCCCTATGTTAGGGTTGTTCGTCTCAGTTTGAATTTAGAATTTCCACACTAAAGAAAGTTTAGTTTGGAACTAGCTTATCAGTGGCCTTAGAATTTTAGAACACTATTCCGTTATAGACTAGTTCAATCAATAAGAGTATGCTTACTACTTGAAGGTTCAACACGATAATATAGAATTGAACGCGATTATTTAAGTCAAAGTTTGAGTGATGACAATATACATTGGAGTAGACATGGTATATATATGCAAAGTACTATATTCAAAAGAGTTATAATAATCTCATTTGAATCAATGTTTTAAAACAGTATATGCTTTAAATAGCAATAACAAGAAATAGGAATGTGTAACTCGCTCGATGTAACAAACTAGGTTACAAGAGCTTATACAATCATACGCGAGATAGAATCAATAGGCTTGCTTAACTTCAATGTAAAATTTAGGAATAAAAAGCTTGCTTGACTTAAAGATAACATAGCTATGAAACTTGCTCAATAAAAGTTTAGGATAAGGAACTTGCATTCATTATAAAGAGAATGAAGTTAGAAAACTTGTCAATTACATCAACTATGCAACTCCTTATATTTTGCCTCTTAAATCATAATGGTCAAGTGTGTGCACATCCGAACTAAAATAATTTAAGTTAAGTCAAACCAGCATTTCTATATAAGTGAAGAGAAAACTACAGCCCTTGTGTGTGCACAACAAAGCAGTTGTGACGCCCCCAAAATTAGGTATACATCACCCATCTTGGGTCGTCAGATACAAAGTACAGAATACAAATACAACTTACTAATACAACTATCGTGTACAATACGACAAAACATAAACTGTGAGTTTGAATACAAATATTATCTTCTAGAGAGTATTCATACTCAAAAGGAGTCCTCATTACATTTATTAACACACTATTACATAGAATAGTGAGGACTACTAACTTATACTATCATTCGAACCATCACTCCGTTCCCCGACTTGCCCCAGCTACGTTCTCATTTCCTGAAGAGAACAGTGAAAGAAAGGGTGAGCTCAACTAGCCCAGTAAGAAATATTACGACTAAGATAATGCAGAATAAATTATCATTAGCCTTCAACAATGTTAAACTGATAAAATATAATAGACATCAAGTTTAACTGTAGCGGAACAAGCAATCCATTAAGAGAGTCAAGTAGAAAATAAACTCTACTATCTTTTATGATTTAAAAGATTTTCCAACACTGTGATCGCTGGGACTCAGCTTAATAAAATAATCCACATCATCGAATCACCCCTGCACTACGGCCAAGGATATTCGTATATTCATTAATGGTCATGATCATGTCAACAACTGTCCATCAATGCACTACGGGCCAATGAGGACTTTTACCACATCATTTGTAACATTACGGTCATGATTACACCGAATAACCCCTGGTCATAATCATACCAAGTTCATCTATGCACTACAAGCCACAGATGACTTTCAACAGAATATAAACATGAGGATGATGACAATGATATAAGAATTCAATAAAACAAGTTCAAGAATTAATTTATCCAGGAATTAATAACGTCCAAATTGTCAACATGATACTGCTTTGTGGAGTAAACTTCAAGACTGATCAGGAGAATATTTTCATAAATAGAATAATAAATAATGGAACCAGGTCCGGTGTAACCGCACAGACAGGATATTCCGACAGAATAATAAAGAACAATATAATAAATAATGGAACCAGGTCCGGTGTAAAACACACAGACAGGATATTCCGACAGAATAATAATAAAGACAGAACCAAGTCCGGTGTAAAACACACAGACAGGATATTCCAACAGAATAATAGAAGAATATCACCAAGTATAGGGTAGACCGCGTATACTGGTTATTCCAATAGAATAATAAAGAATGGAATAACAGAAGTTCTCTTCATGAATATAAAAGAAATAATATTCCCTACCTTAAAAGAACTGGATATTGGAAAAGTGAAGTAGCAGAATACTTTTATTCTCTCTCTCTTATTCTCTCTATACTTTCTCTCTCTATAGCTTGAATGAATTCATGAAAAATAATGAAGCCCTAGGCCTCTATTTATAGAAAAACTGAGGGTGGCTCTTGGTCTTAACGAAGGGTCAAATGACTCTTGGTCTTAACGAAGGGTCAAATGACTCTTGGTAATATTGAAGGGACAACTACTATTGACGAAAGTAATTACTATTGACCATGGTAAATACTATTGACGAAGGTAATTACTATTGACCAAGATAAATACTATTGACCAAGGTAAATACTATTGACGAAGGTAATTACTATTGACCAAGATAAATACTATTGACCAAGGTAAATACTATTGATGACGGTAATTACTATTGACGACGGTAATTACTATTGACGAAGAGACTCTTAGATGATGACATATGGCCCCCCATAAAAATAACCAAACTTACCACAACGTCTCAATTATTGATTTAATAATATAACATATTATACAGATGATACTATGACGATAATTTAAGAGATATGATGCAGCAATTACTGTAATAATAATTGAGTATAGCTGAGTGACTTCTCACGTAAGCATCAATAATCAATACCGTGTGCTACTATGCAACCACGCGTATTATTGTACTTTTACTACCGGGTAGTTTAACAGTTTTAACGGTTTTAACGGTAACACCTCAGCCTTTATTTTTATAGAAAGATAATTTTGTCGTTTTCTCAATCCGATAATAATTCCGTTGTGGGGTCCACCAATGATTGTGCCGTTGTACGAATATTTCCTGTTAAAACGAATATTTCCCGACCAATCGAATATTATATAACAACTTGCGTACTTTGCAAAATTTATAAATATTACCCACAACTATAACATTATATCAAATTAACTCCATAATATTCAAAAATGATATTTATAGAAAATTCATCTTTATTTATAAAAGTTGGGGTCTTACAACCTCCCCTTCTTATGAAATTTCGCCCTCGAAATTAGGGTACGTACCTGGTACGTCGAAGAGGTAAGGATACGTTGATTTCATTTCAGATTCTAACTCCCAAGTCATTTCCTCAACATCGTGGTTTCTCCACAAAACTTTGACTTGAGGTATAACCTTGGAGCGTAGAATATGTTCCTTCTTATCCAAGATTTAAACAGGAACTTCTTCATACGTCAAATCCTCCGCTATTTCGTCCGGTTCTAACTCAATAATCTAGTTCGGATCTTCCACATATTTGCGTAACATGGATATGTGAAAAACGTTATGAACACGAGACATACATGGCGGTAAAGCGAGTCTATAAGCCACAGTTCCTACTCGATCGAGGATTAAAAATGGACCGATGAATCGAGGATTGAGCTTTCCTCTTTTTCCAAATTTTGCAACTCCTTTCCATGGAGCAACACGTAAGAACACATGATCTCCTACATCAAATTCCACGTCCTTTCGATGAAGATCAGCATAACTCTTTTGTCGATCTTGTGAGGTTTTTATACGTTGTCGGATCGTTTGAATCTTTTCTGTAGTCATACGTACCAACTCCGGTCCCAACAACATTGCTTCACCCACCTCATCCCAGCATACTGGAGAACGACATTTTCTTCCATACAATGCTTCGAATGGAGCCATGCCAATACTTGCTTGATAACTGTTGTTGTAGGAAAACTCCACCAATGGTAAGAACTTGTCCCAACTTCCCTTGAAGTCAAAGACACAGAGTCTTAATAGATCTTCAAGAGTTTGAATAGTTCTCTCTGATTGCCCGTCCGTCTGAGGATGATATGCTGAACTAAATCGTAACTCCGTGCCCATAGCTTTTTGTAAACTAACCCAAAATCATGAAGTGAATCTTGGGTCTCGATCAGAAACTATGGATACTGGCATACTATGCAGTCTTACAATCTCGTTTATGTACATACGAGCAAGACGTTCAAGTGTATAAGTTTCTCGTATCGGTAAGAAATGAGCAGACTTGGTCAATCTATCAACAATGACCCAAATCGCATCTATACCTTGAGAAACCTTAGGAAGACCGGTAACGAAATCTATGGTAATGTGCTCCCACTTCCATTCTGGAATTTCAAGTGGTTGCAATGGACCTTTTGGTACTTGATGCTCCGCTTTGACTCGTTGACAAGTTAGACACCTTGAGATAAACAATGCAATCTCTCTCTTTATATTGCTCCACCAAAATGTATGACGAAGATCATGATACATTTTGGTACTTCCAGGATGGATTGCAAACGGTGTGTTGTGCGCCTCCATCATGATTTCATACTTTAAATCAGGGTTGTTAGGAACACAAAGTCTGGAGTTGACTCGAAGTATTCCTTCTTCATCGATTCTTGCTTCCGGCATAGCACCTTCTTGCACTTTCTTCCTCATACGTATCAGCTCCAGGTCTGTAGCTTGAGCAGCTTTAACTTTATCGATTAAAGTCGGTTCTACTCGTATATTCGCCATCATCACATGGGTCCCTAGAGTCTTTAACTCTATCTCCATCCTTTGCAAGTCACACAAAATGGGCCTTTGTGTTGATAATATCGTACTCGTACTTACATATGATCTTCTACTCAATGCGTCAGCTACCACGTTCACTTTTTCAGGATGGTATTGAATGGTATGATCATAATCTTTCAACAGTTCAAGCCAACGTCGTTGTCGCATGTTCAGTTCCTTATGAGTGAAGAAATATTTGAGGCTTTTATGATCCGTAAAGATCTCCACCTTCTCCCCATACAAGTAATGCCTCCAAATTTTAAGTGCAAAGACAACAGCTGCCAACTCTAGATCATGAGTAGGATAATTCCTCTCATATTCTTTGAGTTATCTTGATGCATAGGCTATGACTTTTCCATGTTGCATGAGAACGCATCCCAACCCTTTGCTCGAAGCATCACTGTAGATGACAAATTCCTCCGAGCCAGATGGTATTGTTAGAACAGGTGCTGAAATGAGTCTCCTCTTGAGTTCTTGAAAACTCTGCTCACATTCTTCGCTCCAACCGAACTTTGTATCTTTTCGAGTCAGCTGACTTAATGGAGTAGCGATTCGAGAAAATCCTTCCACGAATCTCCGATAATAACCAGCTAGACCGAGAAAGCTACGTACTTCGGTTACTGATTTAGGTTGCTCCCAGCTTTGAATTGCTTCAATCTTTGCCGGGTCAACAGATATTCCACGACTTGATACTACGTGCCCAAGGAATGCTACCTCTTCCAGCCAGAACTCGCATTTCTTCAACTTGGCATAAAGTTTGTATTCATGAAGCTTTTGGAGTACCAGCCTCAAGTGTTGCTCATGATCTTCACGGCTTTTGGAATAAATAAGGATGTCATCGATAAAGACGACCACAAAGTGATCCAAATATTCCTTGAATACCATGTTCATCATATCCATGAAAGCAGCAGGAGCATTAGTCAATCCAAAAGACATAACTAAGAATTCATAATGCCCATACCGAGTTCTGAAGGCAGTCTTTGGAATATCCTCAGTTCTAACCTTCAACTGATGATATCCAGAACGAAGATCGATCTTTGAAAAGAATTGTGCTCCTTGCAACTGGTCAAACAGGTCATCAATACGTGGCAATGGGTACCTATTTTTGATGGTGACATAATTCAACTCCCGATAATCAATACAAAGTCGCATACTCCCATCTTTCTTCTTTACGAACAGAACAGGAGCACCCCAAGGAGAAGTACTAGGACGAATAAAGCCAGTGTCTAACAATTCCTGCAGTTGGATCTTTAACTCCTGAAGTTCAATAGGAGCCATTCGATATGGGGCTTTGGAAATGGGTTTTGTACTGGGTTCAAGGTCGATACAAAATTCAATTTCACGCTCTGGGGGTAGGCCGAAAGTTCTTCAGGGAATACGTCAGGGAATTTATTAACAATAGAAATATCATTCAAAACTGATGTATTTTTATTTAGATCTGTGACATGAGCTAAAAAAGCTTGACATCTATTTTTTAATAAACGAATAGCTTTATGGCTTGAGATGACAGCGATTGATTTTAATGGTTTGGTTGCTTGAATTCGCATAATAGGTCGATTAGGAATATGAAAGCTAACAACCTTACGAAAACAATCAATTTTTGCATGATGAGTAGTTAACCAATCAATCCCTAGAATCACATCAAATGCAAGTATTTTTAATGAAATAAGATCGACAGGTAATGTGTGGGTACCAACTTGAACCAAACAAGACTTATAAATCGTGGATGTAATGAAGGTTTCTCCCAATGGAGTTTCAACAGATAAGTCAAAGTCTAATTTCTCTGGAATCAAATTTAATCGATGAGCGCAAGTAGGAGTAATAAAAGAATGGGTAGAACCGGTATCAAATAAAATATAGACTTCGTTAGAGTTTATGATAAGCTTACCCGTGATGACCTCATTCGGGTTCCTTGCTTTCTGGGAGGTCACAACAAACGTTCTCCCTTGCACTACCGGTTTTGACTTTTCTGAGACGGCCTTTGGTGTCTCCATCTTGGCTGAACTTATTTTTGGTAAACGACAAAATTGAGCTAAATGACCTTCTCTTTCACAATTATAACATGCTTTAGACGGCATCGCGCAGTTTAGACTGATGTGCCCCTCCCCTCCGCATTTAAAACATATGATAGGTGGTCGTTCTCCTTCCTTAAAGACAGGTGCTGGTGCTGACGTCTTTCCATCATTGTTGAATCTCCTCTTCTTGAAATGCCCATTCTTATTGTTTTGGCCCTGATTACCACCGAAGTGGTTACCATTTCTGGCCTATTGATTCCCTCTACGCTTGTTGTCACCGCTTCGATGACTGCTCTCACTGGTATTATCATTTTGCCGGCTGCTCTCTTTTGGTTGCGTTGTCTCGTTATCGCGCTCCACCAACTGAGCCCTATTTACAACATCTGAATACAAACACAGTTTATGAGAAACAAGATGTTGACGTATCTCCGGCTTCAAACCTCTTAAAAATATCCGCGTCATTCTTTCTTCATTATCCACCAGGTGGGACGCAAACCGGGATAACTCCGCAAATTTTGCCTCATACTGCGACACGGTCATATTATCCTGCTCTAATTTGATGAACTCCACCTCCTTCATGTGACGAATACTCTCGGGAAAGTATTTGTCGTTAAACAGCTCTTGGAACTTTTCCCAGGATATCTTCAGTACGGCAGGTTGAGTACGCTTTATCGATTTCCACCAGTAATCTGCCTCTCCTCGCAACATAAAGGCTGCAAAGGGAACCTTTTGCTCCTCGGAGCAACCCAATACATCAAATATCTTAGTGATCTACTTTATCCATGTTTCAGCTACAAGTGGTTTGGGTTCTCCCTTAAACTCCGGTGGTCCCAGCTCCTTAAACTGTTTAGCGGTGACCGCCAGAGAGTTTCCAGTATTTCCACCTACGTTGTGGACAGGAGCCGCTTTCACCTGTTGTTGCATGAATTGCATAAAGCCTCTGAACATTTGATCATTCATCATTTGGTCAGTGTTATTGTTTGCATGAGGATTGTCACCTTCCTAACGCACATTATCCTGATTATTGATATGTAGTGAATCAACAGTCGCATGTGCTCCATTGCTATTCTCAACATTCTCAGATGCCATTTTCAGATACTGCCACAAAATAAAAATTAATTGATATGTCATATTTTATCCTTATATTATGACCGACCAATTAAATACCATGCAAATAAACTTAGGTAGGTCATACTAGCGAATGAATTCCCCGTCTCTCCCCTCCTAGTTCTATTCTCACATCTTAGCCAGGGATCATATCCCTAAGCTCTGATACCAATCGTGACGCCCCCAAAATTAGGTATACATCACCCATCTTGGGTCGTCAGATACAAAGTACAGAATACAAATACAACTTACTAATACAACTGTCGTGTACAATACGACAAAACATAAACTGTGAGTTTGAATACAAATATTATCTTCTAGAGAGTATTCATACTCAAAAGGAGTCCTCATTACATTTATTAACACACTATTACACAGAATAGTGAGGACTACTAACTAATACTATCATTCGAACCATCACTCCGTTCCCCGACTTGCCCCAGCTACGTTCTCATTTCCTGAAGAGAACAGTGAAAGAAAGGGTGAGCTCAACTAGCCCAGTACGAAATATTATGACTAAGATAATGCAGAATAAATTATCATTAGCCTTCAACAATGTTAAACTGATAAAATATAATAGACATCAAGTTTAACTGTAGCGGAACAAGCAATCCATTAAGAGAGTCAAGTAGAAAATAAACTCTACTATCTTTTATGATTTAAAAGATTTTCTAACACTATGATCGCTGGGACTAAGCTTAATAAAATAATCCACATCATCGAATCACCCCTGCACTACGGCCAAGGATATTCGTATATTCATTAATGGTCATGATCATGCCAACAACTGTCCATCAATGCACTACGGGCCAATGAGGACTTTTACCACATCATTTGTAACATAACGGTCATGATTACACCGAATAACCCCTGGTCATAATCATACCAAGTCCATCTATGCACTACAGGCCACAGATGACTTTCAACAGAATATAAACATGAGGATGATGACAATGATATAAGAATTCAATAAAACAAGTTCAAGAATTAATTTATCCAGGAATTAATAACGTCCAAATTGTCAACGTGATACTGCTTTGTGGAGTAAACTTCAAGACTGATCAGGAGAATATTTTCATGAATAGATACTAGATGAAGCGCAAATGTCAAGGATATTCTACTAATTTCATGGAGTATAGAAGTCAAAGTTTTAATCAACTGAGTATAATAAAGAATGGAATAACAAAAGAAATCACCATGCATGCGATAGACCGCACAGACAGGTTATTCTTAACAGAATAATAATAATGGAACCAGGTCCGGCGTAAACACACAGACAGGATATTTTGACAGAATAATAAATAATGGAACCAGGTCCGGTGTAAAACACACAGACAGGATATTCCGACAGAATAATAATAAAGACGGAACCAAGTCCGGTGTAAAACACACAGACAGGATATTCCAATAGAATAATAGAAGAATATCACCAAGTATAGGGTAGACCGCGTATACTGGTTATTCCAACAGAATAATAAAGAATGGAATAACAGAAGTTCTCTTCATGAATATAAAAGAAATAATATTCTCTACCCTAAAAGAACTGGATATTGGAAAAGCGAAGTAGCAGAATACTTTTATTCTCTCTCTCTTATTCTCTCTATACTTTCTCTCTCTATAGCTTGAATGAATTCGTGAAAAATAATGAAGCCCTAGGCCTCTATTTATAGAAAAATTGAGGGTGGCTCTTGGTCTTAACGAATGGTCAAATGACTCTTGGTCTTAACGAAGGGTCAAATGACTCTTGGTAATATTGAAGGGACAACTACTATTGACGAAAGTAATTACTATTGACCATGGTAAATACTATTGACGAAGGTAATTACTATTGGCCAAGATAAATACTATTGACCAAGGTAAATACTATTGACGAATGTAATTACTATTGACCAAGGTAAATACTATTGACGACGGTAATTACTATTGACGACGATAATTACTATTGACGAAGAGACTCTTAGATGATGACATATGGCCCCCCATAAAAATAACCAAACTTACCACAACGTCTCAATTATTGATTTAATAATATAACATATTATACAGATGATACTATGACAATAATTTAAGAGATATGATGCAGCAATTACTGTAACAATAATTGAGTATAGCTGAGTGACTTCTCACGTAAGCATCAATAATCAATACCGTGTGCTACTATGCAACCACGCGTATTACTGTACTTTTACTACCGGGTAGTTCAACAGTTTTACAGTTTTAACGGTAACAACTCAGCCGTTATTTTTATAGAAAGATAATTTTGTCGTTTTTTCAATCCGACAATAATTCCGTTTTGGGGTCCACCAATGATTGTGTCGTTGTACGAATATTCCCTGTTAAAACGAATATTCCCCGACCAATCGAATATTATATAACAACTTGCGTACTTTGCAAAATTTATAAATATTACCCACAACTATAACATTATATCAAATTAACTCCATAATATTCAAAAATGATATTTATAAAAAATTCATCTTTATTTATAAAAGTTGGGGTCTTACAGCAATAATGTTCAATTCCTTATAAACATCATATGTAATAAAAATAACATCTTAAATATTTAATACTTGCCTTGTGTGTGCACAACAAACTCATATTAAATATTCAATACTCTATTGTTTCTATCATGCTAGAAGGCGACGTTCGATATTCCAAATATCTTTGAACGTTACAACTTAATATAATTTATTTGAGGGTTTTCATATTAATTTGTCTCATCTTGTTTAGCGCGCATGCACACACACACACACACACACACACACACACACACACACA
This sequence comes from Panax notoginseng, assembly GCA_016801055.1. Taxonomy (NCBI): domain Eukaryota; kingdom Viridiplantae; phylum Streptophyta; class Magnoliopsida; order Apiales; family Araliaceae; genus Panax; species Panax notoginseng. The sequence continues at coordinate 79,975,689 of CM029022.1, forward strand.
CACACACACACATATATATATATATATATATATATATATATATAATATACGCGTCATATTAATGAACATGCGAATCATGTTTGCATAATATATAATATATATAGTATGAGCATGCACATATAGAATATTATATTCTACCCGGATTGATTATGGACTTTATTCTAGTTTGGTTAACTAGAGCCACCAAGTGAACCAAAAGGTCAAACCTAGGGGTGTAGGAATTAATATTTAAATATAATCATTACATTTAAACCCGGGCTCCATTACAAACGGGTCTTCAAGCGTTCCTTGCTCCTTGATCTCTAATTCTTTAAAATTAATTCTAACTATTCCTTTTACAAAATTATTTAAAATAAATAGAAACATTGATCAGCAGTCAAGGGAAAATACATAGAAGGGAGTTAGAATTTACATTAAGAAAAGTTTAGAGAAGACGAGATACGCAGACCCCATTTAATAAAACTCATTCATTCATGCATCCAACTAAAATAAAATCCAATCGCATTGGTCAATAGTCAATAATCAATCTCATTTATTATCATACACATATACATATGCATCAATAAATAACATTCATCTCATGAATAATAAATATTCAATATATATATATATATATATATATATATATATATATATATATATATATATATATATATATATATTGATATCATTTAATGGGCAAATTTAGTTAGTATAAAATATAATTTTGAATCAAAATAAACTCCTTTACTTTAATCCAAATTTAAATCAAAATAAAACTATTTTATTTTAATTTATCCAATTTTGAATAAAATAAACTATTTTATTTTAATTAAAATCTTTAATCAAAATAAACTTATTTATTTTAATTAATTATGGAATCCAAATCCAAGTAAAAAAATAACTCCTTTATTAAAGGAAACACGAATTCTCTTTCCTATTCACAAATAAACTCCTTTATTTTGAATAATATGAAATCTTATTTCATATCTAAATAAACTCTTTTATTTAAGGAAATATAGATTCTCTTTCCTATTCACAAATAAACTCTTTTATTTTGAATAATATGAAATCTTATTTCATATCTAAATAAACTCATTTATTTAGGGAAACATGGAATCTAATTTTAACTCCAATTAGTTATCATGGAATCCAATTTTAACTCTAATTAGTTAGCATAAAATTTAATTTTAAAATTAAAATAAACATTTTATTTTAATAATAAAATAATAAGATTAATATATATTAACCGTATATATATATAATCTGTACGGTTTAATATATATATATATATATATATATATATATATATATATATATATATATATATATATATATATATATATATATATATCCATGATGACTTGGTCCACATGAAACTCAGTAACATTATTTATATATATAAAGAAACCGTCCATCCCTTATTCCCTTTAATCTCTTAAACATGAATCACATGAAAACAGAGGATTACTTATGAATCAATAAACTAACTCAACGCAACAGGCCTCACGTGAATCACAATACTATTTACAAAAGCGGGTTTCGCGAAAATTGATTTCGTTTATTTTTTTTATTTTTTTTATACAACTAAATTATGCCCAATTAAATTGTTCTAAACACATATCAATATACATATCAAATTAGAACAATTAATAATTCGCATAAAGGTTTGGCTCTGATGCTACTATTAGGTTTGTAATATTCATGAACGCAATCAAAATGCACAAAACAAGCGAAAACGTGTAAAAATTAGAGTTTTAAATTTTACAAACCAGATACCCGAATCATCTTTTATGCACAATTATTAATTAAACGAAAAGATAAAGAATAAGAATCATACCCTAGAAGATTCGAGCTTCCTCAGGTACAAGTTCACCTCCAAATCTTTTTCGCGTTCAACTTGAATCCACCGGGTTTGGTTTCTTCCTTTGATCAACATTAGCCACCCAAGTGTTTGGCCTCTAGAGGTGATCCACCAAGGAAGAAGAAATATTCAAGAGAAGGGTGGCTGGCTAAACCCTAGTTTTCTATCTCTATAGAAAAAGAGCGTACTCTCCCAACTATTGAAATTACGTATTCGTTGATAACGTCAACCACACCACCCATTATAAGACTCTTCTTATTTATAGATGTGGTCAACTCTCCTTAACAATTAAGGAATTGAGTTTTATTTTAATTAATTAAATTCTTTTAATTAATTAGGCTCCTAATCTTATTAGAAATAATTAATTAAAATCTTTTAATTAATTTACCTCCTAATCTTATTAGGAATATATGAGAGTACTTTTATTAATTAATTCTCAAACTCCTATAAGAATTAAATAATAATAATAGTAATAATAATAATAATAAGACTCCTCTTATTAATTTATATTTAATATTTCTAAAATATTAAATAATAAATATTAAGCTATTTAATTTATTTTATCACCATAGATTAAATTAAATATACTTAACTTATTATTACGATTATGCCATTAACTTCTTAAATAATTATTCTTCCTTTTATGGTGTAACCCTTTAGGCTCTCCATATTAAACCGGTTGTGAATAAATCAATTAGAACAATTCTAATCTTATTTAAATAAATAAATTAAATTACTAATTTATTTAAATAAATAATATTTATTCTACAATAGAGATAAGCCTCCCTAGCGATTAACGACTTTCCAGATAATATAGATTTTAACATTAATCATAAAAGAACCTTTGAGTAAATAGTTACCGTACAATTCAATTCTTCCACCATACAACGTCCCAATTAAATATAAGACATGAAATTACTGTCAAGTCTTATTTTATTTAATTATATGTATTTTGACTCTTAAATGCACAACTCCAAATAATACAAATTAGAAACTCCTTTCTAATTTCATTCTGCCTTGGCCAAAGACTACTGGGTTGTCATTTATTGAATCACATAGGGCATTTCTCTTCTTTACTAGAAGTGGTAGATTCTTTATTGATCATACATTATCTCCATGTACAATTTATTATACTCAAGCATACCCTTTGATATACTCTAAGGGTCTTAAGGAATAAGTCAAAGTATAACTCATTATACATAAGATACTATTATGATCTCAAGTCCAAGGATCACTTGTACTACTATCACTACAGAAATTCCTATTGACAGGCAAGTAAAACTCCATTAGGTATTCCTTAGCGAGCCACGTTCAGTGAACTTATTCTCTAATAAGCACCTACATACTTGCTTTAGTGTCTCCACACAAATGATCATGAGATCAATCATCCCCATCCAATGAGCAAGCAACGTATGTAACAATCTATTCGGATTCACTAATCCCCAATTTAGTAATCCAATGATTGGGAACTATTTTAGTTTTAAGCTTTTTAAGAATTTAGATCTCATTAGAATGATCATCATCATTATTCTAAAAGCATTGCTTAAAACTATGGGTTTATTACATATTATAAAACAGCATCATGTAGATAATTAAAAGCCTTTAATAAATTAATACTTTTTATTAATAAATGAATAAAATTGTTATAAAGTATATGTTTTATCATCAAACATGATTGGCTTGTGTGCATACTACTTTCAACATATACCATTAGAATCACAATACTAATTAGTTATATTAATATCAATTTTATTAGTTTAGTTTTCATTTTAATCAAGTCTATAATCCTTAACTTAGGACTTGATTATCCTACTCATTCACGTAACACGAAACTGAGTTCTAAATTATATCATAATATACCACATGGTGATTGCAAACCAATTCCAATTCAAATGACATCACATTACGAACTTTCACAACTTACTAATTCATAATCCGTAGTTTCAACGTTGTGATTACAACATGTTGTTATGTCTTATAACATGTTTTAGGGTCATTAAAATAAGTTAGGTTAGCATTTCAAAAGTTATGCTATTAGCAGCTCAGCACTGGGTTTGACTGACCATTAGCGCGACCGCGCCATGCCTCCTTTTGAGTCCGGCGCGCCTGCGCGGCAGCATGCCTGCGCTTGGCCCCAGAAACAGTTTTCTAGAGACACGATCACAGACTCTGTTCTTATTCAAAACTCTAATTTAACGATAAATCATTAAACCTAACATCTAAAACTTTGCAATAACATAGTTAAGCATGCTATTCTTCATTCTAACTACATAAACATTACATATACACAAAATTCAAGAATCAAGACCACAATTTTCCAAATTTCTTTAATTCTTACACTTTAGCGAATTTGATTGCCACGACTTCGTTTCTTAACCAATTGACATGATTCAAACTACGCCGCTTTCTTTTCTTAACATACTAACACAATCCAACATCAATTCGCAGATTACAACACATATTGAATGAGAAATTTTGTACTTTCTTAAGCCATATCACATGAACATACACTGATATTCTAACTTTCTTCTTGCAAAGCCAATTTCATATTTTTGATCACCAAATAGCACTCGTATAAGATGATTAACAGATTATAATACCATACATATATATATAACAATCCAACGTGACTTAGAAATTTACAGACAATAATCCTTGAAAACTCAAAACATGAACACTAGGAGTAGAGTATACCTTGATTCTTGATGTACACAAAGTTCTAGTAATTCTTCTCCAACTTTCAATTCTCTGTGATCCTCTCTTCCTCACCAAGCTCTCTCTTTCACTGTGTTCTTTCTCCCTACCTCTCTGTTCTTCTTAGTTAACCCTTAAGAAAATATGCGTAACACATATAAACTGCCTCCCTCTTCCCCCACGTACGTCACGTAAGAACCAAAAAGGTTTACATCAGTTACAAATAAGCCAAAGGCCATAAGGCCTTGTTTGGCTACCCAAAATTCCCCTCTTCCAAATTATTTTAATAATATTTATATTATATAGTTTTTATTTGTTACGCATGTAACCCATTTAATTAGCTTACACTTATTATTATAAAAATTATAATTTTTCATTATAATTATACTTATGATTAATAAATAATTATATATCTAATTTAATTAATAAATTAGACCAAAACATTACTTTATTTAATTCACTTATTTTCTTTAATATTAAACAATTCATTTAATTTAATTATTTCATTAAATTAAATCTTCAAATAATAAAATTACCATTCATTAATTTAGTTAGCATACATACTCAACTAAATTATTACATCACAATTCATCAAATATTTATTTATCTTAATAAATAAATTATTTAAAATATTTATTTAATTCAATAAATATTTAAATTAAATTACAAATTTCTCGATCGTTACACCCACCAGTAATTTGCCTCTCCTCGTAACATAAAGGTGGTGAAAGGAAACTTTTGCTCCTTCGAACATCCCAAAATATCAAATATATTGGTGATCTACTTAATTTATGTCTCTGCCTTAAGTGGCTCTTGAAAGTAGTATGCACACAAGCCAATCATGTTTGATGATAAATCATATACTTTGTAATAATCTTATTCATTTATTAATAAAAAGTATTAATTTATTAAAGGCTTTTAATTATCTACATAATGCTGCTTTATAATATGTGATAAACTCATAGTTTTAAGCAATGCTTTTAGAATAACGATGATGATCATCTAATGAGATCTAAATTCTTAGAAAGCTTAAAACTAAAATAGTTCCCAATCGTTGGATTACTAAATTGGGGATTAGTGAATCCGGATAGATAGGTACATACGTTGCTTGCTCATTGGATGAGGATGATTGATCTCATGATCATTTGTGTGGAGACATTAAAGCAAGTATGTAGGTGCTTCTTAGAGAATAAGTTCACTGAACGTGGCTCGCTAAGGAATACCTAATGGAGTTTTACTTGTCTGTCAATAGGAATTCCTGTAGTGATAGTAGTACAAGTGATCCTTAGACATGAGATCATTATAGTATCTTGTGTATGATAAATTATACTTTGACTTATTCCTTAAGACCCTTACGGTATATCAAAGGGTATGCTTGGGTGTAATAAGTCGTACATGCAGATAATGTATGATCAATAAAAAATCTATCACTTCAAGTAAAAGAAGAGAGATGTCCTATGTGATTCGATAAATGACAACCCAATAGTCATTGGCCAAGGCAAAATAAAATTAGAAAAGAATTTCTAATTTGCATTATTTAGAGATGTGTCGAAATACATATAATTAAATAAAATAAGACTTGACAGTAATTTCATGTCTTATTTTTAATTAGGACATTGTATGGTGGAAGGATTGAATTATACGGTAACTATTTACTCAAAGGTTCTTTTATGATTAATGTTGAAATCTATATTATCTAGAAAGTCGTTGATCGCTAGGGAGGCTTATCCCTATTGTAGAATAAATATTATTTAAATAAATTAATAGTTTAATTTATTTATTTAAATAAGATTAGAATTGTTCTAATTGATTTATTCACAACCGGTTTAATATGGAGAACCTAAAGGGTCACACCATAAAAGGAAGAATAATTATTTAAAAAGTTAATGGCATAATCGTAATAATAAGTTAAGTATATTTAATTTAATCTATGATGATAGTATAAATTAAATAGCTTAATATTTATTATTTAATATTTTGGAAATATTAAATATAAATTAATAAGAGGAGTCTTATTATTATTATTACTATTATTATTATTTAATTCCTAAAGGAGTTTAAGAATTAATTAATAAAAATACTTTCATATATCCTAATAAGACTAGGAGCTAATTAATTAAAAGAGTTTAATTAATTATTTCTAATAAGATTGGTAGCCTAATTAATTAAAGGAGTTTAATTAATTAAAATAAAACCCAGTTCATTAATTGTTAAAGAGGGTTGCCCATATCTATAAATAAGAAGAGTCTTATTATGGGTGTAAGAGTTATTGTTGATTTTTTTACAACAGACGTAATTCCAATAGTTGGGAGAGTACGCTCTTTCTTATTAGAGATAGAAAAACTATGGTTTTGCCAAACACCCATCTTCTTGAATCTTTCTTCTTCCTTGGTGGATCACCTCTAGAGGCCAAACACTTGGGTGACTAACATTGATCAAAGGAAGGAACCCAACCCGGTGAATTCAAGTTGAACGCGAAAAAGATTGGAGGTGAACTTGTATCTGAGGAAGCTCGTATCTTCAAGGGTATGATTCTTGTTCTTCATATTTTCGTTTAATTAATAATTATGTATAAAGGATGATCCGGGTATATGGTTTGTAAAATTTTTAAACTCTGATTTTCCACGTTTTCGCTTATTTTATGCAATTTGATTGCGTTCATGAATATTACAAATCTAACAGTGGCATCAGAGCCAAACCTTTATGCAAATTATTAATTGTTTGATTTGATATGTATATTGATATGTGTTTAGAACAATTTAATTGGGTACAATTTTGTAGTATAAAATTTAAATAAAAAAGAAAAAGAAAAATCGTCAATTCGCTAATCCTATTTCATGCATCACGGATGGACATGTTATTCACGTGATTCACGGATGAACATGTTATTCCACGAATGGACACATTCACGGATCTCTTGTTAAGTTATTCACATGATTACATCATGATTTCATGTTATTCAAATGTTATTATATACATACATACATATATATATATATATATATATATATATATATATATATATATATATATATATATTATTCTTATATATATATATATATATATATATATTATTCTTAACTATTTTATAATTAAAATAAAAGTTTATTTTAATATTAAAATAAAAAGTTTATTTTAATCTTAAAATAAAAAGGTTTATTTTAATTTTAAAATTGGATTTCATGCTAACTAATTATAGTTGGAATTGGATTTCATGATAACTAATTAGAGTTAGAATTGGATTCCATGATAACTAATTGGAGTTGAAATTAGATTCTATGTTTCCTTAAATAAAGGAGTTTATTTATATATGAAATTAGATTTCATATTATTCAAAATAAAAGAGTTTATTTGTGAATAGGAAAGAGAATTCATGTTTCCTTAAATAAAGGAGTTTATTTAGATATGAAATAAGATTTCATATTATTCAAAATAAAAGAGTTTATTTGTGAATAGGAAAGAGAATCCGTGTTTCCTTTAATAAGGAGTTTTTTTTCTTTTTGGAATTGGATTCCATAATTAATTAAAACAAAGGAGTTTATTTTGATTAAAAATTTTGATTAAAATAAAATAGTTTATTTTATTCAAAATTAGATAAATTAAAATAAAAGAGGTTTATTTTGATTTAAATTTGGATTAAAATAAAAGAGTTTATTTTGATTCAAAATTAGATTTTATACTAACTAAATTTGCCCATTAAATGATATCAATATATATATTGAATGTTTATTATTCATGAGATGAATGTTATTTATTGATGCATATGGTGATGTGTATGATAATAAATGGGATTGATTAAGGACTATTTGACCAATGTGATTGGATTTTATTTTAGTTGGATGCATCAATGTATGAGTTTTATTAAATGGGGTCTGCGTACCTCGTCTTTTCTAATTTTTTCTTAATGTAAATTCTAACTCACTCCTATGTATTTTTCCTTGACTGCTGATCAAGGTTTCTAGTTATTTTAAATAGTTTTGTAATAGAAATAGTTAGAATTAATTTTGAAGAATTGGAGATCAATGAGCAAGGAGCGCTTGAAGACCCATTTGTAATGGAGCCCGGGTTTAAATGTAATAGTTATATTTAAATATTAATTCTTACACCCCTAGGGTTTGATCTTTTGGTTCACTTGGTGGCTCTAGTGAACCAAACTAGAATAAAAGTCCATAATCATTCCAGGTTTCTTATAGTATTCTATATGTGCATGCTTATATTGTGTGTGTGTGTGTGTGTGTGCCCGCGCGCGCGCGCGCGTGTGTGTGTGTGCATGCGCGCTAAACAAGATGAGACAAATTAATAACAAACCCCTCAAATATTTTATATTAAGTTGTAACGTTCAAAGATATTTGGAATATCGAACGTCGCCTTATAGCATGATAGAAACAATAGAGTATTGAATATTTAATATGAGTTTGTTGTGCACACACAAGGCATGTATTAAATATTTAAGATGTTTTTATTACATATGATGTTTATAAGGAATTGAACATTACTGCTTTGTTGTGCACACACAAGGGCTGTAGTTTTCTCTTCACTTATATGGAGATGTTGGGTCTGACTTAACTTAGATCATTTTAGTTCGAATGTGCACACACTTGACCATTATGATCTAAGAGGCAAAATACAAGGAGTTGCATAGTTGATGTAATTGACAAGAGTTGTCTACCTATTTATTTATATATAGTTTATTGTGCACACACAAGGCTATATACATTTGAAATGGGATCCTTATTCTCACTAGCATATATTTAATTAGATATTGTCGAACTATATATATTGATGGTAATATAGTTTGAAGAAAATAGTGGAAGATACCAATTTAAAATAAGACCTAATTTATTTTAGTAATTAATAAAAGAATGTATGCTAAAATATTGTTAATTACAAATTCATTTACAGAATTTTACAATGTCTAAATTGCTATCACTGTGAAACATATTAGATGCTAAATTAATCGAACCGAATTAAATGGATTGGTTAAGGAAATTGAGAATAGTTCTCATGGCTGAAAAGTTATCTTATGTCCTTAATACGCCTATCCCTGTAATGGTTGCAGACAATGCCTCTGAGGAGGAAGAGATTGCTACTTTTTGAAAGTAACAAGATGATGAACAATTAGCTCAATGCATCATTCTTGCATCCATAAGTAATGTGCTTCAGCGTCAGCATGAAACTATGGATGCTCCTACTATATTCCTGCACATCAAGTAGTTGATAGTGAGGAAAGTAGGACTAATAGATATCAGATATCTAAGGAGCTCTTTCGATCTAGAATGACCGATGACACTATAGTACCGATAAAAGTCCTTAACATTATCAATTTGATTGATCAATTAGAAAAATAGGTTTTGTCATGGATGGAGAGTTGAGCCAAGATTTGATCTTGCACTCACTCCCGGACTCCTTTCACAATTGTTGTGAATTTTTTATATGAACATGATAGATATCAGCCTCGCTGATTTGCTTAACATGTTAAAAAATGTTGAGAGTCACTTTCCAACCAAGAAAGACCAAGTCTTACTGGTAAGGGCCAAAGGATCTTCTAAAAAGAAGAACGATTCTATGAAGGTAAATAGAAAAGGCATAAACAAAGGATAATAAGAACAAAACTGATACGGATAGCAAATGAGTTTGCTTCCACCGCAATAAGTCTAGACATTGGAAAGAAACTGCAATAAGCATCTTGCATAGCTAACCAAAAGAAGCTTAGTGAAGTTTCGGTTACAATTATAATTTTGTTCATGATTTAAAATAAATTTTTCTTTAAGTCAAGGTTCTACTTGGGTATTGGATACCGGCTTTAGTTATCATAAATATAGATTTATGAAGGAACCAAACAGAAGTAGAAAGCTAAACAAAGATAAGTAATCCTATATGTGGAAAATGAAGCAAAGGTTGCTCCATTAGCCATAGAAACTTATAGTTTAGCAATGCCTACGGGCAAATCTATTAAGTCAATAAGTTGTTATTGTATTCCAGTTCTCGTTAGAAGCATTATTTTTCATTTTATTGTTGGAAAATGAAATCTTTGATATTATATTTAAGAACAATTGTTGTTCTATTTATAATAATAATATTTTGTATAGAACTAGAATATTACTTAATGGATTTTGTATACTTGACTTCGTAAAAATAATTTTGAATATTGAACAAATTAGTATAAGAAAATGAGATGATCATTCAAAAGTTGAATGTGTGTATTTGCTGAAATACAATTGTGAATTATTTGAAAGGTTCAAAGAATTCATAAATGAAACAAATTGGCAAAGTATTAGGATTTTTTTATCGGATCAAGGAAGGAATACTTGTGCAATTAGTTTCAAGATCATTTTAAATGGTTTTCTTATAATAGACGCCTCCTGATACGCAATAATTGATTGATGTATCTGAAAGGAAAAATCATACCTTGTTGGACATGGTACGGTCCATAATGATTTTACCGACATTCCAGTATCCCTCTAGGGTCATGTCCTAGAAATGGCTGCATATCTACAAAAAGGAAACCTCAAAATCTAGCCCCAAGACTCCATAAAAGTTTTGGACAGGGAGGATTCCTAATCTTAAATATGTTAAGATAAGAGGTTGTCCAACTTATGTGAAAAGGTTTCAAAGAATAAGCTTGGTACAAGATTTGACATATACATATTTGTGGGACATCCTAAAGCAAGTTTAGGATATATGTTCTATAATCCTACTTAGAAAAAGGTGTTTGTTGCGAAACACGCAACCTTCTAAGATAAAGGTGTTTATCATTGAAGGGGCTAGTGGGAGGATAATAGATCTTTAAGAGTTTAAGAACCACAAAACACTATAAGTCAAATAAGAGGAACCTGTAGATAGACCTATTGTACCACAACCGAATCATAAATCTGGAATAGTACCGAAGATACCTAGGAGGTATGAATTCATCATAGATGATGATGATGAGGTACACATCATGGAAGATGATGATCCAGTTACATACGATGAGGTAAGAGTTGTAGACACTCAAAGAAATAGATTGAAGCAAGCTTCGCAAATATGGAACATTCAGTTTGATGAAACAAATCAAAAGAGTTTGATTTTATCACAAATAAGAATGAACCTAGTGTGTACAAAAGGGTCCGTGGGAGCACTGTGACATTCTTAATATTATATGTTAATATACTATAGGTAAGGAATGACATACTAATGCTACAATCAGTAAAGATAAAGTTGTCTAAACATTCCTCCATGAATGATTTGGGAAAAGTGTCTTAATTGGGGATACAAATCTATATAGATAGATTTAAAAGGATGCTCGACTTAACCCAAGGAACATATATTCATTTGATGCTAAAGTCGTTTAGCATTGCAAACTCTAAGAGATATCTCATGTTGATGAGCCATGGAGTGTATCTCTCTTAATAGTCCACATAGACTCCTGAAAAGAGAGATCGCATGAGTGACAATCATGTATACAATGAAATATACGAGACCTGATGTTGATCGGTTATATTCTGGAGAAGATCACTGTCAGACAGTGAAAAACATCTTAATATACTTAACCGACACTAAAGATGCGATTAAAATTTATGGTGGGTCTAAATTAAAACTAGAGGGCTTAACAGACTCAAGTTTTTTTTTCAGACATACCAAGACGACAGAAAATCCACTTTAAGGCAAAGCGTTACCTTGAACGGTGGTTCAGTGAATTGGAAAGGTTCCAAACAACAAAGAGTTGTTTTAGTGATAAAGACAAAGTATATAGCTATAAATGAAGCTGCAAGTTGATTGTTTGGATGAAAAGTTCATTACAGAACTAAAAATAGTTCCTAAGTCTCATCTTGGATCTAAACATGTGTTGCAGTACTTTCATTTGATTAAAGAATCATTGAAAGATGGGAAGTCACTATAGAGATAGTGAACTCTTAAGAACAACATTACATATCCATTAACGAAAGCTTATCCAACAGTAGGATAATCGCCACTTAGAGAAGAATGGTATGAGATACTATGGCGATTAGCTTTAGTGCAAGTGGGAGATTGAAAGTAGTACGCACACAAGCCAATCATGTTTGATGATAAAGCATAGACTTTGTAACAATCTTATTCATTTATTAATAAAAAGTATTAATTTATTAAAGGCTTTTAATTATCTACATAATGTTACTTTATAATATGTGATAAACCAATAGTTTTAAGTAATACTTTTAGAATAATAATGATGATGATCTAATGAGATCTAAATTATTTGAAAGCTTAAAACTAAAATAGTTCCCAATCGTTGGATTACTAAATTGGGGATTAGTGAATCCGGATAGATTGGTACATACGTTGTTTGCTCATTGGATGAGGATGATTGATCTCATGATCATTTGTGTGGAGACACTAAAGCAAGTATGTAGGTGCTTATTAGAGAATAAGTTCACTGAACGTGGCTCGCTAAGGAATATCTAATGGAGTTTTACTTATCTGTCAATAGAAATTCATGTAGTGATAGTAGTACAAGTGATCCTTAGACTTGAGATCATCATAGTATCTTGTGTATGATGAATTATACTTTGACTTATTCCTTAAGACCCTTAGGGTATATCAAAAGGTATGCTTGGGTGTAAGAAGTCGTATATAGAGATAATGTATGATCAATAAAGAATCTACCACTTCTAGCAAAAGAAGAGAGATGTCTTATGTGATTCGATAAATGACAACCCAGTAGTCATTGGCCAAGGCAAAATGAAATTAGAAAGGAGTTTCTAATTTGCATTATTTAGAGTTGTGCATTTAAGAGTCAAAATACATATAATTAAATAAAATCAGACTTGACAGTAATTTCATGTCTTATATTTAATTGGGACATTGTATGGTGGAAGGATTGAATTGTACGGTAACTATGTACTCAAAGGTTCTTTTATGATTAATGTTGAAATCTATATTATCTAGAAAGTCGTTGATCACTAGGGAGGCTTATGCCTATTGTAGAATAAATATTATTTAAATAAATTAATAGTTTAATTTATTTATTTAAATAAGATTAGAATTGTTCTAATTGATTTATTCACAACCGGTTTAATATGAAAAACCTAAAAAGTCACACCATAAAAGGAAGAATAATTATTTAAGAAGTTAATGACATAATCGCAATAATAAGTTAAGTATATTTAATTTAATCTATGATGATAGAATAAATTAAATACTTAATATTTATTATTTAATATTTTGGAAATATTAAATATAAATTAATAAGAGGAGTCTTATTATTATTATTACTATTATTATTATTTAATTTCTAAAAGTGTTTGAGAATTAATTAATAAAAGTACTCTCATATATCCTACTAAGATTAGGAGCTAATTAATTAAAAGAGTTTAATTAATTATTTCTAATAAGATTGGGAACCTAATTAATTAAAGGAGTTTATTTAATTAAAATAAAACCCAATTCCTTAATTGTTAAGGAGGGTTGTCCACATCTATAAATAAGAGGAGTCTTATTATGGGTATAAGAGTTGTTGTTAATTTTTTTACAACACACGTAATTCTAATAGTTGGGAGAGTACGCTCTTTTTTAAGAGAGATAAAAAAACTAGGATTTTGCTTAACACCCATCTTCTTGAATATTTCTTCTTCCTTGGTGGATCACCTCTAGAGGCCAAACACTTGGGTGGCTAACATTGATCAAATGAATGAACCCAACCCGGTGGATTCAAGTTGAACGCGAAAAAGATTGGAGGTGAACTTGTACCTGAAGAAGCTCGTATCTGTTAGGTTTGTAATAATCATGAACAGAATTAAACTGTACAAATAAGCGGAAACGTGTAAAAATCAGAGTTAAAAAAAATTTATAAACTATATACTCGGATCATCCTTTATGCACAATTATTAATTAAACAAAAATATGAAGAACAAGAATCATACCTTTGAAGATTCGAGCTTCCTCAGGTACAAGCTCACCTCCAAATCTTTTTCGTGTCCAACTTGAATCCACCGGGTTGAGTTCCTTTCTTTGATCAACGTTAGCCACCTAAGTGTTTGGCCTCTAGAGATGATCCACCAAGGAAGAAGAAGAATTCAAGGAGTTGGGTGGTTGGCTAAACCCTTATTTTTCTGTCTCTATAAAAAAAGAACATACTCTCCAACTCCTAGAATTGCGTATATTGTGAAAAAATCAACAAACAACTCTATCACCCATAATAAGACTCCTCTTATTTATAGATGTAGGCAACCCTCCTTAATAATTAAGGAATTGAGTTTTATTTTAATTAATTAAATTCTTTTAATTAATTATGCTCCCAATCTCATTAGGGATAATTAATTTAAATTTTTAATTAATTTATCTCCTAATCTTATTAGGAATATATGAGAGTACTTTTATTAATTAATTTCCAAACTCCTTTAGGAATTAAATAATAATAATAATAATAATAATACGACTCCTCTTATTAATTTACATTTAATATTTTTAAAATATTAAATAATAAATATTAAGCTATTTAATTTATTCTATCACCATAGATTAAATTAAATATAATTAACTTATTATTACGATTATGCCATTAACTTCTTAAATAATTATTCTTCCTTTTGTGGTGTGACCCTTTAGGTTCTCCATATTAAACCGGTTGTGAATAAATCAATTAGAACAATTCTAATCTTATTTAAATAAATAAATTAAAATATTATTTTATTTAAATAAATAATATTTATTCTACAATAGGGATAAGCCTCCCTAGCGATTAACGACTTTTCAGATAATATAGATTTCAACATTAATCATAAAAGAACCTTTGAGTAAATAGTTACCGTACAATTCAATCCTTCCACCATACAACGTCTCAATTAAATATAAGACATGGAATTACTGTCAAGTCTTATTTTATTTAATTATATGTATTTCGACTCTTAAATGCACAACTCCAAATAATGCAACTTAGAAACTCCTTTCTAATTTCATTCTGCCTTGGCTAAGGACTACTGGGTTGTCATTTATCGAATCACATAGGACATTTCTCTTCTTTTACTAGAAGTGGTAGATTTTTTTATTGATCATACATTATCTCCATGTACAATTTATTATACCCAAGCATACCATTTGACATACCCTAAGGGTCTTAAGAAATAAGTCAAAGTATAACTCATCATACATAAGACACTATGATGACCTCAAGTCTAAGGATCACTTGTACTACTATCACTACCGGAATTCCTATTGACAAGCAAGTAAAACTCCATTAGGTATTCCTTAGCGAGCCATGTTCAGTGAACTTATTCTCTAATAAGTACCTACATACTTGTTTTAGTGTCTCCACACAAATGATCATGAGATCAATCATCCTCATCCAATGAGCAAGCAACGTATGTACCAATTTATCCGGATTCACTAATCCCCAATTTAGTAATCCAACGATTGGAAACTATTTTAGTTTGAAGCTTTCTAAGAATTTAGATCTCATTAGAATGATCATCATCATTATTCTAAAAGCATTGCTTAAAACTATGGATTTATCACATATTATAAAACAGCATCATGTAGATAATTAAAAACATTTAATAAATTATTACTTTTTATTAATAAATGAATAAGATTGTTACAAATTATATGCTTTATCATCAAACTTGATTGGCTTGTGTGCATACTACTTTCAATCTCCCACTTGCACTAAAGTCAATCGTCATAGTATCTCATACTCTTCTTCTCTAAGTGACGATTATTCAGCCGTTTGATAAGCTTCAGTAAATGGATATGTAATGTTGTTCTTGAGAGTCCACTATCTCTATAGTGATTTTCCATCTTTCAATGATTCTTCTAATCTTGTGAAAGTGCCACAACACATGTTTAGATCCAAGATGAGACTTAGGAAGTATTCCTAGTTCTGTAATAAACTTTTCATCCAAATAATTAACTTGCAGCTTCATTTACAGCTATATACTTTGTCTTTATCACTAAACCAGCAACTCTTTGCTGTTTGGAACATTTCCAATTCACTGCACCACTGTTCAAGGTAACGCTTTACCTTAAAGTGGATTTTTGGTCGTCTTGGTCTATCCGAAAAACTTGAGTTTGTTAAGCCCTCTAGTTTTAATTAAGACCCACCATGAATATGATCACATTCTTAGTGTCGGTTAAGTACTTTAAGATATTTTTCACTGACTCGTAGTGAACCTCTCCAGAATATGACTGATCAACATCAGGTCTCGTATATTTCATTGCATACATGATAGTTACTTATGCGATCTCTCTTTTTAGAGTCTTTGGGGACTATTAAGAGAGATACACTCCATGTCTCATCAACATCAGACATCCCACAGAGTTTGCCATGCTAAACGACTTTAGCATCAAATGAATATACGTTCCTTGGGTTAAGTCGAGCATCCTCTTAAATCTATTTATATAGATTTGTATCCCCAATTACGATACTCTTCCCAAATCATTCATGGAGGAATGTCTAGACAACTTTATCTTTACTGATTGTAGCATTAATATGTCATTCCTTATCCATAATATATCAACATATAATATTAGGAATGTCATGACGCTCTCACTGACCCTTTTGTACAATTAGGTTCATTCTTATTTTTGATAAAATCAAACTCTTTTGATTATCTCATCAAAACGAATGTTCCATATTTGAGAAGCTTGCTTCAATCCATTTCTCTGAGTGTCAACAACTCTTACCTCATCGTATGTAACTGGATCATCATCTTTTATGATACGTACCTCATTATCATCATTCATGATGAATCTATACCTCCCAGGTATCTTCGATACTATTCCAGATTTACGATTCGGTTGTGGTATAATAGGTCTATCTACAGGTTCTTCTTATTTGACTTATAGTATTTTGTGGTTCTTGAACTTTTCAAGATCTATTATCCTCCCACTAGCTCTTTCAATGATAAACACATTTATCTTAGAAGGTAGCGTGTTTTGCAACAAACACATTTGCTAAGTAGGATTATAGAACATATACCCTAAACTTACTTTAGGATGTCCCACAAATTTTTACTTGTGAAATCTTGTCCCGAGCTTATCCTTTGAAACCTTTTTGACATAAGCTAGACAACCCCTTATCTTAACTTACTTAAAATTAGGAATCCGTCCTGTCCATAGCTTTTATGGAGTCTTGTTGCCGAATTTTGAGGTTACCTTTTTCGTAGATATGCAGCCATTTCTAGGATATGATCCTAGAGGATAATGTCGGTAAAATTATTATGGACCGCACCATGTCCAATAAGGTACGATTTTTTCTTTCAGATACATCAATCAATTATTGGGTATTAGGAGGCGTCCATTATAAGAAAACCATTTGAGATGATCCAGAAACTTGTTGCACAAGTATTTATTTCTTGATCTAATCAAAGAATCTTAATACTTTTTCAATTTGTTTCACTTCTGAATTCTTTGAACATTTCAAATAATTAACACTTGTATTTCAGCGAATACACACATTCAACTCTTTGAATGCTCATCTCCTTTTCTTATACTAGTTTGTTCAATTTGTAAAATTATTTTCACGTAAGTCAAGTATACTAAATCTATTAAGTGATATTCCAGTTCTATACAAAACATTATTATTATAAATAGAACAATAATTGTTCTTAAATATAATATCAAAGATTTCATTGTCCAACAATAAAATGAAAATAATGTTTCTAACAAGAACTGGAATACAATAACAACTTATTAACATAAAGATTTGCCCGTAGGCAATGCTAAACTATAAGTTTCTATAGCTAATGCAGCAACCTTTGCTTCATTTACCACACATAGGATTACTTATCTTTGTTTAGCTTTCTACTTCTGCTTGGTCCCTGCATAAATCTATATTTATGATAACCAAAATCGGTATCCAATACCTAAGTAGAACCTTGACTTAGAGAAAAATTTATTTCAATCATGAACAAAACTATATTTGTAATCGAACCTTCACTAAGCTTCTTCTGGTTAGCCTCTACAAGATGCTTCTTGCAGTTTCTTTCCAGTGTCCAGGCTTATTGCAGTGGAAGCAAACTCCTTTGCTATTCGTATCAGTTTTGTTCTTATTATCTTTATTTTTGCCTTTCTATTTACCTTCTTAGAATCGTTCTTCTTTTTAGAAGATCCTTTGACCCCTACCAGTAAGACTTGGTCTTTCTTGGTTGGAAAGTGACTCTCATCATTTTTCAACATGTTAAGCAAATCAACGAGGCTGATATCTAGCTTGTTCATATGAAAAATTTACAACAATTGTGAAAGGAGTTCGGGAGTGAGTGCAAGATCAAATCTTGGCTCAACTCTCCATCCATGACAAAACCCGTTGTCCTAATTATTCAATCAAATTGATAATGGACTTTTGTCTGTATTGTAATGTCGTTGGTCATTCTAGATTAGAAGAGCTCCTTAGATATCTGATATCTATCAGTCCCACTTTTCTCACCATCAACTACTTGATGTGCAGGAATATAGTAAGAGCATCCATAGTTTCATGCTGACGCTAAAGCTCGTTACTCATAGATGCGAGCATGATGCATTGAGCTAATCTTGCATCATCTTGTCACTTTCTAAAAGCATCAATGTCTTCCTCAGAGGCATTCCTTGCAACCATTGCAGGGATAAGCGTATTAAGGACATAAGATAGCTTTTCAGCCGTGAGAACTATTCTCAAATTTCTTAACCAATCTATTTAATTCGGTCCGGTTAAATAACATCTAATATGCTTCGCAGTGATAGTGATTTTGGACATTATAAAATTCTGTAAATGAATTTGTAATTAACAATATTTTAGCATACATTCTTTGATTAATTACCAAAATAAATTAAGTCTTGTTTTAAATTGGTATCTCCCACTATTTTCTTTAAACTATATTACCCTCAATATATATAGTTCGGCAATATCTAATTAAAGATATGCTAGTGAGAATAAGGATCCCATTTCAAATGTATATAGCCTTGTGGTGACAGAACAAACTATATATAAATAAATAGGTAGACAACTCTTGTCAATTACATCAACTATGTAACTCCTTGTATTTTGCCTCTTAAATCATAATGGTCAAGTGTGTGCGCATCCGAACTAAAATGATTTAAGTTAAGTCAGACCCAGCATTTCCATATAAGTGAAGAGAAAACTACAGCCCTTGTGTGTGCACAACAAAGCAGTAATGTTCAATTCCTTATAAACATCATATGTAATAAAAATAACATCTTAAATATTTAATACTTGCCTTATGTGTGCACAAAAAACTCATATTAAATATTCAATACTCTATTGTTTCTATCATGTTAGAAGGCAGCGTTCGATATTCCAAATATCTTTGAACGTTACAACTTAATATAAAATATTTGAGGGGTTTGTTATTAATTTATCTCATCTTGTTTAGCGTGCATGCACACACACACACACACACACACACACACACACACACACACACACACACACACACATATATATATATATATATATATATATATATATATATATATAAAATACGCGTCATATTAATTAACATGCGAAGCATGTTTGCATAATATATAATATATATATAGTAGAAGCATGCACATATAGAATACTATATTCTACCTTGATTGATTATAGACTTTTATTCTAGTTTGGTTCACTAAAGCCACCAAGTGAACCAAAAGGTCAAAACCTAGGGGTGCAAAAATTAAAATTTAAATATAACTATTACATTTAAACTCGGGCTCCATTACAAACGGGTCTTCAAGCGCTCCTTGATCCTTGATCTCTAATTCTTCAAAATTAATTCTAACTATTCCTATTACAAAACTATTTAAAATAAATAGAAACCTTGATCAGCAGTCAAGGAAAAGTACTTAGGAGAGAGATAAAATTTACATTAAGAAAAATTAGAGAAGACGAGGTACGCAGATCCCATTTAATAAAACCCATACATTCATGCATCCAATTAAAATAAAATCCAATCACATTGGTCAATAGTCCATAATCAATCCCATTTATTATCATACACATCACCATATGCATCAATAAATAACATTCATCTTATGAATAAAACAAAACATTCAATATATATATTGATATCATTTAATGGACAAATTTAGTTAGTATAAAATCTAATTTTGAATGAAAATAAACTCTTTTATTTTAATCCAAATTTAAATCAAAATAAACTCTTTTATTTTAATTTATCCAATTTTGAATAAAATAAACTATTTTATTTTAATCAAAATAAACTCCTTTATTTTAATTAATTATGGAATCCAATTCTAAGTAAAAAAAACTCCTTTATTAAAGGAAATACAGATTCTCTTTTCTATTCACAAATAAACTCATTTATTTTGAATAATATAAAATCTTATTTCATATCTAAATAAACTCCTTTATTTAAAAAAATTAGGATTTTCTTTCCTATTCACAAATAAACTCTTTTATTTTAAATAATATGAAATTTTATTTCATATTTAAATAAACTCTTTTATTTAAGAAAACATGGAATCCAATTTCAACTCCAATTAGTTATCGTGGAATCCAATTCTAACTCTAATTAGTTAGCATGAAATCTAATTTTAAAATTAAAATAAACTTTTTTATTTTAATTATAAAATAATAACAATAATATATATATATATATATATATATATATATATATATATATATATATATATATATATATATATATATATATATATATATATATAAGAAGCATCAATCTCCTGATCAATCCAATATTAATCAGCATCACGTTAATCAAAAGAAATAAATCCTGCAAAGGCTGCAATATAATCATTATATATATGATGGTTAAATCAGCCACGAATTTGCGAATATATAATATATATTAAATAAACCAAACAACACCCATTATACAGATTGACCACGGATTCAGCCAAAAAAAATAATAATCAAGATTCGCGAACATTTTTTTTTAATAAATTTAATACATCAAAATTATGCTCAATTAAATTGTTCTAAACACATATCAATATACATATCAAATCTGAACAATTAATTATTTGCATAAAAGTTTGGCTCTGATACCACTGTTAGGTTTGTAATATTCATGAACGGAATCAAATTGCAGAAATAAGCGAAAACGTATAAAAATTAGAGCTAAATTTTTTTGTACAAACTATATACTCGGATCATCCTTTATGCACAATTATTAATTAAACGAAAATATGAAGAATAAGAATCATACCTTTAAAGATTCGAGCTTCCTCAGGTATAAGTTCACCTCCAAATCTTTTTCGTGTAGAACTTGAATCCACCGAGTTGAGTTCCTTCCTTTGATCAACGTTAACCACCCAAGTGTTTGGCCTCTAGAGATGATTCACCAAAGAAGAAGAAGAATTCAAGAAGTTGGGTGATTGGCTAAACCCTGATTTTTTTATCTCTATAGAAAAAGAACGTACTCTCTAACTCTTAGAATTGCGTATGTTATAAAAAAGTCAACAAACAACTCTATCACCCATAATAAGACTCCTCTTATTTATAGATGTGGGCAACCCTCCTTAATAATTAAGGAATTGAGTTTTATTTTAATTAATTAAATTCTTTTAATTAATTATGCTCCCAATCTCATTAGGGATAATTAATTAAAATCTTTTAATTAATTTATCTCCTAATCTTATTAGGAATATATAAGAGTACTTTTATTAATTAATTTCCAAACTCCTTTAGAAATTAAATAATAATAATAATATAATAATAATAATAATAATAATAATAATAATAATAATAATAATAATAATAATAATAATAATAAAACTCCTCTTATTAATTTATATTTAATATTTTTAAAATATTAAATAATAAATATTAAGCTATTTAATTTATTCTATCACCATAGATTAAATTAAATATACTTAACTTATTATTACGATTATGCCATTAACTTCTTAAATAATTATTTTTCCTTTTATGGTGTGACCCTTTAGGTTCTCCATATTAACCTGGTTGTGAATAAATCAATTAGAACAATTCTAATCTTATTTAAATAAATAAATTAAAATATTAATTTATTTAAATAAATAATATTTATTCTACAATAGGGATAAGCCTCCCTAGCGATTAACGACTTTCCAGATAATATAGATTTTAACATTAATCATAAAAGAACCTTTGAATAAATAATTACCGTACGATTTAATCTTTCCACCATACAATGTCCCAATTAAATATAAGACATGAAATTACTGTCAAGTCTTATTTTATTTAATTATATGTATTTCGATCCTTAAATGCACAACTCCAAATAATACAAATTAGAAACTCCTTTCTAATTTCATTCTGCCTTGGCCAAGGACTACTAGGTTGTCATTTATCGAATCACATAGGACATTTTTCTTCTTTTACTAGAAGCGGTAGGATCTTTATTGATCATACATTATCTCCATGTACAACTTATTATACCCAAGCATACCCTTTGATATACCCTAAGGGTCTTAAGAAATAAGTCAAAGTATAACTCATCATACATAAGACACTATGATAACCTCAAGTCCAAGGATCACTTGTACTACTATCACTACAGGAATTCCTATTGACAGACAAGTAAAACTCCATTAGGTATTCCTTAGCGAGCCACGTTCAGTGAACTTATTCTCTAATAAGCACCTACATACTTGTTTTAGTGTCTCCACACAAATGATCATGAGATCAATCATCCTCATCCAATGAACAAGCAACGTATGTACCAATTTATCCGGATTCACTAATCCCCAATTTAGTACTCCAACGATTGAGAACTATTTTAGTTTTAAGCTTTCTAAGAATTTAGATCTCATTAGAATGATCATCATCATTATTCTAAAAGTATTGCTTAAAACTATGAGTTTATCACATATTATAAAATAGCATCATGTAGATAATTAAAAACCTTTAATAAATTAATATTTTTTATTAATAAATGAATAAGATTGTTACAAAGTATAATGCTTTATCATCAAACATGATTGGCTTGTGTGCATACTACTTTCAGTATCTTCAAGGGAATGATTCTTGTTCTTCATATTTTCGTTTAATTAATAATTATGCATAAAGGATGATCCGAGTATATGGTTTGTAAAATTTTTAAACTCTGATTTTCCACATTTTCGCTTATTTTATGCAATTTGATTGCGTTCATGAATATTACAAACCTAACAGCTCTGGCTTTCCCAAAAACTTCGGTGGTCCCAGCTCCTTGAATTTCTTAGCAGTGACCAGCCGTGAGTTTCCATTGATTCCACCTGCATTTTGAACAGAAATCTCCCTCGTTTGGTGTTGCATGAATTGCAGAAAGCTCCTAAACATCCCATCGTTCATCATTTGGTCGGTGTTGTTGTTTACATGGGGATTATTATCTTCCTGATGCACATTATCCTAGTTATTGATTAACGGAGTCTCAACGGTCTCATGTGCTCCATTGCTTATCTCAAAATTTTCAGATGCCATTCTCAAACACTGCCACAAAATAAGGGTTAGTTGACATGCCACATATTATCCATATATTCTGACCGACCAATTAAATAATAAATAAACTTAGTTAGGACACACTAGCGAAGGATTTTCTCATCTCTTCCCTCCTAGTTCTAGCCTCAGATATCCGTCAGGGATCATATCCCTAAGCTTTGATACTAACTATGATGCCCCCAAAATAGGTCTACACAACCGATTCTGAGTCACCAAATACATGGTATATAATTTAAATACAAACTTCATTTATACAACTATTGAACTATCGTACAAAATACGACAAAACATAAACTGTGAGTTTTAATACAAATATTATCTCGTAGACAATATCCAAACTCAAAATAAGTCCTCATTATAATTATTATCACACTATTTTATAGAATAATGAGGACTACTATAGCCACCATCTTGGACCATCACTCCATTCCTCGACTAGTCCCAACTATATTCTCATTTCCTGAAGAGAACAATGAAAGAAAAGGGTGAGCTCAACTAGCCCAGTAAAGAATATTATGACTAAGATAATGTAGAATAAATTATCCTTAGTCCTCAACAGTATAAAAACTGATAGAATACAATAGACAACAAGTTTAGATCAATAACTGCAGCGGAACAAATAATTCATTAGAAGAGTCAAGTAGAGCATGATATCTACTATCTTCTATGATTTAAAATTTTATCATCAATATTTTATCTCTATAACACAACTCAATAAATATTTTATATCATCAAATTATCCATGCACTACGGGCTAAGGATATTCGTTAGTATCACTAGTGGTCATGATCATGCCAAACAACTATCTATCTATTAACAACGGACCAAAGAGGACTTTCACCACATCATTTGTCTGTAACGTTACAGGTTATGATTATACCAATACACAATCCCTGGTCATAATCATACTAATCAATAGTCCATCTATGCACTCAGGCCAAAGATAACTTTTACCACAATATAAGCATGAGGATGATGACAATGATATAAGAAATCAATCAAGTGAGATCAAGGATAAATATTAAATATTTATAATTCAATTTATCTAGAGTTTAAGAATGTCCAAATTGTCGACATGATGATTAATTGTGAAGTAAAATTCAAGAATGATATTCATGTATCAAAAATAATTTGGACATAAAAGAAACTAATTTTATCGTGAATAGTACCCCAGGTGAATAGTATCCCATGAATAGTACTCCGTGAATAGTATCTCGACATGAAAAGATTAAAATTTTATAAGAATATTCAGAAAAATATTTCAGTGAAACGATACTAGATGAAGCGCAAAATTCAAGGATATTCTACTAATTTAAGGGAGTATAGAAACATTACTTATCAAAATAAGTGTAGATTTAAGAATATAAAATGAAATAATATTACTTACATACTACAGAGCGTTAGTTCACAGTAGGCACACAATAGACCTAGAAGGGAGGGGTTGAATAGATTCTTTTTAATTTCAAATACTTTTTTCATATATTTTGTATTGCTAATGATTTAGCATATGACAAACATAAAAATCTTTTCAAGCACAGTGGAATAAGTAAAAGATCCCCTTCATTGATATATTCATAATCATACATACATTGTTCTTAGAGTTAGTTCAGTGGTAAGCAGTTAATACATACATAGCAGTTATAGCAGTAAAGTACATAATGTAAATGACATAAAGTAAAAGACATAAGGGATTTTAAGTGGTTCAGAGACTCAAGCTCCTAATCCACACTTCTGCTTTCAACTAACAGGATTTCCAGTAAGGAAGGGCAGCACCCTGAATCACTAAGTTTCCTTCAAGGCCAGTAACCTTGGGACTTCAGTTCACTAAGAACTCTTCAAGGTCAGCAGCCTTAGAACTTCTCTAGTTCCCTAGGAACTCTTCAAGCCCATCAAGCTTGGAACTACATTTAGTCCCTTCGGACAAGGACCCCTCAGACCCTGGCTTCTTGTTGTTGTTGTTTGTTATTGTTGTTGGTGTTGACCTGCTAAGATGTCATTAAGCTTGAACATCTTGTGTACTTAGCAGCTTGGTGTGGTCCTCTTTGCATTCTGCTTCGAGTTTGGACCACATCTTCTTTGATGCAACTAATCTTCGTTCTGTTCAGCTAATCTTCATATAATGTCAGCTGTGCACCATCACCATTCCCTGAACCCTTCTTGACTGGTTGGCAGACATGGTTCTGTACTTGTTCTGGTTCGACTTTAGGTTCATGGTGAATCGTAGAGTGGCTCTCTTGATCTTCCTTATGTTCTGCCACTCTACTGAATGCTATCTCCTTGTCCTTCTCGGCTCTCAGCATAGATGCAAATTGACACGGCATTCTCATCTTTGTTGAGTGAAGCTTTAGTCTGTTCAAATCCTTCTTCAAAGCTGCTTCACTTCCACTTTTGTAGTCTCACTGTCACTGAGACTTGTTCTTGTTTAGCTCTGGTGGAACTCGTAGAGTCAACATTATATCATTCACTAACTTAACGATTCTGCAAAGTAGAAATCATTAGCAACTCTTGATCGTTGAAGCTCTGGCATATTTATATGCCTTCCCAATCTTCCCGTTGGTATATAGTCGTTGGAAGCTATTTGAATTGTTTCGCAGATCTCGAGTTATTTGGTGTAGACTGCAGATGTGACATGACATCTCCTTTTTTGACTCTTTGACACTGCAGTCTACTGTTTCATGTACCCAGTCAGAGATGTCACTTTAATGTCTTGGGCAGGTCGACGACTTTATTTCCTCCTTCAGATTTCTTGATCAGATGTTGTCCTTTTGCATCGATGCTCTCAATAAGCTCTTGTCCAAATATCAATCTTCAGATTGAACCATTGCCAATGCTTCAATCTTTGGATGACCAAACTCTATGATTCTGATGCATGCTTTCTTGGACCTGATCGTAGTGTCTTGTTGAATATTGCTCATTGACTGGTAGAGTCAACACTACGATCCTGAAGAGTGTTTATTGGATCTTCAATGTAGAACACCTCTTCCTTCTTCTGTGCAGTGCTTCAATGCTTCTATTTGCCTCAATTGCTCTCAGATACTGATGGCTTGACCCCTTGTTCTGGCCCCTTCTGAATAGCAAGACACTTTTGATTTATGGTGTGTCCAGCTCGCTTTCTCCTTGTGATCTCCCGTTCACTTATCATCAATGGACTGACCCAATGCTTAATCACTTTAGCCTTGTTATTCGGAGGCTGACCAGTATCTCTGTGTACACTCCATCAGTTTCTTTTTTGTTCGACAAACACTACTATCCTGGTTGCTTCCAAGATCGGTGTCTTCTATTCACTTGACAACTACTGCACTTGCTGACTTTCCTTAGTCAGTTACTGAAGTCTTCTTCTGATCAACTTGTGGAAGACTTCATCTCGAATGACTTCACAACTTAATCTGGATGTTGATTGGGTTGATGCTCAGATCTTTTGTTAGCTTGCATGTCATTCGTTGAGTACTCTCTTGTTTCCTTGAGGTAGGATGTATCTTTTTAGCTTAGACCAGAGGCTTCATTTCTTTGGATATTCTGGGAGTGCTCATTTTTTGATAATCGTATATGCTCTACGATTCTGGCTTGGCTTTGTGAGCACATCTGTTGAAGTCTTAGTTCTGCACTCTACGATTCAGCTTCAGCTGTACAGACACTACAACTCGAGATCAGATCTTGACACACTATAATTTTGTCCTTGTGCTCGTTGTCTTCATCTGATCTTGCTCGACTACGATCTCTACCTCAGATATGATTAGTAGACTCTACGACTTTGAGTGTAGTCTACGATCCTGATTTGGCTTCGACATCAGTAAACTCTACGACTCCAGGTGTAGTCTACGATTCTTGACTTGACTTCGGCATATGCTCGGTCGGCTCATAGGTAGGCTATCTCTACGATTCTAAACATAACTTCCTTAGCAGACTACGGCTCTGAGAAAGTTTTTCTCGACACACTACGATCCTTCCTCGTCTCTGGCAGTCTATGAACTCTGAGATCTACTATCTTGCAGACTACGATTCTGTCTCGATAGGTCTTGAGTTTTCCTTGACTCTCTTGGCAAACTACGATTTCTGGTGCAATGCTCGACAATCAGACAGGCCTATCTATTACACTATAAGATCAACCTAACATGCTTGATTTTTCTATATTTATAGTCCTTGTACATCATTTCTTTTTAAGGATTTTACAAAGCTATTTTGCTTATGTAGGATCAACCTAACACATTTGATCAATTCATTCTAAGTCCTTGTACACATGTTTCTATTATCTATCAAATGACTTTACAACTTTTCTTAATGCAAGCATACTTGCATATTCATTCATATATATCATAATCAAATCATATATAAATAGGAATAACATTCTCATGCTTATTCCTGTCAATCTCCCCCTATTTGACTATGACAAAAATAATAAGTGCATATGCATGTTATGAATGAATCTTACATACAGTGAGCAGCTGTATTTCTAAAACAGATAATCATGAATATCATTTATAATAATGTGGAATTTAGTACACTATGACATTTTACATCCTGGATCCAGAACATTCCTAACTAGTTAGAGATGTACCTCTTTGGCTCCATGTATGTTTTTAGTATGTCTGTTAATCAGCTACTCATCAGCTTGATCTTCTTGCTCCTGCTCCCCCTGGGATGATAACTTTCTGTCCTTGCTCTGTTCCCATTCAGACTCATACGTTCATAAGATCATCATCTTATGGCTCCTCAGATGATGATGATTCTGCTTCTGCAGCTGCTGTCTTCTTCTGTGCCTTTTTATCTTCACTCCTTCTACTCTCCTTACTCTTCCTTGAATGCCTCTTGCTCCTCTTTCTATGCCTCTTTTTCTCTCCCTTTTTGTCATTAATCACTTGAGAGAGCTGCTCCATGTTGGACATTAGTTGCTCCATCAGTTAAGATGAGTTGCCAACCTCAATCTTGAGTTCTTATTGGCTCAGCTCAAGTTGTAGGGAGAAAGACTGATTCAAATTGTTAATCTTGTCAGAGAGGACTTGGATTTATTCTTCATTGGTCTTCTGTGCTCGTAGAGCTTCTGCCTTCTGATCATTTATGGCCTTCAGATAGATGTGATCTCTCTCTTTGATTTTGAGAGATACATTAGCCATAGTGGCTTGGAGTTTATCTTGAATTGAGTTATCTCCTGCTGCTGTCAACATCTTTGACTCTTCATTGATTAGAGATATCTTCTCAACTAGCTCATCGGAGTTCTTTAATAGCTCGTGCTCTATAGGAATTTGGTCATCTGTTTAGGCAGCCTCTTGTTGAACACCAGATTGGACTCTACGATTTTCATCCTTGGACAGATTTTTGAAAGCATTGAGAATCTAAAGAATCGTTGAGTACCAATCGCTATTGGAGGATGAAGGAATGTCAGATAGCTGTGCTAGGGCAGATGGAGGCCTCTCATTTTGGACTTGATCAATATCAATGGTAGAGTGAACAGACTCTACGATCATCTCCTTGGCCATAATCCTTCTACCTTCAGAGTTCACTCTACGATTATAAGGAATGTAATGATTACCAGCATGTCGGTAGACTTTGTAGTGGGGCTAGTCTTTAATCATCATTGTTGTAAATCTCTTCACCCTTGGGAAGATTGTGCCACCAGCTCTAGACTTGGAAATTGAGAGTAGCACCAGCTGAAGTAACTTCCATCTCTTTCAGTATGTGCCTTTTACCAAGGCATCCATTGGAAAAACCATCTCATCAACAGATCATCAGGTTGTAGAGGATAGTAGTGCAGTCTAATTCCATGTTGTTCCAATTTTTAAACACCTTAAATGTAGTCATCCTCACCATCTTGAGCTTTTCATTGCTATAGTTTACCCATCTTTCTGGAGGTGCTTTTGATGGTTCATTAGAGACTTTCACCACTATTCTCCTGGTGATTTTTACTGAAGAGAGGACATGATAGTATTTTGGTTCCTCTTCTACAGAGTTGGAGTTGGACCTTTATAGATTTCCCTCATCGGACTCATCAGTTTGTTCCTCCATTTTATCATCATTCACCATTTCATCACTTTCTGAGCTTGTGTCATGCTAACTCTTTTCATCTGTTTCATCAGAGAATTCTTCTTGTTGGTTTTCATCACTAGTACCTTCTTCAGCATCTTCTTCCTTGGATTCTGATTCATCATCACCTACTTCAATGATTGCAGTGGAGTGTTCACCTTGCTTCTTTGGGATAAATTTAGCAAGTAGTCTGTAGCTCTTTCTTCTCCCTGGAGCTTTAGCTATATGACAGACATACTTTTCTTCTTCTTCAGACTCTGAGGCTTTTGAATCATCAGGCAAACTTCCTTGATGTTCATCATTTACAGGGGCAGGTCCTTCTTCTTCGAACTCATCATCTTCTGAACCATCATGAGAACTTATTGGGGCATTTGTAGTAGGAGATGCAGTTGGATCATCTTGCAGCCTTTCTTCATCATCAGATTTTGCAATTTCTTTCATTGATCCAGCTTCACTTTTATTGCTAGATTTACTCTTTGAGGATTCATTATTAGGGCTTTCAGTTTCCTTTCCATCTTTTGACTCTATGTCCTCTTCTTTGTCAGATGGACTCTTTTGGGAAACTGGGGCTGGCTTGTTTACCATCTTAGCTTTCTTTCTTGATGGCCCTTGAAGCAGTCTGTTACTTCTTCTCTTTGTGTTCTCTAGTGCAGATTAGACATTTTTATCTTCATCTTTGTCTTTAGTGGAGAGACTTCTTGGTAGAGCCTCTATTTTCTTCACACCACTGGATCTCTTCCTTACTGGTGTAGCTGCTACTGGTGCAGAGTCACCAGACTCAGAGCTTTCCACCTCCTTCGCCTTTCTCTTCTTTGTAGAAATTTTGCTGCTGCTTTCAGTTGTTGTTAGCCTCCTGTTTTCCTTTGGATTTTTCTTCCAGTTTATGAACAGTTGTGGAGACATCACTTTATGAACATTTAGAGGCTCTCCCTCATCATCCTTGATCTTGCTTCCTAGCTTCTTCTTCATCACAATACTTAGCAGTTTTCCATGAAAGACCTTAGTTAGGGGTCTATCTATAGACTTCTTTATCTCAGCCCTTTCCACCCATTTGGAGATTTGATCGAACAAGATAGCTCCAAAGTTTATTCACTTCTTCAGAACTATTGTAGACATAATCTTCAACTGCTGATCAAGCACAGTGCCATGTGCAGCATCCTTGCATAGTATACATGTGCCCACTATCTCAGCAAGGAACTCGAATTCCTCAGGAAACTTGTTCTTCTTCATGTCCTTCAGACTAGGGTTTCTTTGGTACCCCATAATCTTCTTCGCTTATTCAGTGTTGATCTCATCAAGGCTTTTCAGTCCTAGGTCAGGAAAGCCTAAGCATTGATTGATATCGGATGATTTCAACTTTAGAGACTGACCTTTGACCTTGGTAGAAAGGGTTCCAGAATTTATGGATGCATTTGAGTAAAACTCCTTAACCAGTTTAGCATATACTCAAGTTCTTGCCTCAAGACATTCTGAGAATCCAGCTTTCTTCACAAGTTCAAGAATGTCTCTGAACTTCTTTTCGAATTTCTCAAATGACTTGGTTCCGAGCTGAATGCCAGTGATTACTCGCCAATCTACCATTTGAATTGTTCGAGGAATATGGGTATTTGATTCAAAAAGATTTATGAGAGATAGCTGATTGTGATTTGGGCAAGGCTCTAGAGGGTTAATTGATTTTGGCTTCGAAGAGGATTCTAGGGTTTGAAAATGGGAGGGAGAGAGGTTTGATAGTTTCTGATAACTATTTACAGATTTTGAATTTGTCTTTATGGCAGTTCCTTCTGACTCTACATAAGCAGTGATGTGTCAACCAACCATTGGTTGCACGATGCCCAGTAATGAGCTGTAACTCCCCCATTAACTCTTTAGTTTAATGTCCCTTTTTAAAAAAAATAGGCGTCAATGACGTGGATTGACTGTTGACCATTTTGGTTCGTAGAGTAGCATGGTAAGGCTGCTATGGACTCTACGTTTTCCTTTGTTGACTCAACGATCATCTTTTGAGAGATGTTGCAGTGGATGGTTTTGACATTACTCTTCATTTTGAAACTGCATGGCTTAACCATTGATGTACTTTATGAAGGGTTGGGGACTCTACATGTAAGATGAATCTTCAGGACATCTTTCCAACCAGTATTAGACCTTATCTCCTCATACTCTGAATGGTTGAGCAATTGTTTAGTTCTTTCGAGCTCCACATGAGCTAGTGTATTCTGGTAAGACTACGATCGTCGAGTCTGCTTCTACGATCGTTGAGGTTGCACCACGGTCGTTGAGTTCTCTTCAAACTCTACTCTACAATCGTTGACTGTCTTGGTCCTTGAGAAGAACTTGACTAAGCAATCCTTCTGGGTTAAGGTAGCTCAGGAAGAGCCAACCTCTTAGAGTGAGCTAAGGATCAGATTTGTCCCTGAGGCACTTTCCAGATGAAATACTTTAGAAGTGATTTGCACTAATATCTCATTTGACCTTTTCTGCTGGGGAGGTCCTCTACCAACTTTAGATCATTGTATTTACTGTAATCGTGGTGTCCTTCTGCTCTTATACTACGATCGGATGTTTGATCATAGGCACTCCACGATTTTGAGTTGGGTGGCTGAAAGGTTATCAGTAGTACATTTTGAGACGTTCCTACTGACTATGGATCTTCATTTAGTTCATCAGCCACAAAGTTTTGGGACTCTGTAGCTAGTACATTACTTCATAGTATATCATAATGTTGTTGTTCCTTAACAAATCACTGCTCCCCCATGGTTGATACTGTCTTCTCAGATAGATGTGATTTCCTTTTTTTCATATGCATTTGAAGGCAGCCTTGCATATCTCCTTCTGACTGGAATCATCATTTTCAATTAAATCTTCTTGTATCATAGAGTTGGATATTTTCAGGACTGTTCACTCTACGATCATTTTACAGCACTACGAACGTAGTTTTCTTTGACATTTTATGCTTGCTTAGTTCAGCTTCCATAATGAGTTCCTCATGATTGATGCTCGATGATCCTCTAATGTGAACTTCCTTGAGGATTCTTCTCATATGATATGCTTTGCATGATTGAGCATATACGACCCTTTTTATTTTTGGTTGAATGGTATGCTTCTATATAAGGCTCAGCGACCATGTGAGCTTCATTCAGATTAGCTCAGCGGGTCTTCAAGGACAGGCTTTGATATATAGGAATTTTATCAGAATCATTTCTGAATAGTCTTAAGCTTTCTGCTGGTTGAATCTTTCTTTGACTGAAGTCCTCTGCTTCATCATTTCTTAGTGTGGTCAGATAGACCAAGTACCTACAGGTTAGATGCATTTCTACTTTTGGTACCCATAGTTAAATGGGTCCTGCCAAGTTAGTTTTCAAAATCCATGTTTCTCATGTGTTTGGATAAACATCATATTGCTCACCAACAATTATATTCATGCATACATCCATTAGGTATTACATTTTAAGATGCATGATGATGAGTGTGTGTAAGATTAGTCATTTAAGCAAAACACTCTTTTTCTTTGATGGTTTCATCATTGGCTTGGTTATGTTCACAGAGTTTAAATATTTAAGAGTAAGAATCAACACTATTACTTATGTGTATCTGATTGATTCATGGAGGTGATCAGTGTCTATGAATCTTCAAGATACTCTTGTAGAACTGATCATACTCTGTGTGTTATCAAACACTTAGAACATAGGTTCGTACTTACATACCAACCCATCAGCAAAGATTACTCCACATAAGATTAATTTAACCTTTGATATTCTTATGACCCATTTTAGATTTCTTTCAAGATGTCATCTTCAACCTAAAACTTGGATGGGGAGAAAGTTTGTAAGCATTTGAGTTTCCAACTTCAGTGTACTTTCTCTCTTCACCTTTTTAGGTAGATTATGATTCCTTGAAAGAATACTGTTATAGTTCATAAGGAGGTGCAACATGATGTACACAATTATATTAGTGAGGAACCGTACCTTTTTACTGTCAGTTTCTTAACAGTCATTTAGCTTAGATATACTGAGGTTAGGCATTGATGTGCATAGTTTCTCATTTGCTCCTGACAGCTTGTTGCTCCAGTTGACCTTCAATCAATCAGTCGTGGTCTTGAAGATGTAAGCTAAGAGAATCTCAGCATCTTTAGTTCTTTGACCTCTTTGAGTTCACAAGGTTTACATCCAGCTGCTGGTTGGCCAGACACATGTTTGAGAAGTTCTTCTGTCTTCTCTGGATAAGCATTTCTTAGCATGTATGGCCTTTTCATCTTTTCAAGTTGGTGGATGTTTGACTCTTTTCTGTTGATGTCTCTTGAGCTTTCTAGCCTGGTCTTCAGATCCAAGATTGACCGTGGGCAGAGATTGGTCTTGTTGATATAGCAATCAAGAACATGGACCAATCTGAGCAGCTTCAGGTGTATATACACATTTACTTGTACACAATATTTCCAACATGTGAGCTCATCTGCTTATAACAAGTGACTTACTACTAAACTAAGTTTAGAACAATGTCTGTGCCTAGGATCAGACTTAAAGCAATTAACTTTTGAATATAGCATGAGAACCTGCTTTGATACCAATTGTTAGTTACTAGTAAGCACACAATAGATCTAGAAGGGGGGTTAAATAGATCCTTTTTAATTTCAAATACTTTTCTCGTTTATTTTGTATTGCTAATGATTTAGCATATGACAAACATAAGAATCTTTTCAAACACAGCGGAATAAGTAAAAGATCCCCTTCATTGATATATTCATAATCATACATACATTATTCTTAGAGTTAGTTCGGTGGTAAGCAGTTAATACATACATAGCAGTTATAGCAGTTAAGTACATAATGTAAATGACATAAAGTAAAAGACACAAGGGATTTTAAGTGGTTCAGAGACTCAAGCTCCTAATCCACTCTTCTGCTTTCAACTAGCAGGATTTCCACTAAGGAAGGGCATCACCCTGAATCACTAAGATTCCTTCAAGGCTAGTAGCCTTGGGACTTCAGTTCACTAAGAACTCTTCAAGGCCAGTAGCCTTGGAACTTGTCTAGTTCCCTAGGAACTCTTCAAGCCCAACAAGCTTGGAACTTCATTTAGTCCCTTCGAACAAAGACCCCTCAGGCCCTGGCTTCTTCTTGTTGTTATTTGTTGTTGTTGGTGCTGAGCCGCTAAGATGTCATTAAGCTTGAACATCTTGTGCACTTAGCAGCTTGGTGTGGTCCTCTTTGCATTTTGCTTCGAGTCTGGACCACATCTTCTTTGGTGCAGCTGATCTTCGTTCTGTTCAACTCATCTTCATATGATATCAGCTGTGCACCATCACCATTCCCTGAACCCATCTTGACTGGTTAGCAGATATGGTTCTGCACTTGTTCTGGTTCGACTTTAGGTTCATGGTGAATTGTAGAGTGGCTCGTTGAATCTTCCTTATGTTCTGCCACTCTACTGAATGCTATCTCCTTGTCCTTCTCGGCTCTCAGCATAAATGCCAATTGACGTGTCATTCTCATCTTTGTTGAGTGAAGCTTTATTCTTTTTAGATCCTTCTTCAAAGCTGCTTCACTTCCTCCTTTGTAGTCTCACTGTCACTGAGACTTGTTCTTATTTAGCTCTGGTGGAACTCGTAGATCAACATTATAGCATTCACCAACTCAATGATTCTACAACGTAGCAATCATCAGTAACTCTTGATCGTTGAAGCTCAGGCGTATTTATACTCCTTCCCAATCTTTCCGTTGGTATATAGCCTTTGGAAGCTATTTGAAATACTTCGCAGATCTCGAGTTATTTGGTGTAAACTGCAGATGTGAAATGACATCTCCTTTTCTGACTCTCTGACACTGCAGTCTACTGTTTCACCTACCCCGTCAGAGATGTCACTTTGATGTCTTGGGCTAGTTAACGACTTTATTTCCTCCTTCTAATTTCTTGATCAGATGTTGTCCTTTTGCATCGATGCTCTCAATAAGCTCTTGTCCGAATATCAATCTTCAGATTGAACCGTTGCCAATGCTTCAATCTTTGGATGACCGAACTCTACGATTCTGATGCATGCTTTCTTGGACCTGATCGAAGTGTCTTGTTAAATATTGTTCATTGACTGCTAGAGTCAACACTACGATCCTGAAGAGTGTTTATTGGATCTTTAATGTAGAACACCTCTTCCTTCTTCTGTGCAGTGCTTCAACGCTTCTGTTTGCCTCAACTTCTCTCAGATACTGATGGGTTGACCCCTTGCTCTGGCCCCTTTTGAATAGCAAGACACTTCAAATTTATGGTGTGTCCAGCTCACTTTCTCCTTGTGATCTCCCGTTCACTTATCATCAATGGACTGACCCAATGCTTAATCACTTTAGCCTTGTTATTCAGAGGCTAACCAGTATCTCTGTGTACACTCCATCAGTTCCTTCTATGTTCGGCAAATACTACGATCCTGGTTGCTTCCAAGATCGTTGTCTTCTATTCACTTGACAGCTACTGCACTTGCTGACTTTCCTTAGTCAGTTACTGAAGTCTTCTTCTGATCAACTTGTGGAAGACTTCATCTCGAATGGCTTCACAACTCAATCTGGATGTTGATTGGGTTGGTGCTTAGATCTTCTGTTAGCTTGCATGTCATTCATTGAGTACTCTCTGGTTTCCTTGAGATGGGATGCATTTTTACAGCTTAGACTTCATTTCTTTGGATATTCTGGGAGTGCTCATTTGTTGAGAATCATATATGCTCTACGATTCTGCCTTGGCTTTGTTAGCACATCTGTTGAAGTCTTAGTTCTACATTCTGTGATTTAACTTTGGCTGTACAGACACTACGACTCCGAGATCAGATCTTGACACACTACGATTTCTGTCCTTGTGCTCGTTGTCTTCATCTGATCTTGCTCGACTACGATCTCTGCCTCAGATATAATCAGTAGACTCTATGACTTCGAGTGTAGTCTACGATCCTGATTTGGCTTCGGCATCAGTAGACTTTACGACTCCGGGTGTAGTCTACGATTCTTGACTTGAATTCGGTAGATGCTCGGTCGGCTCGTAGGCAGGCTGTCTCTACGATTCTGAACAAGACTTCCTCAGCAGACTACGGCTCTGAGAAAGTTTTTCTCGACACACTACGACCCTTCCTCGTCTCTGGCAGTCTACGAACTCCGAGATCTACTATCTTGCAGACTACGATTCTGCCTCGATAGCTCTTGAGTTTTCCTTGACTCTCCTGGCAGACTATAATTTCTAGTGCAGTGCTCGACGATCAGACAGGCCTATCTATTACACTATAAGATCAACCTAACATGCTTGATCTTTCTATATTTATAGTCCTTGTACATCATTTCTTTTTAAGGATTTTACAAAGCTATTTTGCTTATGTAGGATCAACCTAACACATTTGATCAATTCATTCTAAGTCTTTGTACACATGTTTTTATTATCTATCAAAGGACTTTACAGCTTTTCTTAATGCAAACAAACTTGCATATTCATTCATATATATCATAATCAAATCATATATAAATAGGAATAACATTCTCATGCTTATTCCTGACACAGAGTATAGAAGAAAATAATATTTATTACGAATATTGAACGAAAATAATATACCTTACCTTAGTAGGAGAGTAATTCTGACTGGTATAGTGGACATATTCTTGAAGAAAACTTGCACTATTTTCTACACTCAAAGTATCCTTATACTAGAAAGAAATACTGTAACGCCCGAGAAAATCGGATTTTTATGACAATTAAATTTTTATTTGATTATGTGAATTAAATGAATTTAATTGATTTATTTTATGGGTAAGCTATGTGAAGGTCGTTCTAAGACCTAGAATGTGTTTATATGGTTAGTAATCTGGCTACGTGCTAGAATTAATTGTTTAGAATTTCCGAGACGAAAATAAATGATTCTCGAGAAATTTCCGTAAAAACATTATTCATCCGTTTCTGTTCGGGGAATTATTTTGAAATTCTGAGAAAAGCATAATGATAAATATTGAGATAAGATGAAATATCTGATAATATTTCATTTATGGCAAACGAAGTTTTCGCCTGCGGACTTAAAACCTAAGGGTTGAGTATATTGATTTTCGAGAAGGAAATGATATGCGTAGAAGGAATTGAGTTATGGTTAAAGTGTGTGTTATACAAGTTTGATACTATTTAGTATCTATGTA
The DNA here is from genome assembly GCA_016801055.1 of Panax notoginseng. Taxonomy (NCBI): domain Eukaryota; kingdom Viridiplantae; phylum Streptophyta; class Magnoliopsida; order Apiales; family Araliaceae; genus Panax; species Panax notoginseng. The sequence continues at coordinate 80,013,760 of CM029022.1, forward strand.
TAATACGATGAGTTAATACGAAGTACAATACGATTATTGTATGGGTATAATACGGAAGGAATACGTGAATTATACGTATAGAATACGATTCGTATTGTAAAATTAAGTTAAGACTTAAGGTTAATTCATTTAAGTTGGATTATGTTTAGTCCAATTAATTGAAGGAGCAAGCCCAAGGGATTAATGAGTTAAGCCCAAGTCAAGGCCAAATAGTAGATTAGTTAAGCCCAATGCAAGAAAACCGAACCGTGGATCGAACCGGTGGGTCACCGAATGGGTAAAACCTATGGGGTAACCCATAGGGATGACTCTTGGGCATGGTGGGCCAGCCACTTGGGGTGCAAGGCAAGCATATCACTTGGTCACCAAGTATTTTACTTGGTGACAAAGTGTTGAATAGTAAGGAGGTGGTGGTGTAATGCCTATTTTGCCCTCCATTTCAATTGCCTATAAATAGAAAGGAAGAGTTGGTCTTTTGTGAGTTTTTCAATTACCAACCTAGATTATTTAAGAGAGAAAGAGAGCTAGACTCATCCAATCATACACTTTGGAAGCTTTGACTTAGAGTTTTTCAAGAGATTATTTAAGAGTTCTTAAAGGTAATATTCCTTAATTCTACTTTCATCTCTTTTGGTTTTCTTTTTTCATGGAGAATTATAGATGGGTATGGTATGGTTTGTATGGTGGAATAAGAGTGACTTACCATAGATTCAATCTCTATAAGTCATGTAATCATAGAAATCATAAGGTTTGATATAGTTTTAAACCATGAAATTATTGATTGTTGATAAACAATTGAACTCCATCAATACGTAGATATGTGCATCTTACTTGGTTAGGATGTAGATATGAAATCAATGGAGTATTCCATGTGATTTGGCTTAGAGAACATTGGTAACAAAGTTATGGCGAATTTCACAGAAATAGACGTTAAACGTCGAAAACGTTAAAATTCTGGATTGGTGGACGAAAGTTGTCGTGAGACTTGAAAACGTTGTTTTTCAATGTCAACACGTGAGATAGGGTAATTAGGAGTTATGGGTTCGAGAATCGTCGGATTCCGACTTAAAACGAAGAAAACGAGCATTGAACGCTTATTAACGTTTACGAATGCTTAGAAAATGAACTCAATAGTGAATTTTGAGTTAACGGATTTGAAAGTGTCGAATTCTTATATGAACGCGTAGAGTATGTCATTTATGATGTGTAGGCTTTTGAACGGACCAAATCAGACTTATAACGAAGAAGTTATGGCTCCGAGAATCTCACCAAAATTTTTATCTGTTGAAATTTTCTAGTGCTGAGGTTTGGCGCCGCGGCGCTAGATCGTGTGTTAAATGCTGCGCCACGGCGCCGGCACAGTGTCAGTGGCTATTGGAAAGTGGCGCCGCAGCGCCACTGATAGAAAGAAGTCTCGCGCCACAGCGCCGAGACCGAGACTTAGGTACTGGAAACTGACGCCGCATCACCAGTCTTGTATAGGAAGATCACGCCGCGGCGCCGAGTCAGGGGTTTTGTTAGAAAACTTAAGTGTTAAACTTCAGTTGTTTCGAGACCTACATGAGTTGAGTTTATATACTCAATAAATGTACTAAGACTAATCCTATACTACCTATACTAATGTATATGGTATTGAACTTAGGAATTGAATGCATATTAATAAGTTATGAATGGCGAACAAAGTTGGTACCTTATCAACAATGTTAGATTCCGGTTAATGTAAGTTGATTAATAAACTGAGACGAAGGGTAATAAGTCGAGTTGACTTTATTAATGATATTAAGTTAACAAAGACATAGAAGAGAAAGAAGTTGGTAGGAACAATGTGAACAATTGTTTGATAGCTAATTACAGTGTGCTATGTGAATATATCATGTAGATTCTGTAAAGGCTGTGGTCAGTCGATTAAGTTATTTGAAGACGCTGAAAGGCAAGTTTCTTAACGCTTGTCTGACTTTCAAGTTAGCTAAGTTTTATGTGATTCATTGTACTGAATTGCATGACTGATTTTAAAGAAAGGGTCGATGCCAGATTTAATTTGGCTAGACTACTCGTAAGATATAGATTGATTGATATTCATATCTTTCTATATAGAAATGTTAACGCTATCCTATGCCAAGAAATTGGTACGGATGTGAAGGTAAGGTTTGTCTATGAACAAACAAAAGTATTTTTCATCAATATTTCGATGGGCACGCGATTTTGCCAAAATGTTAAACGTAAATACGTTTAACGAATGAATGTTGATCAACATAGAGTACTATAGGCTGATCACCTAGAAGTGCTTGTAAGTAATGCGGATGTACAGCCTTAGTGCTGTGATATCCTTTTCAAGTATGAAAACTGAAAGCTACTGTTTATGGTCTATCGACCGATTCATAATTCCTAATCTACTCTATACATTGGGAATTGATGATATGAAATGTTAAAGTATTATTGTTTCATAATACTTCATAACTATTTGTTCAGTTATGTAGGAATTGTTATATAATTCACGAATGTGGTATTACTATTATCCTTTGATAAACTTGCTGAGCTGTTATGTTCACTTCTTGCGTGAATTATATAATTGCAGTTAAGGATGAACGTACTGAGAAAGCTAAGAGAAATAAGGGCAAGGCTAAGATGGATACTTAACCATCGTGTAATAGACTAGTATGTTTGTATGTATTATACATTATGAACAACGAATGATGTAATCAATTTATTAACCTGGGAAGGCTTATACTTTGATTGTAATAAGAAGATAGTAATTACATTCATTTTGTTGTATTTCAATGGAATGGTTGTATGAATGTTAGTACAGTGGAGCACCATATGTCGGGTTGAAAGATACCCGAATTTGGGGGTGTCACAGGTTGGTATCAAATCATTAGGTTATAAAACTTAAGGGGGGAAAACCTTAGGCTAATAACCTCATAAGGAAGGTAAAGTCCGAAGAATGAAATTCAAGTCCATTGAAATATTAAGGTATTGAGATAACTCAGTATCGAAAGAATTAAAAGATGGAAATTAATCTTAAATAAATCAAATGTGATTTGTGCTTATACTATAGTGTATTATGTACTAATCAATTTGTTATGTGATGTTGTAGATGTCAATCGATATCATGATGTATAGAGACATTCACGTTGTGAGTGAAGAGTCAGTAAACCAAGTGGAGATTGTACCAATGCCAGTGGTGGAGGTACCGATAGTGGTCCTACGAGACTCCGACATAGAGAAGTACATCTCTGAGGAGGAATACTCTGAAGAGACGATGGAATTAGCATCATATTTGAACAAGATGCTGGATGTAGAAGAGGAGATGGAGGTAACATCGATTAATACGGTTGTGCCTACTCAGGAGCCAACACCTCCGGATGCAATGAGATCATTGTATCTGGCAGTGTTGGATAGGAATGTGCATCTGCGCACTGTGGTAGAGACGCAAAATGAGGAGATAACCGCCCTATATGAGGCGAAAGAGTCTGCAGAGGCGGATTTCGAGTCAGAGCACGATGAGAAAGTGCTTATGACAGATAAGGCACGTGATTATAAGGAAGAGGCAGTAGAGCTTCGAAAGAAACTAGTTGAAAAAGACCAGAAAATAGCTAGGATGTCATATATCCACGAATGTGCTCATGAGGATTTCAAGCTAAAAATTGCTTGTTATTCTATTGAGTCCGGGCAGACTCGACATACCATAAGTCGAGATATAGTGTCGATTCTGGCAAATCAAAAATATGAGAATGTCGTTCGACAGTGTTAGTAGATCATTAGATCTTTTTGTATGTAATAGTGACGTAAAGCCCTCTTTTGTATAATTAAAGGGTAGTCTTTTTGTGAATCCCAATTTTTGTAGAAGGCAATCGTGGGATAGTATGTAATAGCTTTTGGCTAAGGGAACATGATGTAAATAGTTTTGACTATGAAAGCATATTAATATAATGAAGCTTTTATTTAATCTGCTTGTTGTGGTATGAGTTGTTGTTGTTGTTTGAGAATGATAACGTAGTAATTAAATAGATAATAATGAAACTTTATTTATTTAATCAGAATTATGCCGCCAAGAAGGAGACAACGTAACCAAGAGGCCGAGTCTCATAATGAGAATCAGGGGGGGGTCCTAATAACCCTATGCAAGAGTTCGTTAATTTATTAACGGCTGCATTTAACCAAGTGGGGGGTGGGATTCCTGTAGCTCCTGGGGTAGTGAGAACAACTACCTTTAAGGAATTTAAGAGTGCGGGTCCTCCTGAGTTTCGAGGAACGACGGACCTTTTAGAAGCCCAGACATAGGTAAAATAGATTGAAAAGGCGTTTGTGATAACAAACGTAGGTGAGGCGTGGAAGACTTCTTTTGCGACCTACATGATAAAGGGGGAAGCTAATTACTGGTGGGAAGCTCACCAGGGTGGGGCTAGAACAGAAGCTGTTACGTGGGAACAGTTTAAGAAGGTCTTCTTCGAAAACTATTTCCCTACTAGCATGCAGGGTAGGATGGAGATTAAGTTCCTAGAACTTAAGCAAGAGGATATGACAGTTCCCCAGTATGCCGCCAAGTTCAATTAATTGGCAAGATTTGCTCCACACCAGGTGGATACAGAGGAAAGGAAGGCGCGCAGGTTTGAGCAGGGCTTAAAACCCTGGCTGTATAGTAGAATATCGGTTTTTTAGAGTGCTTCCTACGGGACCATTCTGGAAAAGGCGATAATAGCAGAAGGTGGTGGTGAGGCATTGTCTCAGTACCACGAAGAGCAAAAGAACAAGAGTAAGTTAGAGGGAGTGAGTAAGGCTGAAGTTGCCAGCGGAAGCGGCAACTTGCCAAAGAGGAAGAGTTTTAACCCTGGGAATACTGGGGTAAAGCAGGGAGAACCCAAGAGAAGGACAAAAGCATGTAAGACATGCGAAAAGACTCATATGGGAGTCTGTTTAAAGGAGAAAGCAGTCTGCTACAACTGTGGGAAGGAGGGGCATTTGTCACCCAACTGTCCTAACCCTAAGAAGAACCAGGGATATTTTGTCTATGGGTCATTGGACCACATGGCAAGAAATTGCCCAAAGAAAGGGTTAGAGGGAAATAAGGGTTCTGGTAGTGGTAAGTTAGCCATTACTGGACCAACACCATCAGTGGGTAGACCCTCAGCTCGTATGTTTAATATGACTGTCCAAGATGTGATTGCATCAACGGATGTGGTAGCAGGTATCATTCCGGTCAATGAGATAAATGCTTATGTGCTATTTGACTCGGGTGCTACTTGTTCTTTTATAGCATGTGAATTTGCTAAGCGATTAGGTTTAATCCCTGAGAAGTTACCAATACCTTTAGATGTTAAGGTAGCAAACGAAGAGATAATCCCCATTGAACATATTCATAAGGGTTGTTGTGTAGATATTAGAGGGAATAAGTTATCGGTAGATTTAGTACCGATAAGGTTAAAAGAATTCGATGTAATTCTTGGTATGGATTGGTTGGTTAACCATAAGCCGATGATAGATTGCCATAGAAAAAGTGTGAACCTTCGGCTTTCTAAGAAAACCAAGGTAGTGTTCTTCGGTAGTAAATCACCGAGACGCTCTTGTTGTTTGTCGATGACACAAACTAGGAAGATGTTGAAAAAAGGGTGTGTAGGTTATCTGTGCCATGTTGTGGATACCCAAAGAGTGGGAACATCCTTGGACCAGATTCCTATAGTACAAGAGTTCGCAAATGTATTTCTGGAGGAGTTACCGAGTATTCCACCGGATAGGGAAGTTGAGTTTGTAATTGATCTGTTATCGGGAACGGCACCAGTTTCAAGGGCACCATATCGGATGGCACCAGTTAAGATGAAGGAGTTAATGGTTCAATTACAAGAACTACTAGATAGAAAGTACATTCAACCGAGTGTGTCTCCGTGGGGAGCACCGGTGTTGTTGGTAAAGAAGAAGGATGGGTCGTTAAGACTTTGTATCGGCTATCGAGAGTTGAACAAGTTAACGATTAAGAATAAATGTAATATTCCGAGTAAATTTTGAAAAAAGATTTGGTGAAAACCGAGTAAGGGAGGTTTCTTTGATTCCGAGGACGGAATCCTTATAAAGAGGGAAGGATGTGACAACCCGAATTTTTATAAATTATTAAAATAAGAATTTATTAATTAAAATTCTTATTATGAGGTGTATATATTTTGAATTATATGATTTGGTGTGAAGAGAATTATATATTCATATGTTAGAGAATGTGAGATTTAATAGGTAATTAAACTATTAAAGAAATTAAATAATATTAGTTAATTTAATTAAGTTGAAATTATGTTATGAGATAATATAATTTTAATTATTATGCCTTGTGGGCAATGGAAATTATTATGAGTTAAGTTTCATAAATAGTGTGAATAATTCACTTAATTAAAATAGTGAATTAATACAAGTATAATTGATTTAATAAAGTGAGAAGGTAATATATTGCATGAAAATGTAAATATTAGTATAATGCGAGTAAAATATTTATTAAGTACATTAAATATTTTAGTTAGAAACTTTATGGAATTAGATGAATATTTATGATATTAAATAAATATTTGATGAAAATTGGTATGAGATAGTTTATTTAAGTGTGATAAAATAGATGAGATTTATACGTATTTTATTACGCGAGTATAATTGTGATATTCTAATTTAATTAAATAATTAAATTAGAGGAGTGAGAATTTGTTAAATAATGTTATGATTATAATTGTTGAATAGAAATTATAATTTTACTAATAAGGTTAATTTTATTTCTTAAGGAATTAAAGGTACATAATCTAGTTTATATTTCTAGTTTATGTGTTCTTGAGTTTCTTTTAAAATTGGAGTTTTGGTTAATGAATTTGTGGGTTACGATGTTATATATGTTATTAGATATTTATAATTTGATAGTGGTCATCTAGAAACAAATTTTCAGAAATCAAATTCATGTATTTATACTAAAGAAGAGGAATTTGGGTTTTGATTGTAATGTGTGTTTTGGTGTACTTTGGGACTAAAGTTTATGATGAATTCATGATGAAAACTTTAAATTGAAAGATGATTGTTGTTCTCCTCTATAAAACGAAAACAACGCAACTTGAACGGATCGAATTGGTTAAGAAACGAATTCTTGATGAATGAATACACTCAGTATGTTAAAAATAGGAAAAATTAGTATAAACAAATTAGAATTAGTATAAACCAAGTCCCACATCAACTAAATTGAGAACTTTACCCTTTGCTAAACCTATAAATAGAAGGGCTTGATCATTTGTTTCATTCACCAACAATAAGGCCTCCAATTTTGAGAAAGGCTTTGTTGTGGGAGGACTTTTTATAAAGATCTTCTCTTAGTTAAATTTTGGTCGAGTACGTATTCAGTTTGTGGAATTCGTATTTTCAAGTATGTTTCTTATTTAATTTTTGGTATTGTTATTATTTTAAATATTGTATTTAGTTTGTTAGTTAAAGTTTGTATTTTGGAAGTTTAGTTAGTTTTGTAAGAAAACTAGTTAGTTTACTATGTTTATTTTAGCTTGTAATTGATTATGTAAATGAGTTATAATGATTGTAATTAGAGATATGAAACCTTAACATCATCCAAGTGTAACCAAAACTCACAAAATAAAAGATTTACAAAGAACCTTGTTGGGCAGTTTTTGGGACTGAGCTTGAGGACCCTTTGATGAGGACATGGCATGCGTGGACTCAAACAAGACTAAAGGGACGTGGGGATCAAGCAAGGCTAGAACAAAGAGGTTCAAACAAGGTCTCAATGGATTAATCCAAGATGTTTGGGCTGAAACGAACGCAAAGAAATTTAAGGAGGAGGCTAAAGAGCATGAGACACAAATTTGGGTCACTTTAATTGGGTCAATCTAATACAAGCCCAATCCTAATTTTCTTAGCAAAGTCCACATACAAGACTAAAGAAAATCCCACGAGGCGAAGGATTTTATTTATTTATTTATTTTATTTGGATTCTTAATTTTAAATTCTATTCTAGTTAGGATTTCTTTTTAATTAGAATTTTCTTTCCAAATTAACTTCTATTTCCTTATAGAAATTAGGGTTATAGTTTATAAAGTCCTATTATGATTTGGATTGTTTTGAGTAGTATAAATAGAGGTCCAAGTTGATGTAATCAAATACATTATTCATTATTCAATATATTTGTGAGGTTATTCTCTACTTTTGGTTCTTTGAAGAATTCTTAAGTATTTTTCTTAGTTATTTCTTTGAGATTCAATTTGACTTATCATACAACAATTCATAGTTGTGTGTGGCGTTTTACCGCATCAATCGTCGATTGTACCGAGATTACCGCTTCAATATAAGCGAGGGGTTAAGGTGTCGTTGGTGTCCATTCAACGCAGATTTCCGAACACGAGCAATTATACCAAGATTACCGTCTACATATAGGCGAGGGGTTAAGGTGTTGCAAGCAATTCTCCCAACAACTGTGCTAGAAACGATCCGGGCGACGACCACCTCACCCAAGCGTGCCGTGGAGTCTATCATTTGGTATCAAAGCTAAGCCTTTCTAGCGAGTTACTTATCTTTAATTTTCTGTCGAAATATATATTGTAAAAAAAATACAAAAAAAAATACAAAAAAAAAAAGAAAAAAAGAAGAAGAAGAATTCATATTCTATTTTCATTGTGCTAACCAAACTTGTAGCACACCATCAAATCATCAAATTCCAAAGAAGAGTTCATATCATTCCATCATCTTCAATTCTGAAACGAAGCTACAATTTACAAATCTGAAGCATACAAGTGGAGTACAAGACAATCGATCGGTGATTTTGTGGTATTTTGATAGTTACACCGTCTATATTTTTGTTTCGTGATAAGTAATTTTGAATTGATTAGTAAAACCAAGAATTTTGCTAGGGAATTCAATAAGAACTTATTAGAGAGAATATTTGAGGTAAAAGGCTTAGTGGTAAGATTAATTGAGGGTAAAAGCCAATTTATTGAGAGTATACACGAGTGAACCATTTATTCGAGCGAAACACGTAAGGGAGTGGTGAGGAAATTGTTTTCTACTAATCTTTATTTTGCAGGAAATATGTCTAACTCGAAGGATAAAGGAACTTATGAGGAACAACCCTCAACAGCTGAATTGAAATTCCAGATAGAGGCCATGCATAAAGAATGGGATCGAAGATTGAGAAAGACTGTGGAGCAAATGCAAGAACAATTAGAAGCGATGAGGGTGTCTATGGCTGAGCTATCCCAAAACACTCATGGGATGCAAAACAAGACGAGGACACAACAAACTGACGCAAGAAAGGAAGACCCTTACGGTGAGGACAGTAGTGCAGCAGAAGATCGTGAATCTAATTTTCGACATAAAAGACACGGAGGTGCTAGGGAAGGAAGAGGTCAGGACAGAGAAGATAGTAATTTGGATAGCATAAAAATGAAGATTCCAGCTTTCCAAGGCACGGGTGATCCTGAGGCTTATTTTGATTGGGTAACCAAGATGGAGCGAATCTTTGACTGTCACAACTATTCAGACCTTAAGAAAGTCAAACTGGCCGTTACGGAGTTTTCTGGATATGCATTGATATGGTGGGATCAGTTGACAGCTAATCGGAGAAGGTGTGAAGAGCGGCCGATTACAACTTGGGTGGAGATGAAAGCTATCATGAAAAAGAGATTTGTACCAGCATATTATCAACGGGAGATCATTCGTAGTTTGCAAACTCTTAAACAAGGAAGTCGGAGTGTGGATGAATATCACAGGGAGATGGAGATGTTGAAGGATCGGGCTAATTTGATTGAGGACAATGAAACATCGATGGCTAGGTTCTCGGCAGGATTGAACTGGGAGATTGCAGACCTAGTTGAACGACAACATTATTTAGAGTTAGAAGAACTGGTACATATGGCTACTAAGATAGAGAAACAACTCAAGAGGCGAGGAGGACAATGAGGACAATCTAATGCTAGTTCATCATGGAGACCCAATTTGGCAAAGCGAGAGGGAAAGACGGCTGCGTTCCAGCCAAAGGTGGAACCCAAACAAGGATCAACTAGCCGAGAAACTCAAGGTAAAACTGAAAAACCTTCTTTTGGTCGTAATCGAGATATTGTATGTTTTAAGTGTCAAGGCAGGGGACATATTTCTAGCCAATGTCCAAATCAGAGGAAAATGTTGTTACTTAACAATGGAGATGTGGAGACCGAGGGGGAAGATAGCGACACCGATTCTATGCCACCATTAGAGGAGATAGGTGAGGATGCAATACATGGTGAAATTCTGGTTACAAGAAGAGCACTTAGTACACAGGTTAAGGAGGAGAGTAGTGAACAGCGGGAAAATCTATTTCATACTCGATGTCTTGTGAATGGGAAAATTTGTTGCGTAGTTATAGATGGAGGCAGCTGTACAAATGTGGCAAGCACTACGATGGTAGAGAAATTGGGGTTACCTACTACCAAACATCCGCAGCCATATTGTTTGCAGTGGCTCAATGATAATGCAGACATTAAAGTAACCAAACAGGTATTAGTTCCATTTGCTATTGGTCGGTATATTGATGAGGTATTGTGTGATGTGGTGCCCATGCAGGCAGGACATATATTGTTGGGTAGACCATGGCAGTTTGATAGGAGAGTTCAACATGACGGTTTTACCAACGTATATTTATTCGTTCACGACAAGAAGAAGATCTTTTTGCGTCCTTTGTCACCACAACAAGTACATGAAGATCAAATTCATTTGCAGAAAAATTATGTACAAAGAAAAGAGAGTGAAGAAAAGAAAAATCAAGAAGAAAAAAAAAAGAGAAAAAGAAAGAGAGAAAAAGAAAGAAGAGAAAAAAACAAATATACTGGCAAAAAAGAGTGATGTGAGAAGAGCTTTGATTTCTAAATAGCCTATGATTTTACTTCGGTATAAAGAGGCGCTTTTAAATACTAACGCTAATGATTCTTTGCCTAGTGTTGTTTCATCTCTCTTACAGGAATTCAAAGATGTATTTCCCGAGGAGCTTCCTCATGGACTACCACCTATTCGGGGAATTAAGCATCAAATTGATTTTGTTCCCGGTGCGACCATTCCAAACCGTCCGGCTTATCGGAGTAATCCTGAGGAGACGAAGGAGTTACAAAGGCAAGTTGACGAGCTGATGGAGAAAGGATCCGTGAGAGAAAGTATGAGTCCGTGTGCAGTTTCGGTGATTCTAGTGCCGAAAAAGGATGGAAAATGGAGGATATGCATCGATTGTCGAGCGGTAAATAATATTACGGTAAAATATCGACATCCCATTCCTCGATTAGATGACATGTTAGATGAATTACATGGATCTTGCATATTTTCAAAAATTGATTTAAAAAGTGGTTATCATCAAATTAGAATGCAAGAGGGTGATGAATGGAAAACAACGTTTAAAACTAAATATGGTCTTTATGAGTGGTTGGTATTACCTTTTGGTTTAACTAATGCACCCAGTACTTTCATGAGATTAATGAACCATGTTTTGCGTCCATTCATTGGAAAATTTGTCGTAGTTTATTTTGATGATATCTTGATTTATAGCAAAAACTTGGAAGATCATGCATTGCATTTAAAATCTGTTTTAGATGTACTTAAGAAAGAAAAGTTGTTTGCTAACATGGAAAAATGCACGTTTTGTTCGGATAGAATTGTTTTTTTTGGCTTTGTTGTGAGTTCACAGGGAGTCCAAGTTGATGAGGAAAAAGTACGTGCGATCCGAGATTGGCCGAGTCCAACCAATGTGAGTCAAGTACGAAGCTTTCATGGACTCGCAAGTTTCTACCGACGCTTTGTTCGGAATTTTAGTGAGATTACAGCACCATTGACCGAGGTCATCAAGAAAAGTGTAGGCTTTAAGTGGGGTGATGAACAGGAAAAAGCATTTAATTTGATTAAGGATAAATTGACAAATGCTCCTTTACTTATTTTGCCTAACTTTGCTAAAACTTTTGAGATTGAGTGTGATGCTTCAGGTTTAGGGATTGGAGCTGTGTTGATGCAAGAAGGGAAACCAGTGGCGTATTTTAGTGAAAAGTTGAGTGGGGCAGCTTTGAACTATCCTACATATGACAAAGAGATGTACGCGTTGGTTAGAGCTTTTGAAACATGGCAACATTACTTGTGGCCTAAGGAGTTTGTGATCCACACCGATCATGAATCATTGAAATATTTGAAAGGTCAGCACAAGTTGAACAAAAGGCATGCACGATGGATGGAATTTATCGAAACATTTCCATATGTTATTCGATATAAGCAAGGTAAAGAGAACGTCGTTGCAGATGCTTTGTCTCGCAGGTATGTTTTATTAAATACTCTTGATACGAAATTGCTTGGGTTTGAACGAATTAAAGAGTTATATGACAATTACCTTGATTTCGGTGAAGAGTTTAAAACTTGTGAAAAGAATGCTGTGGGTAAATACTTTAGAATTGATGGATTCTTGTTTCGTGAAAATAAACTATGTATTCCTGCATGTTCTTTGCGTGAGTTGTTGGTGAGGGAGTCACATGGGGGTGGTTTAATGGGACATTTTGGTGTTGATAAAACTTTTGCTGTTTTGAAAGAACATTTTTATTGGCCTCATATGAAACGAGATGTGGAAAGAATATGTGATAGATGTATTACTTGTCGCCAAGCTAAATCTCGTGTTCAACCCTATGGATTGTATACACCATTGCCTATTCCTAATGAACCTTGGATTGATCTTTCTATGGACTTTGTGTTGGGTTTACCTAGGTCTAAGCATGGTTATGATTCGATATTTGTGGTCATGGATAGATTTTCAAAAATGGCACATTTTATTCCATGTCATAAAACTGATGATGCATCTCATGTTGCTGATTTGTTCTTTAGGGAGATTGTGCGTTTACATGGTATGCCTAAAACTATTGTTTCTGATAGAGATACAAAGTTCTTAAGTTACTTTTGGAAGACTTTGTGGTGTAAATTAGGTACTAAACTATTATTTTCAACTACTTGTCATCCACAAACTGACGGTCAAACTGAAGTAGTAAATAGGACTTTGTCGGCATTGTTACGGGCTATCATTAAAAAGAATATCAAGCAATGGGAAGAATGTTTACCACATGTTGAGTTTGCATATAACCGTTCTATTCATTCAGCTACTAATTTTTCTCCATTTGAAATTGTATACGGTTTTAATCCTTTGACACCGTTGGATTTATCACCGTTACATGTTTCTGAATATACTAACATGGATGGAAAGAAAAAGGCTGATCTTGTTAAACAGATTCATGAAAAAGCCAGACTAAACATTGAACGGAGGACGGAACAGTACATTAAGCACGTGAATAAGGGACGACATCAAGTGATCTTTGAGCCCGGAGATTGGGTGTGGTTACATATACGGAAAGAAAGATTTCCAGTTCAAAGACGGTCGAAATTGCTTCCGAGGGGAGATGGTCCATTTCAAGTTCTCGAGCGCATCAATGACAATGCCTATAAATTGGATTTGCCAGGTGAGTATAATGTTAGTGCCACATTTAACGTTACTGATCTAAGTCCGTTTGATGTAGGTGACGATTTGAGGACAAATCCTTTTCAAGAGGAGAGGAATGATGAGGACATGGCATGCGTGGACTCAAACAAGACTAAAGGGACGTGGGGATCAAGCAAGGCTAGAACAAAGAGGTTCAAACAAGGTCTCAATGGATTAATCCAAGATGTTTGGGCTGAAACGAACGCAAAGAAATTTAGGGATGAGGCTAAAGAGCATGAGACACAAATTTGGGTCACTTTAATTGGGTCAATCTAATACAAGCCCAATCCTAATTTTCTTAGCAAAGTCCACATACAAGACTAAAGGAAATCCCACGAGGCGAAGGATTTTATTTATTTATTTATTTTATTTGGATTCTTAATTTTAAATTCTATTCTAGTTAGGATTTCTTTTTAATTAGAATTTTCTTTCCAAATTAACTTCTATTTCCTTATAGAAATTAGGGTTATAGTTTATAAAGTCCTATTAGGATTTGGATTGTTTTGAGTAGTATAAATAGAGGTCCAAGTTGATGTAATCAAATACATTATTCATTATTCAATATATTTGTGAGGTTATTCTCTACTTTTGGTTCTTTGAAGAATTCTTAAGTATTTTTCTTAGTTATTTCTTTGAGATTCAATTTGACTTACATACAACAATTCATAGTTGTGTGTGGCGTCTTCTACCGCATCAATCGTCGATTGTACCGAGATTATCGCTTCAATATAAGCGAGGGGTTAAGGTGTCGTTAGTGTCCATTCAACGCAGATTTCCGAACGCGAGCAATTATACCAAGATTACCGTCTACATATAGGCGATGGGTTAAGGTGTTGCAAGCAATTCTCCCAACAACTGTGCTAGAAACGATCCGGGCGACGACCACCTCACCCAAGCGTGCCGTGGAGTCTATCACCCTTTGTGCTTTTGATTTCTGTCTAAAAGCTTAATTTGATGATTGTATGTTATATCCCTCTAAGTTCTTAAGATTTCCTAACTTGAATGAACCAAAACGGAGTTAAAATGAATCCGTGGTGAAGATTTTAGTAAACCATGTCTAGAAATGAAAATTGAATGAACAGTGACTATAGTGTCAAATTCTGGAATAGCTATGTTGCCTGAAAAATTCTGAGTTTCTAGGTAGTTGTAGTGTACTGAGTTAGGAAGCCATAGGCTTTGGAATGACCTCATTCCGACCTCGGATGAGGGAGTTACGGTGATTGGAAAGAAATGTGTCGAATTTGTCAAACTGAAAGTCAGCAGCGGGATGTGCTATTCGGGAAACTTTTTCGATCAGTTAATGTTTCCACAAACTTCTGGGCTGTTGGTATGTTATAGTACACTAAATTAGCTTTTCATAGACTCCAGAACGGACTAATTCCGACTTCGGTGCAAAGAGTTATGACCATTCAAAGTAGTCGCGTCAAAACTGTCTAACCAACTCGGGGCAGTCACCTTGAACGAATTTTTCGGAATTCTGTGTTTTGAATTTGGAAATGGTCAAAGAATGAAAGTTGTAGCCTCGGAAATCAGCTTCGCGTGGGCTCAAGAATCGCTCAAAAAAGTTTCGAAACGAATTAGTTATGACTGTTTTAGCGAGAGAGGGTAAAGCTGGGAAAAAAATTGAAGACTGCTATGAACGTCAATTTTTGGCACGCTTTTTAGACTACTTAACAAACCCGAAATGAGAGGTTAGTATTTCTTAAAAATAGTCTTGTATGCCATGAAAAACATACTAAAAAAAATGCCTTACGATTAGATAAGTAAATTGCAAGCTATTAAACCGCGAAATGGGTGTCCAAGGTGAGGGGCTGCTGCCTTGTGAAATTATATTGAACCTAGTAATATAAAACGAAGGGGATATAAATGGTTTATATTTTGATACGTAAAGTATTTACATACTAAATCCATGAGAGAACCTTTTGGGCCTAAAAAGGTTATAACGGACAAAAATTTCTAAAGAAACATAGAATGGTTTTAAGACAAGAACAAAATATTATAGTTAAATAAAATTAGTTTACATTGAGTACGTGAATTTTGTATGTGAAACTAATATGTACGTGTATGTATCCTCAATTTGTGTAGGATCATCACAGCGCAGATAAGTTATAAACATTAAACAACATCCAAGGCAAGTTTTTCAGTTCTATTATGTTTGTGGATTAAATGTGATTATGTGGTGAGTTACATACCATGCTTTATGAATTGTTAAGGTCAAAATATGACCAAGTTAATTGGGTTATGGAACTCAATTTATATGTGATATGTGATAGCACATGCATGTTGTATAATATAACTCGATAAATTAGAAATGTAGAATACATGAATTGTGTGCTATGTGAAACATGATAGACTGTTAAATTTGTTGGGCTGTCGAGCTCAACCTTGCAAATAACCATTTTTGCAGGTTCAAAATTCAAGGTAAAGTTATGCGTTACTTAAAAGACATGAATTAGATGTGATACTTGAAGATTTATATACTTTGGTTGTGTTATTATTTGAACCATGTTTAAGGTTTCGAATAATGTATTAATGTTGAATTGTAATATTGTTTTGCGAATGTAAACTATTGTAGTATTAAAATGATTCTAAGATATTTAGATGTAAAGGTTGAAGGTTTTGGGAACGAGGATAGTTTGTAATAGAAAATTTTAATTATTTCACAAATTTCAATGGTTGTATTATCGTTTAATGATGTAAAATTAGAGGTTAAATGTATTATTAACGACCGAAGTCGAGAATTAAATTGTATGAATTTTGGGGTCGTTACAATAAATACCCATTGCCCAGGATCGATGATCTATTTGATCAGTTGAAAGGGGCAAAGTATTTTTCTAAGATAGATTTGCGCACGGGGTATCATCAGTTAAAGGTGAGGAAGGAGGATGTACCTAAGACGGCGTTCAGAACTCGTTATGGTCATTACAAGTTTTTGGTGATGTCGTTTGGGTTGACTAATGCGCCAACCACATTTATGGACATGATGAAAAGAGTGTTCAAACAGTATTTGGACAAGTTCGTCGTAGTGTTCATTGATGATATTCTAGTCTACTCTAAGACGTTAGAAGATTATGCAGAACATTTAAGAATAGTATTGGAAACACTAAGGAAGGAGAAGTTGTATGCGAAATTCACAAAGTGTAAATTTTGGCTTGAGAGAGTGCAGTTTCTAGGGCATGTTATTGATAAAGATGGCATTTCCGTGGATCCAGCAAAAGTCGAAGCAGTTAATGAGTGGGAGCAACCGAAAACGCCAACCAAGGTTTGGAATTTTCTAGGGTTAGCAGGATACTATAAAAGGTTCATTCCGGACTTTTCTAAAATAGCTACTCCGTTGACAAATTTGACGAGAAAGTCGGTTAAGTATGTGTGGACTGAAAAATGTGAGAATAGTTTTCAGGAGTTAAAAAGGAGATTAAGTGAGGCACCTGTACTGTCCTTACCCGGCGATACAAGGAACTTTGTAGTGTATAGCGATGCTTCGCATAAAGGACTGGGTTGCGTGCTCATGCAGCATGGTAAAGTCATTGCGTATGCGTCACGTCAATTGAAGGATTATGAGAAGGTCTATCCTACTCATGATCTGGAATTAGCAGCGGTAGCTTTTGCCTTGAAGATGTGGAGGCATTATCTATATGGTGAGAAGTGTGAGATATACACGGACCATAAAAGTCTAAAATATATCTTCACATAAAAGGAGTTGAATATGAGACAGAGAAGGTGGTTAGAGTTAATCAAAGATTATGACTGTGATATTTTATATCATCCGGGGAAAGCAAATGTAGTGGCTGATGCGCTAAGTAGGAAGGGAAGAGAGAAACTGTCAATGTTAACAACTCAGAATGAGTTGGTAACAGCGATGGCAAGAATGGAGTTAGAAATTAAGTTACCGGAGGAAGCGGTAGAAATGTTATTTTCCATGGAAACCCAACCAACCATAGTGGAACGGGTTAGGGGAGTACAATTGAACAATGAAGAATGCAAGCAGATGAAAAAGAGGATTGAAGATGAAGAGAAGACTAAGTATAACCTCGATAAGGAGGGATTACTTCGTTTTGAAGGAAGAATTTGGGTTCCAAATGATTAGAAAAGTATGATGGAGGCCCATAGTTCGAGGTACTTGATACATCCCGGCAGTACGAAGATGTATCAAGACCTTCGTCAAAACTTTTGGTGGCCGAACAAGAAAAGGGAGATAGCATAATACGTTAGTAGGTGCTTAACTTGTCAAAAAGTTAAGGCTGAACATCAACGACCGAGCGGGTTGTTGCTACCGTTTGAAATTCCAGAGTGGAAATGAGAGCACATCACGATGGACTTTGTGGTGGGACTTCCAATAACAAGAAAAGGATACGATGCTATTTGGGTGATAATGGATCGATTGACGAAATCGGCTCATTTTCTACCAATAGGAGTTAGGTATAACCTAGATCAGTTAGCTAAGTTATATGTCAAATAAATTATTTCCAGACATGGAGTACCTGTTTCGATTGTGTCAGATCGTGATCCACGATTTACATCGAACTTTTGGAGGAGTTTGCAAAAGCAATTGGGAACGCAGTTAAGATTGAGTACGGCGTATCATCCTCAGATGGATGATCAGAGTGAGCGGACAATTCAAACGCTTGAAGATATGTTAAGATCTTGCGTTATGGATTTCAATGGGAGTTGGGACGAATATTTACCATTGGTAGAATTTTCGTACAACAACAGTTTTCACGCTAGTATAGGGTTGCCGCCTTACGAAGCGTTGTATGGAAGGAAGTGTCGAACTCCATTATGTTGGGATGAGGTGGGTGAACGTCAGATGTTGGGACCTGAGATGGTACAGCAAACGGCGGACATGGTGAAGATAATACGTACTTGATTAGTTACGGCTCAAGACCGACAGAGGAAGTATACAGATCCTCACAGAGAGAATAGAGAATTCGAGGTAGGGTCTTTTGTCTTTCTGAAAGTATCGCCTTGGAAGGGGAAGATATGTTTTGGAAAGAAATGGAAGTTAAGTCCAAGGTTTGTAGGACCTTTTGAGATCTTAAGAAGGGTAGGAGAGGTGGCTTATGAAGTAGCCTTACCTCTAGAAATGGAATGCATTCATAATGTGTTTCATGTGTCGGTGTTGCGTCCTTATAAACTGAACTATAAACACGTAATAGAGTATGACTCTATTCAGGTAGAGAAAGATTTATCCTATGAGGAACTTCCAATTCAAATTATTGATAGGAAAGAATAAGTATTAAGAAATAAGGTCATACCTTCAGTGAAGGTGTTATGGAGAAACCACAATGCTGAAGAAGCAACGTGGGAGCTCGAAAGTAAAATGAAGGAAGATTTTCCTCATTTGTTTATATAATTATAAGCTAAGATTCTGGGGACAGAATCCTTATAAGGGAGAGAGACTTTAATGCCCGAGAAAATCGAATTTTTATGACAATTAAATTTTTATTTGATTATGTGAATTAAATGAATTAAATTGATTTATTTTGTGGGTAAGCTATGTGAAGGTCATTCTATGACCTAGAATGTGTTTATATGGTTAGTAATCTGGCTACGTGCTAGAATTAATTGTTTAGAATTTCTGAGACAAAAATAAATGATTCCCGAGAAATTTTCGTAAAAACACTATTCATCTGTTTCTGTTCAAGGAATTATTTTGAAATTCCGAGAAAAGCGTAATGATAGAATATTGAGATAAGATGAAATATCTGATAATATTTCATTTATGGCAAACGAAGTTTTCTCCTGCGAACTTAAAACCTAAGGGTTGAGTATATTGATTTTCGAGAAGGAAATGATATGCGTAGAAGGAATTGAGTTATGGTTAAAGCGTGTGTTATACAAGTTTGATACTATTTAGTATCTATGTATAATACGATGAGTTAATACGAAGTACAATACGATTATTGTATGGGTATTATACGGAAGGAATACGTGAATTGTACGTATAGAATACGATTCGTATTGTAAAATTAAGTTAAGACTTAAGGTTAATTCATTTAAGTTGGATTATGTTTAGTCCAATTAATTGAAGGAGCAAGCCCAAGGGATTAATGAGTTAAGCCCAAGTCAAGGCCAGATAGTAGATTGGTTAAGCCCAATGCAAGAAAACTGAACTGTGGATCGAACCGGTGGGTCACCGAATGGGTAACACCCATGGGGTAACCCATAGGGGTGACTCTTGGGTATGGTGGGTCAGCCACTTGAGGTGCAAGGCAAGCATATCACTTGGTTACCAAGTATTTTACTTGGTGATAAAGTGTTGAATAGTAAGGAGGTGGTGGTGTAATGCCTATTTTGCCCTCCATTTCAATTCCCTATAAATAGAAGGCAAGAGTTGGTCTTTTATGAGTTTATAATTGCCAACCTAGATTATTTGAGAGAGAAAGAGAGCTAGACTTATCCAATCATACACTTTGGAAGCTTTGACTTAGAGTTTTTCAAAAGATTATTTAAGAGTTCTCAAAGGTAATATTCCTTAATTCTACTTTCATCTCTTTTGGTTTTCTTTTATCATGGAGAATCATAGATGGGTAGGGTCTGGTTTGTATGGTGGAATAAGAGTGACTTACCATAGATTCAATCTCTATAAGTCATGTAATCATAGAAATCATAAGGTTTGATATATTTTTAAACCATGAAATTATTGATTGTTGAGATTGATTGCTGATAAACAATTGAACTCCATCAATACGTAGATATGTGCATCTTGCTTGGTTAGGATGTAGATATGAAATTAATGGAGTATTCCATGTGATTTGGCTTAGAGAACATTAGTAACGAAGTTATGGCGAATTTCACGGAAATAAACGTTAAACGTCGAAAACGTTAAAATTCTGGATTGGTGGATGAAAGTTGTCGTGAGACTTGAAAACATTGTTTTTCAATGTTAACACGTGAGATAGGGTAATTAAGAGTTGTGGGTACAAGAATCGTCGGATTCCGACTTAAAACGAAGAAAACGAGCATTGAACGCTCATTAACGTTTACAAACGCTTAGAAAATGAACTCAATAGTGAATTTTAAGTTAACGGATTTGAAAGTGTCAAATTCTTATATGAACGCGTAGAGTATGTCATTTATGACGTGTAGGCTTTTGAACGGACCAAAGCGGACTTATAACGAAGAAGTTATGGCTCCGAGAATCTCACCAAAATTTTTATCTATTGAAATTTTCTAGTGCTGAGGTCTGGCGCCGCGGCGCCAGATCGTGTGTTAAATGTCGCGCCACAGCGCCGACACAGTGTTAGTGGCTACTGGAAAGTGGCGCCGCAGCGCCACTGATAGAAGGAAGTCTCGCACCGCAGCGCCGAGACCGGGACTTAGGTACTGGAAACTGTCGCCGCTGCACCAGTCTTGTATAGGAAGGTCACGCCGCAGCGCCGAGTTAGGGGTTTTGTTAGAAAACTTAAGTGTTAAACTTCAGTTGTTTCGAGACCTACATGAGTTGAGTTTATATACTCAATAAATGTACTAAGACTAATCCTATACTACCTATACTAATGTATATGGTATTGAACTTAGGAATTGAATGCATGTTAATAAGTTATGAATGACGAACAAAGTTGGTACCTAATCAACAATGTTAGAGTCCGGTTAATAACGTAAGTTGATTAATAAACCGGGACGAAGGGTAATAAGTCGAGTTGACTTTATTAATGATATTAAGTTAACAAAGACATAGAAGAGAAATAAGTTGGTAGGAACAATGTGAACAATTGTTTGATAGCTAATTACAGTGTGCTATATGAATATATCATGTAGATTCTGTAAAGGTTGTGGTCAGTCGATTAAGTTATTTGAAGACGCTGAAAGGCAAGTTTCTTAACGCTTGTCTGACTTTCAAGTTAGCCAAGTTTTATGTGATTCATTGTATTGAATTGCATTAGTGATTTTAAAGAAAGGGTCGATGCCAGATTTAATTCGGCTAGACTACTCGTAAGATATTGATTGATTGATATTCATATCTTTCTATATAGAAATGTTAACGCTATCCTATGCCAAGAAATTGGTACGAATGTGAAGGTAAGGTTTGTCTATGAACAAACAAAAGTATTTTTCATCGATATTTTGATGCGCACGCGAGTTTGCCAAAATGTTAAACGTAAATACGTTTAACGAATGAATGTTGATCAACATAGAGTACTATAGGCTGATCACCTAGAAGTGATCGTAAGTAATGCGGATGTACAGCCTTAGTGTTGTGATATCCTTTTCTAGTATGAAAACTGAAAGCTACTGTTCATGGTCTATCGACCGATTCAGAATTCCTAATCTACTCTATACATTGGGAATTGATGATATGAAATGTTAAAGTATTATTGTTTCATAATACTTCATAACTATTTGTTCAGTTATGTAGGAATTGTTATATAATTCACGAATGTGGTATTACTGTTATCCTTTGATAAACTTGTTGAGCTGTCATGCTCACTTCTTGCGTGAATTATATAATTGCAGTTAAGGATGAATGTACTGAGAAAGCTAAGAGAAATAAGGGCAAGGCTAAGATGGATACTTAACCATCGTGTAATAGACTAGTATGTTTGTATGTATTATACATTATGAACAACGAATGATGTAATCGGTTTATGAACCTGGGAAGGCTTATACTTTGATTGTAATAAGAAGATAGTAATTACATTCATTTTGTTGTATTTCAATGGAATGGTTGTACGAATGTTAGTACAGTGGAGCACCATATGTCGGGCTGGAAGATACCCGAATTTGGGGGCGTCACAAATATGCACAATACTATAGAAGAAGAATTCTCTAATTCTGGTGTAATTTTTATTTCTTAACTAAGCATCTTATTTATATTTGAATGGCAGGGAACTATTTAAGAATAAATAAGGGTGAATAGAAAAATTTTCAAACGAAGTTCACGGGTTTCAATTTATCAACATTCTCATTTGAAAGTTTTGGCCAATGAGGAAAGAGTATCAGCATACCAATTTGGATATATAGACCAATGAGGGAGCACCCCATTCATAAGTTATTGAATAGTAACTGCATCATTAGAAAATTTGGCCAATAAGGTTCATTCCTTGAAAATAATGTATGCCAAATCAAAATAAAAACATATACCTCATTTGAAGGTAATTGACGGCCACCCCTCCGTAAATCAATTCGCATCTTCCAAAATCAAATAGAACAAATACCAAATAAAAAAATTAATTGAACAAACATCTTCCACTCATCAATTATTATTCTTATTTTTAATTAACACGATCTTTCAACAATTATTCCTCATTAATATTATAACTCACAATATTGACAACCAGATCGTTCCTAGGAAAGAAGGGGCTTTCCGATAAGGATTTCTCATTATTGGCGCACAATTAAATAACCTAACCCCTTTCATCGACAGAACTTTTTAGACATTGTCAACAATGTAAATAATAATATGAATAACTGTGTCGATTCAATTATTGATTTAATAATATAAAATATTGTACAGATGTACTGTGATAATAATTGAATAAATAATATGAGATACTATGTAGCAACCACTGTGGCAATTATTAAATGAACTGAGTGACTTCTTACGTAAGAATCAATAATCAGATATACGAAATTGTTAAATCCACACTTGAAAATGTTATTTTCACAACAAAAGTGTAGCTATCGATTCTATTGCGACGGTTTTCACCGTCGCTATACATCTACAGCGACACTTTTGTTGTGGAAATAACAAAAAATGTTGTGAATTTAACAATTCCCTTAGAGATAATGTGCAATACCGTGTGCTATAGTGCAACCACGTGTATTACTATACTTTTATCACTGGGTATATCAACAGTTAACGGTAAAAGTTTTGTCGTTATTTTATAAAAAGGTTATTTCTGTCGCTTTCTATATCCGACAATAATTCTATTGTGAGGTCCACCAAGGATTGTGCCGTCGTACGAATATTCCTCGACCAAACGAATATTTTATGATAACTTGCTTACTTTAAAAATTTTGCACATATCACCCATAACTATAGCATTATATCAAATCCACACCTTATTATTCAAAATAACATTTAGAGAAAAATAAATCTTTATTCATAAAAAAATTAGGGTCTTACAAGAACAGTGAGTGTCAAATTTTCAACTTCAAAATTTTCAATAGAAATGATAAGGGTTGAGTTTTCTATTTCAAGATCTTAATTTATTTTTCTTAATTTTTCTAATTCTTCTTTTAATATAAGTTTTTCTGAAGAATCATTCTCTAGTTTCTCATTTTGTTCTTTTAAGGTTTCATTAATTATAATCAAATTTGAGTTTTCTATTTCAAGATTTTTGTTGGTTTTAATTAATTTTTCTAATGAAATTTTTAGTTTAATAAATTCTTCTTTAATAATTTCATTATCTTTATATAAACAATTATATTCTTCTTGTAATTCATGATGTTCTTTATTTATATTATCTAAACTATGTGACAAATGAAGTACTAGGTAATTTGTCGCCCCCAAATTCAGACCACTCACGTCTCGAATTCGGTGTATCATGTACTACAAATTTAGTGACTAAATAACAACTCATGCAACGGAATATAACAAAATAGATTACATTCATTTAATATAATCATTCATGTCCCAAGGTTTCGAAACTTAAACATCTCTTACATACCTTAAATATAATTAAACATAGTTTATACATAACTAATACATAACACAATTTAGGTCGTTACATATTCATAATATTTCTTAAAAACATAAGAAGCTACTCCGTAGCTTTGCCCTTGCCCTTATCAGTGCCCGAGGGTCCGACTTGCTCTGCCTTAATTGAAATATTTTTAGGAAATGCAAGAATGAGCAACAAGTTTGCTCAACAAGTAATATAGCAATAAGGGTGTTCAATATAGTTTTAAATTTCTCATGGGTACAACAATAATGATAGTTTAAGGATAGTAAGAAGTATCAATGGTTCTCAACAATAGTCGCTAAGGACAGAAAATATCAAATAAGATTCAATACTTAATCATTCCAAGATTTCAAATTTATGAATATTGTGCAGTCACTAAGGACTATGAACTTCTAATAGAATTAACAGTAATATACTGATAATCCAACAAAAATGAGTACAACAGGTGATCAGTCTAAAGTACCCTACGTTAATCATATCGTTTAATCGTACTCAAGTGCGCACGTTGGTCTCCCGACAAATATAGTTTCCCCTTCAAAGAAGGTTGTTCATCTCAGTCAATACCAGATTTCGCACCAATCAATTGGTTTGGATCGCTTTCAAATTACGATTTAGGTCTAGTCGAATCAAATGGCATAGACCGCTCTTTAAATGTATATAAGAACAATTATAAGTTCAATACTTGAAATCAAAGTTCAAGGAATATACAACTTTATTCTAACTATGAAGCCTTATGTCATAAGACAAGAATCATACTTTCAATTGTTTACGTGTACAACTAATAAAAGTACAAGCCCGTGTAATACTCAATAAAGAGTAGGGTTCAAGTACTTGCATCAAAGAAATAAGGTTTAGATACTTGCATAATATTCAAGTCGTGTAAGTTAGAAAACTTGCGTAATCATAGATTCCTTGCATAAAGTAAATGCATAGGTTAAGATACTTGCCTCAAGCGTAGTTTACCAAAATATAGCTTATCGATACTTTTCAAACCCTATTATAACATTATTACGCATATAGGATATTCATTATCTATGTACATCCGATACACAAACTTGATATATAAGTTTATCATACACATACGATTCTAACTTAACCGTATAATCCTATATGTAAGTCATTACGTAATTTACATACACATAACACAAAATCAGTTTGTAAGAAACTATGAAATCAAATAACATAGCTCGTGAATATCTTTCGGACTTAACATTTCAAAATTTATAACCACTCATTAAATATTTGATTCTATCGTTTAGCATGCTTCTTGACACATTGGATAAGGTATTGGTCATGTATTATAAGTTAAGGTAACAACATAAGCATGCATCAAATCTCAGATCACAAACAGAAAGCAGACTTCACTACAGGGTGGCGCGGCCGCGCTTGATTTGAACTAGGGAGTGGGGTGGCCGCGCTGCTCCTAGTTCAAATCAGAGCTGATAAACAGAAGCTTGGCCAGACTTACACACCCATATACATTTATGATGTCACTTGTAGAATCATACATATCATGATGTTTATGATTAGGTTTGGTCTCTTCTAAGGCCATTCCAAGATTCTTTTAATGTTATGGTTTTGTTTTTAGAAAAATTTTTATTTTGACAAGGCTAAATGGAACCAATTTTCAATAGGCTACTCATGTTTAGCCATTATACCACATAATGAGTCTAGTAAACCTTAAATATACATACTCAAGTTATTCTACCCATGTATTCCAAATTAACATAGTTTTACTTCTTTAGAATTCATTTGAAACTATGCTTGACTAGTTCACAACATACTTGGTTAGATGGATGCACATATCAATCATGTCTAAATGTATACAATGTCTTATCATGATGGTCCAAAAGTCCAGAATACCAATAGGGTATTTCCCAACAAAGTTGGTTTTCAATTTCAACATCTTTCTTGAAAATCTCATGTTAAGCCAACTAAGCATGCAAGGAAACTTTGAACCCACATTTTATACTCATGTATATATATATATATATATATATATATATATATATATATATATATATATATATATATATATATATATATATATATATATATAAGTCACTTAAGCATGCTCAATGTTTTGAATTCAAAGGTCGCAAGATTCAACAAGTTTTTATTTCAAACTCCAAGTTTTCCTTTAGAAAATCATTAAAACCAAGCTAATAAAACTTATTATACACGAAGCAAGCTCATGCCTTATGTTAGACTCATTTACGTACATATATAAGTTATTTACACATGCTCACAAGGTTAAAATACAAGTAAGGTTGTTTACAACAAGGTTTGTTTTCTAAACGTATAAGTTTTCTTGAAAACTCAAACTTAAAACCAGCTAACGTGAGTGACTACAAGTAAGGCAACCTACGTTAGAATGTCAGGGACATTTATATGCATAATCTAACCAACCAAGCATGCTCAAAATACTACAAGGCAAGCAAGATCAGTATCTAAGATAGACAGACCACGCGGCCGCACGGTGTAATGTTGTAGAAGTGGCGCGGCCACGCCACTTCGAGTAGAAGGAAAAAAAATGGCTCTGCTTCTGTAGAACCTCGTCACATACATTATTAAACCTGTAACCAAACCAACTACATTACTTCTAAACATGCATATAAGCTCAGACAACACAATGACATGCCATTTCATACCAATTAATAGAGAATTCAAGCAATTGTAAGATTTTGACAAAACTCAAACTTAAGAACACAATGAAATGTTTATACCTCTTGAAGCTTGAATTTAACTCCTCAATACACTGATTACACTCTCTCAATTCTCAGCAACACTCACTCTCTACTTACACTTATCAGACAAATTTCCTAGCAACTGAGAAATGAGGGATGTGGCTGCCATTTATAGAGAAATGACTGCCCAGTTCATAGCTTTACTCCATGGTTTGAATCAATGGGAGATAGAAGAAAATAATGGATATGAAAAAGTTAGCCAACCACCATCTTCGTAGTCATCATAACTGCAAGACCCCAACTTTTTATTAATAAAAAATCGAATTTCCTCTAATTATTATTGTGAATAATAAGGTGTTAATTTGATATAATGCTTTTGTTATGGGTAAAATGTGCAACTTTTGCAAAATAAGAAAGTGGTGTACAATAATACACAGTGGTTAAAATACAGTAATACGCGTGGGTGCACAGTAGCATACGGTATTGCATTGTATTGTTGAATTATTGATCCTTATGTAAGAAGGCACTACTCAATAATTGTTACAGTAATTACTGTTTAATATTTTATTTTATTGATTCAATAATTACTACGTTGATATTTTATATTATTATTGTTTCAATAATTATCACTGCACAGTATTTCCCATTATCAGATCAATAATTCATATTATTTGAATAATATTATTAGATAGCATTATTGGCAATGTCTAAGGAAGTTCTATCTAAGGAGAGGTTTGGTCACCTAATTGCGCGCCAGTAAGGAGAAATTCTTATCGGAAAGCCCCCTCTTTCCTGGGAACGACCTAATTGTCATAATTGTGATTCTATAATATTATTTGTGAATAATTAATTATTAATTTATATGATAAGAAAATATTTATTTTATGTGAATATAAATGAAAGAATTAATGCTAAGGTATTTTATCAGTATTTTGTTAGAACTGAGGTATTAAAAAGCATCCGTATGTGGATTTCAGATATTTTTTGTTTGGAATTTGAAAAAATTTTCTTCTACAAAGTTGTAGAGAATTTAATTTTCTATGGAATAGACATGTGATTTAAATTTTTCTGATAAAAATACTATTTATTATGAATTATTGAAGTTTCAAAAATAAATATTTTTATTTAAAACATGGTGGGCCCCACTTCTAGTTGGTGAGAAATGTGCTGAAAATTTATTTCAAAAGTGGTGGACGTGAATAGTAGCAGGTAAATCCATCAGGTAGTAGGTTAGTCTGCTTTGGCGTTCTAAGTATTTTCCTATAAATAGGGTGCTTAGTTAGAATTAAAAATTACACCAGAATCATAAGCTTTCTCTCTATATATTATCGAGCGTATTTTGTGAGTATTTTGATACTTTGAGAGTTGCTATTCAGTACAAATTTTCTTCAGCCTTATACCTAATATTTCAGCTAGAAGTACTGTTCTTTTGAGGTAAGGGATGTTATTTTCTTCGTAAATGATATTATTTCTTTCAATATCATTATGCCAAAATATTGATATAAATTTTATTATGAAATTTTTATCTTTTTGTGTCGAGGTTACTATTCACGTATACGGTACTACTCACGTATACGACACTATTCACATAAAAATAAAAAAAATTCTTCTTTGTCCAAGATGTCTATTATGGTTACTATCTTTGATTGTATCCATGTTTTGATCTTCATTCTTGAATTTTACTCCACTATGGTTTATTATGGTGCATTTTGGAACTTGGATTATCTAAAAGTACGAATCCCTAATCTTTGTCCTTTTATCTCACTGGATTCGTTCTTTTAAAATATTTTTTATCATCCTCAGTCCTAAATGATGATATAACTGTATTGACATGTAGTACAAAGATGAATGATTACCTGATGAATATCTTTGGTCCATAGTGTAAAGATGAACAGGTGTTAAGATGAACATGACCAACTGGTGATAAAGATGAATATCTTTGGCTCGTAGTGCAAAGATGAATATTTGATTCAAGATGTAAATTGATTGATGTTACATGGATAAAATATTGATGATGGACTTTTAAATTCATAGATGATAGTATATTTCATTCTCTACTTAACTCTTCTAATGAATTGTTATTTTCGCTGCGAATATTGATCTAAAACTGGTTGTCCATTATATTTTATCTAATTTGTTGAAGGCTAACGATAATTTGTTATTCATTATCTTAGTCATAATATTCTTTACTGGGCTAGTTGAGCTCGCCCTTTTCCTTTTTGTTCCATTTTTCTTCTCAGGATGTGAGAATATAGCAGGAACTAGCCAGGGTACGGAGTGATGGTTCTAAAAAGTTGTTTTAGCAGTTCTCACTATTTTTGTAAAATAGTGTATCAATAATTGTAATGAGGACTTATTTGAGTTTGAATAATGTCTAGAAGATAATATTTGTATTTAAACTCACTGTATATGTGTTGTCGTATTTTGCACGATAATTGTAATAATGAAGTTGTAGTTGTTTCTGTAATAGGTATTTGGCGACTCAGAATGGGTGACATCTATGTTGGGGGCGTCACAGTTGGTATCAGAGCTTAGGGATATGGTCTCTGGCGGAGATCGGAGAATAGAACTAGGAGGGGAGAGACGAGTAAATCATTCGCTAGTGTGTCCTACCTAAGCTTATTTGTTGGTCGGTCATAATATAGGGGTATTATGTGGTATGTCAATTTCTTTAAATAACCCTTGTTTTATGGCAGTATTTGAGAATAGCAGCTGAGAATGTTAACAATGGAGTGAATGAGACCGTGAAGACACCTTTAATCACCAACCAGGGGAACGTGCAACAGGAAGGCAATATTCCTCCTGTAAACAACATTACCGAATAAACGATGAATGATGGGATGTTTAGAAGCTTTTTACAGTTCATACAAAATCAAACGAGGGAGACTCGTGTACAAAATACAGGTGGAAATGATAGCAACGCGCGGATTGTCACAACCAAGCAGTTCAAAGAGTTGGAACCACCAGAATTTGTAGGAAAGCCGGATCCGTTCCTGGCGAAAACGTAGGTTAAGCAAATTACCAAGATATTTGATGTCTTGGGATGCACAGAGGAACATAAGGTTCCATTTGCCACCTTTATGTACCATGGTGAGGCAGATTACTGGTAAAAATCTGTGAAGCGTACCCAGCCTACCGCACTCAATATGTTTTGGGAAATGTTTTAGAAACTGTTTAATGACAAGTACTTTCCTGAAAGTATTCGTCATATGAAAGAGGTAGAGTTTATTAGGCTGGAACAAAATAATATGACGGTGTCCCAGTACGAGGCAAAGTTCGCGAAGTTATCCAGATTTGCACCTCATTTGGTAGAGAATGAGGAACGTATGACGCGGATGTTTCTGAGAGGTCTGAAACCTGAAATTCGACAATATCTTATTTCTAACAAATTTTCTCTATATTCAGATTTTGTCAACAGGGATCAATTATTAGAGCGAGATAATGAGTATATTCAACTGAGGGACCACAACCAGGGTCATACCGGTGGCAGGAGCCAACGGTGCAATGATAACAAGCGGGGAGGAAAGAATACGGACAAAAGTGGTAACCTCTCGGGTGGTAATCGTGGCCATGATAATAGAAGAAGCGAGTCGGGAGGAGATTTCAAAAAGAGAAGGTACAACAATGATAACGTGAAGACGTCAACACCAACATCAACTGTTTCTAGGGGAGGAGAACGATCACCAGTCGTTTGTTATAAATGCGAGAAAGAGGGGCACATCAGCCCAAATTTATCACAACAATCCAAGGTGTGTTATAACTGTGGAAAGGATGGTCATATAGCTAGAGATTGTCTTGTAGCGAAACCAAGTCCAATGGGGATGGTGACTCCAAAGGCTGTCCCGGACAAGTCAAAGTCAGTGGTTCCTGGAAGGGCGTTTGTCATGACTACCAAAACGCGAGGACCCGCACGAGGTGATCACGAGTAAGCTAATCATAAACTCTTGTGAAGTTTATAACTTATTAGATACCAGTTCTACCCATTCTTTTATCTCTCCTGCTTGTGCTCAACGTTTGAACTTGATTCCGGAGAAATTAGACTTTGACTTTGTTAGGTTTGTAATATTCAAGATCGCAATCAAATTGCACAAAATAGCGAAAACGTGGAAAATCAGAGTTTTAAAAATTTTACAAACCATATACCCGGATCACCCTTTATGCACAATTATTAATTAAACGAAAAAGATATGAAGAACAAGAATCATACCGTTGAAGATTCGAGCTTCCTCAAGTACAAGTTCACCTCCAATCCTTTTCACGTTCAACTTGAATCCACCGGGTTTGGTTCCTTTCTTTGATCAACGTTAGCCACCCAAGTGTTTGGCCTCTAGAGGTGATCCACCAAGGAAAAAGAAAGATCCAAGAAGATGGTTGTTTGGCAAAACCCTAGTTTTTCTATCTCTCATAGAAAAAGAAGCGTACTCTTCCAACTATTAGAATTGCGTATATTAATATCTGATATAAGACTCCCCTTATAAAGATATCAGGTAACCCTATTAAAATAAGGTATTATTTAATTAAACTCTTTTAATTAAATGGGCTCCCTAATCTTATTAGGGATAATTAATTAAACTCCTTTAACTAATTTTTCCTCCTAATCCTATTAGGAATAAATGAGAGTACTTATATTAAATTAATTCCTAAATTCTTTTAGAAATTAAAATAATAATAATTGTAATAATATTAATAAGACTCCTCTTATTAATTTATATTTAATATTTCTAAAATATTAAATAATAAATATTAAGCTATTTAATTTATTCTATCACCATAGATTAAATTAAATATACTTAACATATTATTACGATTATGCCATTAACTTCTTAAATAATTATTCTTCCTTTTATGGTGTGACCCTTTAGGTTCTCCATATTAAACCGGTTGTGAATAAATCAATTAGAACAATTCTAATCTTATTTAAATAAATAAATTAAACTATTAATTTATTTAAATAAATAATATTTATTCTACAATAGGGATAAGCCTCCCTAGCGATCAACGACTTTCCAGATAATATAGATTTCAACATTAATCATAAAAGAACATTTGAGTAAATAGTTACCGTACAATTCAATCCTTCCACCATACAATGTCCCAATTAAATATAAGACATGGAATTACTGTCAAGTCTTATTTTATTTAATTATATGTATTTCGACTCTTAAATGCACAACCCCAAATAATGTAAATTAGAAACTCCTTTCTAATTTCATTCTGCCTTGGCCAAGGACTACTGGGTTGTTATTTATCGAATCACATAGGACATTTCTCTTCTTTTACTAGAAGTGGTAGATTCTTTATTGATCATACATTATCTCCATGTACAACTTATTATACCCAAGCATACCCTTTGATATACCCTAAGGGTCTTAAGGAATAAGTCAAAGTATAACTCATCATACACAAGATACTATGATGATCTCAAGTCCAAGGATCACTTGTACTACTATCACTACAGGAATTCCTATTGACATGTAAGTAAAACTCCATTAGGTATTCCTTAGCGAGCCACGTTCAGTGAACTTATTCTCTAATAAGCACCTACATACTTGCTTTAGTGTCTCCACACAAATGTTCATGAGATCAATCATTCTCATCCAATGAGCAAGCAACGTATGTACCAATCTATCCGGATTCACTAATCCCCAATTTAGTAATCCAACGATTGGGAACTATTTTAGTTTTAAGCTTTCTAAGAATTTAGATCTCATTAGAATGATCATCATCATTATTCTAAAAGCATTGCTTAAAACTATGGGTTTATCACATATTATAAAACAGCATCATGTAGATAATTAAAAGCCTTTAATAAATAAATATTTTTTATTAATAAATGAATAAGATTGTTACAAAGTATATGCTTTATCATCAAACATGATTGGCTTGTGTGCATACTACTTTCAATCTCCCACTTGCACTAAAGTCAATCGCTATGGTATCTCATACCCTTCTTCTCTAAGTGACGATTATCCTGCTGTTGGATAAGCTTTAGTTAATGGATATGTAATGTTGTTCTTGAGAGTCCACTATCTCTATAGTAATTTCCCATCTTTCAATGATTCTTATAATCAAATAAAAGTGCCGCAACACATGTTTAGATCCAAGATGAGACTTAGGAACTATTCCTAGTTCTGTAATGAACTTTTATCCAAACAATCAACTTGCAGCTTCATTTATAGCTATATACTTTGTCTTTATCACTAAACCAACAACTCTTTGCTCTTTAGAACCTTTTTAATTCACTGCACCACTGTTCAAGGTAACGCTTTACCTTAAAGTGGATTTTCTGTCGTCTTGGTCTGTCTGAAAAACTTGAGTCTGTTAAGCCCTCTAGTTTTAATTCAGACCCACCATGTAGGATCACACCCTTAGTGCCAGTTAAGTACTTTAAGATGTTTTTCACTGTCTCACGGTGAACTTCTCCAGAATATAACTGATCAACATCAGGTCTCGGACATTTCATTGCATACATGATAGTTACTTATGCGATCTCTCTTTTTAGAGTCTATGGGGACTATTAAGAGAGATACACTCCATGGCTCATCAACATGAGACAACTCTTGGAGTTTGCCATGCTAAACGACTTTAGCATCAAATGAATATACGTTCATTGGGTTAAGCCGAGCATCCTTTTAAATCTATCTATATAGATTTGCATCCCGAATTAAGATACTCTTCCCAAATCATTCATGGAGGAATGTTTAGACAACTTTATCTTTACTGATTGTAGCATTGGTATGTTATTCCTCATCCGTAGTATATCAACATATAATACTAGAAATTTCACGATGCTCCCACTGACCCTTTTGTACACACTAGAACTCTTACCTCATCGTAAGTAACTAGATCATCATCTTCTATGATACGTACCTCATCATCATCATTCATGATGAATCCATACCTCCCAGGTATGTTCAGTACTATTCCAGATTTACGATTCAGTTGTGGTATAATAGGTCTATCTACAAGTTCCTCTTATTTGACTTATAGTGATTTGTGGTTCTTGAACTCTTCAAGATCTATTATCCTCCCACTAGCTCCTTCAATGATAAACACCTTTATCTTAGAAGGTAGTGTGTTTTGCAACAAACACCTTTTGCTAAGTAGGATTATAGAACATATGCCCTAAACTTACTTTATGATGTCCCACAAATCTGTACTTGTCAAATTTTGTCCCAAGCTTATCCTTTGAAACATTTTTCACATAAGTTGGACAACCCCTTATCTTAACATACTTAAGATTAGGAATCCTCCCTGTCCATAACTTTTATGGAGTCTTGGGGCCAGATTTTGAGGTTACCTTTTCGTAGATATGCAGCCATTTCTAGGGCATAACCCCAGAAGGATACTGGAATGTCAGTAAAATCATTATGGACCGCACCATGTCCAACAAGATACGATTTTTCCTTTCAGATACATCAATCAATTATTGCATATCAGGAGGCGTCCATTGTGAGAAAACCATTTGAGATGATCTAAAAACTTATTGCACAAGTATTTATTCCTTGATCTAATCAAAGAATCTTAATACTTTGCCAATTTGTTTCACTTCTGAATTCTTCGAACCTTTCAAACAATTCACAATTGTATTTCATCAAATACACATATTCAACTCTTTGAATGATCATCTCCTTTTCTTATACTAGTTTGTTCAATTTATAAAATAATTTTTTACGTAAGTCAAGTATACAAAATCCATTAAGTAATATTCCAGTTCTATACAAAAAATTATTATTATAAATAGAACAACAATTGTTCTTAATTATAATACCAAAAATCTTATTGTCCAACAATAAAATAGAAATAATGTTTCTACCAAGAACTGAAATACAATAACAACTTATTGACTTAATAGATTTGCCCGTAGGCAATGCTAAACTATAAGTTTCTATGGCTAATGTAGCAACCTTTGCTTCATTTCCCACACATAGGATTACTTATCTTTGTTTAGCTTTCTACTTCTGCTTGGTCCCTTCATAAATCTATATTTATGATAACCAAAGTCGGTATCCAATACCCAAGTAGAACCTTGACTTAAATTTTTTTTTATTTTAAATCATAAACATAATTGTATTTATAACCGAAACTTCACTAAGCTTCTTTGGTTAGCCTCTGCAAGATGCTTCTCGCAGTTTCTTTCCAGTGTCCAGGCTTATTGCAGTGGAAGCAAACTCCTTTGCTATCTATATCAGTTTTGTTCTTATTATCCTTTGTTTTTGCCTTTCTTTATTTACCTTCTTAGAATCGTTCTTCTTTGTAGAAGATCCTTTGGCCCCTACTAGTAAGACTTGGTCTTTCTTGGTTGGAAAGTGACTCTCAACATTTTTCAACAAGTTAAGCAAATCAGCGAGGCTGATATCTAGCTTGTTCATATGAAAAATTCATAACAATTGTGAAAGGAGTCCGGGAGTGAGTGCAAGATCAAATCTTGACTCAACTCTCCATCCATAACAAAACCTGTTGTCCTAATTGATCAATCAAATTGATTACGTTAAGGACTTGTGTCTGTACTGTAGTGTCATCGGTTATTCTAGATTGGAAGAGCTCCTTAGATATCTGATATCTATTAGTTCTATTTTCCTCACCATCAACTACTTGACGTGCAGGAATATAATAGGAGCATCCATAGTTTCATGCTGACGCTGAAGCTCGTTACTCATGGATGCGAGCATGATACATTGAGCCAACTGTGCATCATCTTGCCACTTTCTAAAAGTAGCAATCTCTTCCTCAGAGGCATTGTCTGCAACCATTGCAGGGATAGACGTATTAAGGACATAAGATAGTTTTTTCAGCTGTGAGAACTATACTCAATTTTCTTAACCAATCCGTTTAATTCGGTCCGGTTAATTTAGCATCTAATATGCTTCCCAGTGATAGTAATTTAGACATTGTAAAATTCTGTAAATGAATTTTTAATTAACAATATTTTAGCATACATTCTTTTATTAATCACCAAAATAAATTAGGTCTTGTTTTAAATTGGTGTCACCCACTATTTTTTTCAAACTATATTACCCTCAATATATATAGTTCGGCAATATCTAATTAAAGATATGCTAGTGAGAATAAGGATCCCATTTCAAATGTATATAGCCTTGTGTGTGCACAACAAACTATATATAAATAAATAGGTAGACAACTCTTGTCAATTACATCAACTATGTAACTCCTTGTATTTTGCCTCTTAAATTATAATGGTCAAGTGTGTGCACATCCGAACTAAAATGATTTAAGTTAAGTCATACCCAACATTTCCATATAAGTGAAGAGAAAACTACAGCCCTTGTGTGTGCACAACAAAGCAGTAATGTTCAATTCCTTATAAACATCATATGTAATAAAAATAACATCTTAAATATTTAATACTCGCCTTGTGTGTGCAAAACAAACTCATATTAAATATTCAATACTCTATTATTTCTATCATGCTAGAAGGCGACGTTCGATATTCTAAATATCTTTGAACGTTACAACTTAATATAAAATATTTGAGGGATTTGTTATTAATATGTCTCATCTTGTTTAGCGCGCATGCACATATATATATAAAATACGCGTCATATTAATTACCATGCGAAGCATGCTTGCATAATATATAATATATATAGTATAAGTATGCACATATAGAATACTATATTCTACTTGGATTGATTATGGACTTTTATTCTAGTTTGGTTCACTAGAGCCACCAAGTGAACCAAAAGGTCAAACCTAGGGGTGTAATATTTAAATATAACTATTACATTTAAACCCGGGCTCCATTACAAACGGGTCTTCACACGCTCCTTGCTTCTTAATCTCCAATTCTTCAAAATTTAATTCTAACTATTCCTATTACAAAACTATTTAAAATAAATAGAAACCTTGATCAGCAGTCAAGGGAAAGTACATAGGAGGGAGATAGAATTTACATTAAGAAAAATTAGAGAAGATGAGGTATGCAGACCCCATTTAATAAAACCCATATACATCCAACTAAAATAAAATCCAATCACATTGGTCAATAGTCCATAATCAATCTCATTTATTATCATACACATCACCATATGCATCAATAAATAATATTTATCTCATGAATAATAAACATTCAATATATATATTGATATCATTTAATGGGCAAATTTAGTTAGTATAAAATCTAATTTTGAATCAAAATAAACTCCTTTATTTTAATCTAAATTTAAATCAAAATAAAACTGTTTTATTTTAATTTATCCAATTTTGAATAAAATAAACAATTTTAGTTTAATCAAAATCTTTAATCAAAATAAACTCCTTTATTTTAATTAATTATGGAATCTAATTTTAAGTAAAAAAAAATTCCTTTATATAAGGAAACACGGATTCTCTTTCCTATTCACAAATAAACTCTTTTATTTTGAATAATATGAAATCTTATTTCATATCTAAATAAACTCCTTTATTTAAGGAAAGACAGATCCTTTTCCTATTCAAAAATAAACTCTTTTATTTTGAATAATATGAAATCTTATTTCATATCTAAATAAACTCCTTTATTTAAGGAAACATAGAATCTAATTTCAACTCCAATTAGTTATCATGGAATCCAATTCCAACTCTAATTAGTTAGCATGAAATTCTAATTTTTAAAAATAAAATAAATCTTTTTATTTTAAGATTAAAATAAACTTTTATTTTAATTATAAAATAATTAAAAATATATATTACATATATATAATATATATATTACGATAATATATATATTATATATATATAATATATAAGTATTACATGAATAAAAAAACGTGGTACTGCAGTCTGCAGTACCTTTTTTATTTATGATCACTATATATATATATATATATATATATATATATATATATATATATATATATATATATATATATATAAGTATTATATTGAATCTTGATACTTTTTCATTAAGGACATTATGCTCAGTATATGTCACTTTCCAGGATAACTTTTTGTTACTATATATATATATATATATATATATATATATATATATATATATATATATATATATATATATATATATATATAGATTATAATTCATTCAAATCAAAGTTTCCTGCAGCTAAGATATATAACCAACATGACCCACGTGAATATATATCGCAGCGGAAGTTAAGCAACATGATACAACCACGGACAGCGAAATCGGATTTCGCGATAAATTTTTTTTTTTATATATACAATAAAAATATGCCCAATTAAATTGTTCTAAAGACATATCAATATACATATCAAATCAAACAATTAATAATTCGCATAAAGGTTTGGCTCTGATACCACTGTTAGGTTTGTAATATTCAAGATCGCAATCAAATTGCACAAAATAGCAGAAACGTGGAAAATCAGAGTTTTAAAAATTTTACAAACCATATACCCGGATCACCCTTTATGCACAATTATTAATTAAACGAAAAAGATATGAAGAACAAGAATCATACCGTTGAAGATTCGAGCTTCCTCAGGTACAAGTTCACCTCCAATCCTTTTCGCGTTCAACTTAAATCCACCGGGTTTGGTTCTTTTCTTTGATCAACGTTAGTCACCCAAGTGCTTGGCCTCTAGAGGTGATCCACCAAGGAAGAAGAAAGATCCAAGAAGATGGTTGTTTGGCAAAACCCTAGTTTTTCTATCTATCATAGAAAAAGAAGCGTACTCTTCCAACTATTGGAATTGCGTATATTAATATCTGATATAAGACTCCCTTTATAAAGATATCAGGTAACCCTATTAAAATAAGGTATTATTTAATTAAACTCTTTTAATTAAATGGGCTCCTTAATCTTATTAGGGATAATTAATTAAACTCCTTTAACTAATTTTTCCTCCTAATCCTATTAGGAATAAATGAGAGTACTTATATTAAATTAATTCCTAAACTTTTTTAGAAATTAAAATAATAATAATTGTAATAATATTAATAAGACTCCTCTTATTAATTTATATTTAATATTTCTAAAATATTAAATAATAAATATTAAGCTATTTAATTTATTCTATCACCATAGATTAAATTAAATATACTTAACATATTATTACGATTATGCCATTAATTTCTTAAATAATTATTCTTCCTTTTATGGTATGACCCTTTAGGTTCTCCATATTAAATCGGTTGTGAATAAATCAATTAGAACAATTCTAATCTTATTTAAATAAATAAATTAAACTATTAATTTATTTAAATAAATAATATTTATTCTACAATAGGGATAAGCCTCCCTAGCGATCAACGACTTTCCAGATAATATAGATTTCAACATTAATCATAAAAGAACCTTTAAGTAAATAGTTACCGTACAATTCAATCCTTCCACCATGCAATGTCCCAATTAAATATAAGACATGGAATTACTGTCAAGTCTTATTTTATTTAATTATATGTATTTCGACTCTTAAATGCACAACCCCAAATAATGTAAATTAGAAACTCCTTTCTAATTTCATTCTGCCTTGGCCAAGGACTACTGGGTTGTCATTTATCGAATCACATAGGACATTTCTCTTCTTTTACTAGAAGTGGTAGATTCTTTATTGATCATACATTATCTCCATGTACAACTTATTATACCCAAGCATACCCTTTGATATACCCTAAGGGTCTTAAGGAATAAGTCAAAGTATAACTCATCATACACAAGATACTATGATGATCTCAAGTTCAAGGATCACTTGTACTACTATCACTACAGGAATTCCTATTGACATGCAAGTAAAACTCCATTAGGTATTCCTTAGCGAGCCACGTTCAGTGAACTTATTCTCTAATAAGCACCTACATACTTGTTTTAGTGTCTCCACACAAATGTTCATGAGATCAATCATTCTCATCCAATGAGCAAGCAACGTATGTACCAATCTATCCGGATTCACTAATCCCTAATTTAGTAATCCAACGATTGGGAACTATTTTAGTTTTAAGCTTTCTAAGAATTTAGATCTCATTAGAATGATCATCATCATTATTCTAAAAACATTGCTTAAAACTATGGGTTTATCACATATTATAAAACAGCATCATGTAGATAATTAAAAGCCTTTAATAAATAAATACTTTTTATTAATAAATGAATAAGATTGTTACAAAATATATGCTTTATCATCAAACATGATTGGCTTGTGTGCATACTACTTTCAGACTTATCTGTTGAGACTCCGTTAGGAGAAACTTTTATTACATCTACTATTAATAAATCTTGCTTGATCCAAGTTGGTACCATCACATTACCTGTCGATCTTATTTCTTTGAAAATACTTGCATTTGATGTGATTTTATGGATTGATTGGTTAACTATTCATCATGCCAAAATTGATTATTTTCATAAGGTTGTTAGTTTTTATATTTCTAACCAACCTGTTATACGAATTCAAACAACCAAACCACTAAAGTCAATCACTGTCATATCAAGCCATAAAGCTATTCGTTTATTGAAAAACGGATGTCAAGCTTTCTTAGCCCATGTCACGAACTTGAACAAAAACACGTCAGATTTGAATAATATTTCTGTTGTTAATGAATTTCCTGACGTATTACCTGAAGAACTTCCTTGTCTACCCCCAGAATGTGAAGTTAAATTCTTTATTGACCTTAAACCTGGTACAAAACCCATTTTTAAAACCCCATATCGAATGGCTCCTATTGAACTTCAGGAGTTAAAGGTCCAACTACAAGAGTTGTTAGACATCAGTTTTATTCATCCTAGGACATCTCCTTGGGGTGCTTCTATTTTATTCTTAAATAAGAAAGTCAGGAGTATGCGACTTTGTATTGACTACCGAGAATTGAACCATGTCACCATCAAGAATAGGTATTCGCTACCTCGCATTGATGACCTATTCGACCAGTTGCAAGGAGCACAATTCTTTTAAAAGATAGATCGTCATTCTGGATATCATCAGCTGAAGATTAAAACTGAGGATATTTCGAAGACTGCCTTTAGAACTCGGTACGGGCATTATAAATTCTTAGTCATGTCTTTTGGATTGACTAATGCTCCTGCTGCTGCTTTAATAGATATGATGAACCGTGTGTTCAAGGAATATTTGGATCAATTCATTGTCGTCTTTATTGATGGCATCCTCATCTATTCCAAAAGCCGTGAAGATCATGAACGCCATTTGAAGCTGGTACTTCAAAGGCTTCTTGATAACAAGTTTTATGCCAAGCTGAAGAAATGTGAGTTCTGGCTTGAGGAAGTAGTATTCCTTGGGCACGTAGTGTCAAAAAATGGAGTATCTATTGACCTGGCGAAGATTAAAGCAATATAAAGTTGGGAGCAACCGAAGACAGTGACCGAAGTACGTAGCTTTTTGGGCTTAGCTAGTTATTATCAAAGATTCGTAGAAGGATTTTCTCGAATCGCTACTCCGTTAACTCAGCTAACTCGAAAAGATACAAAATTCGTATGGAGCAAAGAATGCGAGAAGAGTTTCCAAGAGCTCAAGAGGAGACTCATTGCGGCACCTGTTCTGACAATACCATCTGGTTCAGATGGATTTGTTATCTACAGTGATGCTTCAGGCAAAGAGTTAGGGTGTGTTCTCATGCAACTTAGGAAAGTCATAGATTATGCCTCGTGATAACTTAAAGAATATGAGAGGAATTATCCTACTCATGATTTGGAGTTGGCAGCAGTCATTTTCGCGTTGAAGATCTGGAGACACTACCTATATGGGGAGAAAGTGGAGATCTATACAGATAATAAAAGCCTCAAATATTTCTTCACCCAAAAGGAACTTAACATGCGGCAACGATGTTGGCTCAAGCTTTTGAAAGATTACGATCATACCATCTAATACCATCCTGGAAAAGCAAACATGGTAGCTGATGCATTAAGTAGAAGATCGTATGCGGGTACGAGTGCGATATTGTTAACACAAAGACCCATTTTGTACAACTTACAAAGGATGAAGATAGAGTTAAAGGCTCCAAGTACCCACGTGATGATATCAAATATACGAGTAGAACTGACTTTAATCGATAAAGTTAAAGCTGCTCAAGCTACGGACTTGGAGCTGATGCGTATGAAGAAGAAAGTGCAAGAAGGTGCTATTCCAGAAGCAAGAATCGATGAAGAAGGAATACTTCAAGTCAACTCCAGACTTTGTGTTCCTAACAATTCTGACTTGAAGTATAGAATTATGATGGAGGCACACAATACACCGTTTGTAATCCATCTTGGGAGTACCAAAATATATAATGATCTTCACATACATTTTGGTGGAGCAATATGAAGAGAGAGATCGCGGAGTTTATCTCGAGGTGTTTAACTTGTCAACGTGTAAAGGCGGAGCATCAAGTGCCAAAGGGTCCATTGCAACCACTTGAGATTTCGAAATGGAAGTGGGAACACATTACCTACCATAGATTTCGTTACGGGTCTTCCCAAGGTTTCTCAAGGCATAAATACGATTTGGGTTATTGTTGATAGATTAACCAAATCTGCTCATTCCTTGCCGATACGGGAGACTTATTCCCTTAAACGTCTTGCTCGTATGTACGTGAATGAGATTGTAAGATTGCATGGCATGCCAGTATCCATAGTTTCGGATTGTGACCCAAGATTCACTTCACGATTTTGGGTTAGTTTACAGAAAGCTATGGGCACAAATTTACGATTCAGTTCGGCATACCATCCTCAAATGGATGAGCAATCAGAAAGGACTATTCAAACTCTTGAAGATTTATTAAGACTCTATGTCCTAGATTTCAAAGGGAGTTAGGATAAGTACCTACCATTGGTGGAATTCTCCTACAACAACAATTATCAACCAAGTATATGTATGGCTCCATTAGAAGCATTGTATGGATGAAAGTGTCGCTCTTCAGTATGTTGGGATGAGGTGAGAGAAGCAACATTGTTGGGACCAGAGTTGGTACGTATGACTACAGAGAAGATCTAAATGATCCGATAACGTATACAAACGGCACAGGATCGACAAAAGAGTTATGCGGATATTCATCGAAAGGACGTGAAATTTAATATTGGGAATCATGTATTGTTGTGTGTTGCTCCATGGAAAAGAGTTACAAGATTTGGGAAGAGAGGAAAGCTCAATCCATGATTTGTTGGTCCATTTGAGATTCTTGATCGAATAGGAAATGTGGCCAATAGACTCGCATTACCTCCAAGCATGTCTCGTGTTTATAATGTGTTTCACATATTTATGCTTCGTAAATATGTGAAAGACCCGAATCACATTATTGAGCTAGAACCAAACGAGATAGCCGAAGATTTAACGTATGAGGAGATACATGTCAAGATCTTGGATAGAAAAGAGCATGTACTACGCACCAAGTGTAAAGCCTCCAAATTCGGGTACTTGAAACCCGAACTCGGTGCTTCACGATACCATTTCTATGAGCGAAATAATACTAATTAAGCATGGATGAGCATTTGAGTGCCCAGCAAGTAACAGCAATTATATATATAAGCTGAAAGAATTTAAATGTTTTCTTTATACTACCATTTTACAACAAATCGATAGTTGTGAAGTAATCTAAACCGATAATAATATAATAACAACCCTCTTTCAAATTTTTAAAACTACATAATGATTATAAATAGGGTTAAGGTGACATACTATGAACATTTTCATTTTCGAAAAGGTTAAACAGAAATTCATCTGCAAACCGTCATAACTTACAGGCACGGGGGTGATCAGCCCATTGTACCCTGCATTGATCAATACTATATGCAAGAACGAAGGTATCGTTCACTCTGTCCGCCTTGGGCGCATAAAAGTTTTCCCGTGTCGGGATGTTCATACTTGTCTGGGTTCCAAATCAAAGGTTTTATCTTGTTCAACAATAATCTATAATTCAACATATATATATATATATATATATATATGGGTAATTGACAAAGGTGTATCAACATGTGATTAAATACCATGATTACCTAAGTGGGGACACTTGTATAACCATTTATAAAAATGAACGAACAGAATATATATCTGAATTATCATATACTAACATGTTGATAAGCAATGAGCGTATATAATATAGGGTTAATAATCTGAACAATAATAATATAATTTAGAAACATTCTTACTCGTGTCCATTGCATAAAGAAAATACAAAGGTAAGATACTTGCTTGATGCGTTGCTTACAATTTGCAATTTAGTTTTATCTTTTATATAACCACCTATCAGTAATAAGATCATTTTACTGATTAGAACAATATACTATAACACATAGTACTGCATTTCGCAGTCAGCACATAACCTAATCGCATTGACACATAAGTTTAACAACCATTAAATCACAAATAAACACATATCTAATCAAATTATTTAAGTCCAGATCAATTTCTAAAACATGTCGGTCTATCGACGGTTTTATCGGGTAATTATCGAGTCTAGGACTCTATCCTGTAGCTCAATATCTGTAATTATCAGTCATATTATTTTTAAATGACATATAATAATTTTTAAATATTTATCATAATTTATCATGAATTTTTAAACATCGGAATCATTATTAAATGATTTAATTATTAAACAATTCTATTATCATTAATATTTAATTAATATTAAACTATTAATGAAACCATTGCCAAAATATTAAAGTTATTTATAATAACTTATAATATTTTTAAAGTATTTATATTACCCTTAAATGATTTTTAAAACAATTAAAATTATTTTTAATTAATTACCATTAATATTTAAATAATAATGTACTATTTATCAAAATATTAAAAGTCATTAATTATAACTTAAAATATTTTTACTTCATTTATATTCTTTTTAAATGATTTTTAAAATCATTTTTAAACTATTTATTTAATATAATTATTAAATAAATTTAATATCATTTAATAATAAGTTAGTAATCATTAATATTAATTATTAATAAAATTATCCTTTAAATATTAAAAGTTATGTTTTATAACTTAAAATATCTTAAAACACTTTATTTTCATTTAAAATAATTTTTTTAATATTAAAATTATTTTTAAACTAAATTATTTAATATAATTATTAAATAATTTTAATAGCATTAATAATAATTAATTAATGACATTTGCTTTAAAATATTAAAAGTTATATTTTATAACTTAAAATATTTTTAAATATCTTATTATCATTTAAAATGATTTTTAATATAATAAAATCATTTTTGATTAATTTTTTAATGCATTTAATAAATAAATTAATT
The DNA here is from genome assembly GCA_016801055.1 of Panax notoginseng. NCBI lineage: Eukaryota > Viridiplantae > Streptophyta > Magnoliopsida > Apiales > Araliaceae > Panax > Panax notoginseng. The sequence goes on from CM029022.1 coordinate 80,058,719, forward strand.
ATCAATAATATTTAAATAAATACTAATATTTATGAAAAATATTTCAAATTATTAAAAGTTAATTTTTATAACTTAAAATAATTTTTAAAATTATTTTTGTATTTTTCGGAAATTAAATACTATTTTTAAATAATTTTCAGAAATTAATTTAATTAATTTTAATTAAGTCTGTCGGTAAAGCCCTTTGGCGACAGAAACCGTCGCCTTAGGTGTTCTTGAGCTCTCAAGAACATTCATAGTCAGTTTCGAGATGCCTCGTTTGACCAAGAATCGTGCACTGTGTAATGTGTTTCTGGGCAAGCTAATACCTTGATCTTGTAGTACTGATGTAGCACTACAAGAATCAACCATAAAAAGGGTCAAATAACATCATAATTGTAAGTTATAGGCCAGCAAACTACCTGTCAAGCATGTTCCTCATGTTATGGGCTGCCCAGAAACATGAAGTCATGGCCGGTCAACGACATTGGTGGTCATGAATCGTGTAATCTATTCATGTTAAAAGTGTTCTAGACGTCGGGCTGTGTAGTCAAATTATCATAGAACATGATTCGATTACTATTCAAGTCTAAACATCAATACAGAACAAGATCTGAGGCCTTGAACAAGCTGTCAGAGCTGTTCTTCATTTTCTGGGTTACCTAGAAATGAAGAACAGTTAGACAAGCCATATTTAGGCTTCCACAACTTGCAATCCGTGCAATCTTTTAGTGATTTAAGAGTTCTAGATTGTAGCTAGCATGCAAGAAAGTAGATCTATTACACAAAATACAAATAACATCAACCGATTCAACCGTTATGATTTGGTCAAACCATGTCAGTCGACATGTTCATATGTTTTCTGGGTTACCCAGAAAACAGAGATCATGCTTGACTCGGCTAGTTTGACCGGCCACTGTGTTCAATCCACTTGATTATTTAGTGATATTAATGCATGGATCCATAGTATACATAACCAGCTACAACTTAGTTACAAAAATAGAATTATAACAACAACACACTGAAAGATCAAAGACCAACCAAAACTTGTCAGACACTGAAAACCCATTTCTGGGTTACCCAGAAATGGTCTGGTCATGGTCGGTCAACGACCTTTGACCAAGAATAACTTGTAATCTGTTCAGGATATGACCTTGATTCAACTTCCAGAGTACAGATCTCATGACATACTACAATATTAAACACTTAAAACACAAAAACTACACACAGACAGAGATCTACAAGGCCTGACATTTGGTTGTCACATCACAAAATGAACTTTTCCAGATTTTGTAGATCTTCAAATTCGAGCCTCTAGATGTTATGGATCTAACATCTAGCAATCCAGATCATCATTATACACTATAACCAACATGCTTTAACAATAAAAACTAACATCTAACAACAGATTATTGGACAAATTTTCAAGTTAGGGTTTATACCTTCTATGAAAAATCTTTGATTCTATGCTACTGATGTTGTTATGAAATTCGTGGGGCTTGATTTTGTGACTATAAAACTTATAATTTTCGTGGGTTTGGATTGAGAGAAAAGGTTTGAGTGTTTGGTACAAAAATGGCTAACAAATGCAATCTTTTCTCTTTCAATCTGTATATGGAAGTCTTGGATGCATGAATGGTTGATCAAAATAGCTTATGGTTGTCAATTATAATCACATGGGGTTGTTAGGTTTGGTCACCAACTTTCCCTAATTGTCAAAACCTAGCTTTAATAATACAAGAGGGGCAACAAGGTCATTTGGTAAATCATTTTAATGGCAAAATTATAACTTGTCAAACCCTTGGGGTTTGACCCTTAGGGTTTAACCTTAAGATTTTCTAACAATTAGCTTTCTAGAATTTCATTTAGGGTAAAAAAAATGAAATAAAATACAAATTAGTTTACAAAAATGAAATTTAGAGTTTAATAACTACACTTACATTTCTAATTACATTATACATGAACATTAGGGCTTAATGTCACTAATTATAATTAACCTTGCTGAATTAGCAATTAGGGTTTATACTTTTAGTAATTAGGGGTTCCAATCACTAAATTAGGGTTTTCAAATTTTAGGTTTTCCATAATTAACAATTGTAATTCTAATACTTGTTAATTAATCACATTAACACAGTTATCAAACAATCTTGAACTCTAATTTGAGTTTTAAATTAGGGTTTAGCATTTAAAATTAGGGTTTTTAATAACTTAGGGTTTTCTAAAAATTATTTAGGATTTCTAAATTTTTCAATCTAAATGTTAATTATGGTTGACCTAATTAATCAAATCATTATATAATACACATCATAAATCATATCACACAGTTATATCACGGTCTTAAACTCATAATTGATTTTCAAATTAGGGTTTCCCATAGTAAAACTAGGGTTTTGACATTAAACATTATAATTGACCAACCATCATCAATACGTACATACAGTGCCTATTTATAGTACTGAAAAATCAAAATATAATTAATATTATCTTATTATTCTCATTCCTTGATAAAAATCTAAAATTAGGGTTTGGATTCTATATCTGATTTATTATTATTTAACCTTAATAATTAAGGTAAAATAATTAACTTAATAATCTGTACTAAAATCCATATAATAAAATAATTATTATAATTATTCTAAGAAAATCATTTCATATATTATTTAAATAATAAATAACTATATTTTCAAGGAAAATAATTAATAAAAACCTTTCTATCATAAAATTAATTATTATAAGAATGTACTTTATAATAATCAATAATTCTAAAATAAAATTATTTATAAATATTCATGTAATAAATATATTTTTATTTATCACATAAATACATATACCCAATATCTTCTATAAATCCTCATCTTTAAAATTAAAAAAAAAATTATACGCAAAATTTCTGATTTATTTATATAGAAAATATCGGGTTGTTACACTAAGGTTATACCACAAGTTAAGGTTATGAAAGCGATGTATCCTCACCTTTTCGAAACACCAGATACGTACGTCAATTTTGATGACAAAATTTCATAAGAAGGGAAGGTTGTAAGACCCCAACTTTTTATTAATAAAAAATCGAATTTTCTCTAATTATTATTGTGAATAATAAGGTATTAATTTGATATAATGATTTGGTTATGGGTGAAATGTATAAATTTTACAAAATAAGCAAGTGGTTATAAAATATTCATTATTGTCGGGGAATATTCGTTTGGTCGTGGAATATTCTTGCTGTCGGGGAATATTCGTACGATGACGCAACTATTTGTGGGCCTCATAACGGAAAACAGTCGGATGAAGAAAATGACAAGTTTGAGTTTTTATAAATAACGGCGTAGTTATTACTGTTAACACTGTTGGAATACCCAGTGGTTAAAGTACAATAATACGCGTGGTTGCACAGTAGCACACGGTATTGCACATTATTGTTGAATTATTGTTTCTTACGTAAGAATGCATTACTCAATAATTGTTACAGTAATTACTGTTCAATATTTTATTGATTCAATAATTGCTACGTTGATATTTTATATTATTGTTATTTCAATAATTGTCACTACACAATATTTTTCATTATCAGATCAATAATTCATATTTTGAATAATATTATTAGATAACATTATTGGCAATGTCTAAGGAAGTTCTGTCTAAGGAGAGGTTTGGTCACCTAATTGTGCGCTAGTAAGGAGAAAACCTTATCGGAAAGCCCCCTCTTTCCTAAGAACGACCTGGTTGTCATAATTGTGATTCTGTAATATTATTTGTAAATAATTAATTATTAATTTATATGATAATGAAATATTTATTTTATGTGAATATAAATGAAGGAATTAATGCTGAGAATATAATTGTAGAGAATATAATTTTCTATGGAATAGACATGAGATTTAAATTTTTCTGATAAAAGGGCTATTTATTATGAATTATTGAATTTTCAGAAATAAATATTTTTATTTAAAACATGGCGGGCCCCACTTTTGGTTGGTGAGAAATGTGCTAAAATTTTATTTCAAAAGTGTTGGGCGTGAATAGTAGCAGGTAAAGCCATCAGGTAGCAGGTTAGTCTGCTTTGGCGTTCTAAGCATTTTCCTATAAATAGGGTGCTTAGTTAGAATTGAAAATCACACCAGAATCATAAGCTTTCTCTCTCTATATTATCGACCGTATTTTGTGAGTATTTTGATACTTTGAGAGCTGCTATTCAGTATAAGTTTTCTTCAGCCTTATACTTAATATTTCAGCCAGATATACTGTTCTTTTAAGGTAAGGGATGTTATTTTCTTCGTAAATGATATTATTTCTTTCAATATCATTATCCTGAAATATTGATATGAATTTTATTGTAGAATTTCTATCTTTTTGTGTTGGGGTTACTATTCACGTATACGGTACTATTCACGTATACAGCACTATTCACATAAAAATAAAATTTTTATCTTCTTTGTCCAAGATGTCTATTATGGTTACTATCTTTGATTGTATCCATGTTTTGATCTTCATTCTTGAATTTTACTCCACTATGGTTTATTATGGAGCGTTTTTGAACTTGGATTATCTAAAAGTACGAATCCCTAATCTTTGTCCTTTTATCTCATTGGATTCGTTCCTTTAAAATATTTTTCATCATCCTCAGTCCTAAATGATGATATAACTTTGTATATCTTTGGCCTGTAGTGCAAAGATGAATGATTACCTGATGAATATCTTTGGCCCGTAGTGCAAAGATGAACAGGTGTTGAGATAAACATGACCAACTGGTGATACAGATGAATATCTTTGGCCCGTAGTGCAAAGATGAATATTTGATTCAAGATGCATATTTATTGATGTTACATAGATAAAATATTGATGATGGACTTTTAAATTCGTAGATGATAGTAGATTTCATTCTCTACTTAACTCTTCTAACGAATTGTTATTTCCGCTGCGAATATTGATCTAAAACTGGTTGTTCATTATATTTTATCTGATTTGTTGAAGGCTAACGATAATTTGTTGTTCAGTATCTTAGTCATAATATTCTTTACTGGGCTAGTTGAGCTCATCCTTTTTCTTTTTGTTCCATTTTTCTTCTAAGGAGATGAGAATATAGTAGGAACTAGCTGTGGTATGGAGTGATGGTTCTAGAACGTTGTTTTAGCCGTTCCCACTATTTTTGTAAAATAGTATATCAATAATTATAATGAGGACTTATTTGAGTTTGAATATTGTCTAGAAGACAATATTTGTATTTAAACTCACATTATATGTGTTGTCGTATTTTGCATGATAATTGTAATAATGAAGTTGTAATTGTTTCTATACCAGGTATTTGGCAACTCAGAATGGGTGATGTATACCTATTTTGGGGGCGTCACAATAACTATGAAATGTAGTAGCTGAAGTTCACGCAAGAATGGAATAGGCTACTGTTTGGGTACTATTTGGTCACTCAAATTGGGACAAGAAGTTTGTCTGATCGTGTAGCAACGAATTGTTTGTTAATACACTTAGGTTTATTTCCTTTTTGGATTATAATTTCACATTTGATAACTAAGTGTTATTACAACATGGAAGTTAGGGATTATATATGTACATATACCATATAATCCATGTACATTAGTCTAGTCCAATTAATATTTATAGCAGGTATGGACACAATTTAATTGGTCACTAATAATTTAATATCTCTTTACAACTTTATTATTCCAATTAGACACATATATAGCCTAAGTTGATATTCCATAAAGTGTACATTAATGCACTATACATTTACATGGTCATATAGACATCATTTGCATAACTTACACATTTTATTAATCTTACTATATAGTTTCCATATTATATAGTCACATCCCAATGTCACACTATACTTTATATTATATAGATGTAGTTACTATATAATATGGGATTACCTAGCGTTACACTTAGCAATTTATTGAACAAACATAAACCTGATAATATTAATCAATTATTTATTCATTAATATATATGTTATTCCTCATAATAACAATTAATTAACAATATATTACAAATTAATCATTCACTTATTACTTCCTTCTTTAATTAATTAAATCATTATAATTCTCATTATCGTGCCATACAGGGCATTCTTCGAGCTTATCATAAACTCCACATTTTTCTCAATTCTTATAAATTCAATTTGAATTAATTGAATTACTCATCTCACAACACATCAATATTTATATTCAAATAAATAATCATTTTCTTATTATATCAGTGTAAGACCCCAACTTTTATAAATAAAGATGAATTTTCTATAAATATCATTTTTGAATATTATGGAGTTAATTTGATATAATGTTATAGTTGTAGGTAATATTTATAAATTTTGCAAAGTACGCAAGTTGTTATATAATATTCGATTGGTCGGGGAATATTCGTTTTAACAGGGAATATTCGTACAAGGGCACAATCATTGGTGGACCCCACAACGGAATTATTGTCGAATTGAGAAAACGACAAAAATATTTATTAAAAATAGCGGCAGAAGTTTTACCATTGATACTGTTGAACTACTCAGTAGTAAAAGTACAGTAACACTTGTGGTTGCATAGTAGCACACGGTATTGACTACTAATGCTTATGTGAGAAGTCACTCAGTTTGATTCAATTATTGTCAGTTAATAATATGAATTATTTAGCGATAACGAAGTTTTGTTTTATTCGTATTATTAACGTAATAAAACAGAAACATCTTTTTATATAAAACAGAATACTTTATTAAAGTTATTCTATAAATAGAATATATTATATTTTATTTAAAAGATTTTTCTTCAAATATGGACCGTCAGATTAAAGTAATCAATCTGGACCGTTCATGGATTAGTTACTATGCATTCTATTTTTCTATAAATAGCAACTCATTCCTTCATTATTTCTTACGAATTCACTGAACTCTAGAGAGAGAAACTATAGAGAGAGAGAAGAAAAGTATTCTGCTACTTAACTACTTCCTTATTTCAGTTCTTCTTTAAAATGGTAAGGGGTGTTATTCTTTCTTATTCATGAAGAGAACTGTTGTTATTCCATTTCTTATTATTCTGTTGGAATAACCTGTATACGCGGTCTACCTTATACTTGGTGACATTCTTCTATTATTCTGTTGGAACATCCTGTCTGTGTGTTTTACACCGGACCTGGTTCCGTCTTTATTATTATTCTGTTGGAACATCCAGTCTGTGTGTTTTACACTGGACTTAGTTTTGTCTTTATTATTATTCTGTTGGAACATCCTGTCTGTGTGTTTTACACCGGACCTGGTTCTGTCTTTATTATTATTCTGTTGGAACATCCTGTCTGTGTGTTTTACACCGGACCTGGTTCCGTCTTTATTATTCTGTTGGAATAACCTGTCTGTGCGGTCTATCGCATGCATGGTGATTTCTTTTGTTATTCCATTCTTTATTATACTCAGTTGGTTAAGTTTTGACTTCTATACTCCATGAAATTTGTGGAATATCCTTGATAATTACGTTTTATCCAGTATCTTTTCATGTAAATATTCTTCTGAGCATTCTTGAACTTTTACTCCACAAAGCAATATCATGCTGACAATTTGGACGTTATTGATTCTTGGATAAATTAATTCTTAAACTTATTTTATTGAATTCTTTTATCATTGTCATCATCCTCATGTTTATAAAATGTTGAAAATCATCTGTGGCCTGTAGTGCATAGATGGACTTGGTATGATTATGACCAGGGATTATTCGGTATAATCATGACCGTAATGTTACAAATGATGTGGTAAAAGTCCTTATTGGCCCGTAGTGCATTGATGGACAGTTGTTGGCATGATCATGACCATTAATGAATACACGAATATCCTTGGCTGTAGTGCAGGGGTGATTCGATGATATGGATTATTTTGTTAAGCTGAGTCCCACCGATACCAGTGTTGAAAAACCTTTTAAATCATAGAAGATAGTAGATTTTATTCTCTACTTGACTCTTTTAATGGATTGCTTGTTCCGCTGCAGTTAAACTTGATGTTCGTTATATTTTATCAGTTTAACACTGTTGAAGGCTAATGATAATTTATTCTGCATTATCTTAGTCATAATATTTCTTACTGGGCTAGTTGAGCTCACCCTGTCTTTCACTGTTCTCTTCAGGAAATGAGAATATAGCTGGGACGAGTCGGGGAACGAAGTGATGGACCAGATGATAGTATTAGTAGTCCTCACTATTCTATTAAATAGTGTGACAATAATTGTAATGAGGACTCATTTTGAGTTTGTATAGTCCCTAGTAGACAATAATTGTATTCAAACTCACAGTTATGTTTTGTCGTTTTGTACACGATAGTTGTATTTGTATTCTGTACCATATATCTGACGACCCAAGATGGGTGATGTATACCTAATTTTGGGGGCGTCACAGTTGGTATCAAAGCTTAGGGATATGATCCCTGGCTAAGATGTGAGAATAGAACTAGGAGGGGAGAGACGGGGAATTCCTTCGCTAGTATGACCTACCTAAGTTTATTTGCATGACATTTAATTGGTCGGTCAGAATATAAGGATAATATATGACATATCAATTAACTTTTGTTTTGTGGCAGTATCTGAAAATGGCATCTGAGAATGTTGAGAATAGCAATGGAGCACAGGCGACTGTTGATTCACCACATATTAATAATCAGGATAATGTGCATCAAGAAGGTGACAATCCTCATGCAAACAACAACACTGACCAAATGATGAATGATGAAATGTTCAAAAGCTTTATGCAGTTCATGTAACAGCAGGTGAGAGAGGCTCCTGTTCAAAATGTAGGTGGAAACACTGAAAACTCTCGGACGGTCACTGCTAAACAGTTCAAGGAGCTGGGACCACCGGAGTTTAAGGGAGAGCCAAAACCACTTATAGCGAAAACATGGATAAAATAGATCACCAAGATATTTGATGTCTTGGGATGCTTTGAGGAGCAAAAGGTTCCCTTTGCCGCCTTTATGTTGCGAGGAGAGGCGGATTACTGGTGGGAATCGATTAAGCGTACTCAACCTGCCGCACTGAAGATGTCTTGGGAGAAGTTCCAAGAGCTGTTCAATGACAAATACTTTCCTGAAAGTGTTCGTCACATGAAGGAGGTGGAGTTCATCAAATTAGAGCAGAATAATATGACCGTGTCGCAGTATGAGGCTAAATTTGCTGAGTTGTCTCGGTTTGCGTCCCACTTAGTGGATAATGAAGAGCGAATGACGCGAATGTTTTTGCGAGGTTTGAAACCTGAGATACGTCAACATCTTATTTCTCATAAACTGTGTTTGTATTCAGATGTTGTGAATAGGGCTCAGTTAGTGGAGCGCGATAACGAGTCAACGCAACCAAAAGAAAGCAGTCGGCAAAATGATAATACCAGTGAGAGCAGTCATCGAAGCGGTGACAACAAGCGTGGAGGGAATCAACAGGCCAGAAATGGTAACCACTTCGGTGGTAATCAGGGCCAAAACAATAAGAATGGTCATTTCAAGAAGAGAAGATTCAACAATGATGGAAAGACGTCAGCACCAGCACCCGTTGTTAAGGAAGGAGAACGACCACCTATCATATGTTTCAAATGCGGAGGGGAGGGGCACATCAGTCCAAATGCACAATGCCGTCTAAAGCATGTTATAATTGTGGAAGAGAAGGTCATTTAGCTCAATTTTGTCGTTTACCAAAAATAAGTTCAGCCAGGATGGAGACACCAAAGGCCGTCCCAGAAAAGTCAAAACCGGTAGTGCAAGGGAGAGCGTTTGTTGTGACCTCCCAGAAAATAAGGAACCCGAATGAGGTCATCACGGGTAAGCTTATGATAAACTCTAACGAAGTCTATATTTTATTTGATACCGGTTCTACCCATTCTTTTATTTCTCCTACTTACGCTCATCGATTAAATTTGACTCCGGAGAAATTAGACTTTGACTTATCTGTTGAAACTCCATTGGGAGAAACCTTCATTACATCCACAGTTTATAACTCTTGCTTAGTTCAAGTTGGTACCCACACATTACCTGTCGATCTTATTTCATTAAAAATACTTGTATTTGACGTGATTCTAGGGATTGATTGGTTAACTACTCATCATGCAAAAATTGATTGTTTTCGTAAGGTTGTTAGCTTTCATATTCCTAATCGACCGATTATGCGAATTTAAGCAACTAAACCATTAAAATCAATCGTTGTCATCTCAAGCCATAAAGCTATTCGTTTATTGAAAAACGGATGTCAAGCTTTCTTAGCTCATATCACGGATCTAAACAAAAATACGTCAGTTTTGAATGATATTTCTATTGTTAATAAATTCCCTGACGTATTCCCTGAAGAACTTCCTGGCCTACCCCAGAGCGTGAAATTGAATTTTGTATCGACCTTGAACCCGGTACAAAACCCATTTCCAAAGCCCCATATCGAATGGCTCCTATTGAACTTCAGGAGTTAAAGATCCAACTGGAGGAATTGTTAGACATTGGTTTTATTCGTCCTAGTACTTCTCCTTGGGGTGCTCCTGTTCTATCCGTGAAGAAGAAAGATGGAAGTATGCGACTTTGTATTGATTATCAGGAGTTGAATCATGTCACCATCAAAAATAAGTACCCATTGCCACGTATTGATGACCTGTTTGACCAGTTGCAAGGAGCACAATTCTTTTCAAAGATCGATCTTCGTTCTGGATATCATCAGCTGAAGGTTAGAACTGAGGATATTCTAAAGACGGCTTTCAAAACTCGGTACGGACATTATGAATTCCTAGTCATGTCCTTTGGATTGACTAATGCTCCTGCTGCCTTCATGGATATGATGAACCGGGTATTCAAGGAATATTTGGATCACTTTGTGGTCGTCTTTATTGATGACATCCTTATTTATTCCAAAAGCCGTGAAGATCATGAGCAACACTTGAGGCTGGTACTCCAAAAGCTTCGTGAATACAAGCTTTATGTCAAGTTAAAAAGTGTGAGTTCTGGTTGGAGGAGGTAGCATTCCTTGGGCACATAGTATCAAGTCGTGGAATATCTGTTGACCCGGCAAAGATTGAAGCTATTCAAAGCTGGGAGCAACCTAAATCAGTGACCGAAGTACGTAGCTTTCTTGGTTTAGCGGGTTATTATCGGAGATTCGTGGAAGGATTTTCTCGAATCGCTACTCCATTAACTCAGCTGACTCGAAAAGATACAAAGTTCTGTTGGAATGAAGAATGTGAGAAGAGTTTTCAAGAACTCAAGAGGAGACTCATTTCAGCACCTGTTCTAACAATACCATCTGGCTCGGAGGGATTTATCATCTACAGTGATGCTTCGAGCAAAGGGTTGGGATGCGTTCTCATGCAACATGGAAAAGTCATAGCCTATGCATCAAGACAACTCAAGGAATATGAGAGGAATTATCCTACTCATGATCTAGAGTTGGCAGCTGTTGTCTTTGCACTTAAAATTTGGAGGCATTACTTATATGGGGAGAAGGTGGAGATCTTTACGGATCATAAAAGCCTCAAATATTTCTTCACTCAAAAGGAACTCAACATGCGACAATGACGTTGGCTTGAACTGTTGAAAGATTGTGATCATACCATTCAATACCATCCTAGAAAAGCGAACGTGGTAGCTGACGCATTGAGTAGAAGATCATATGCAAGTACGAGTGCGATATTGTCAACACAAAGGCCCATTTTGTGTGACTTGCAAAGGATGGAGATAGAGTTAAAGACGCCAGGGACCTATGTGATGATGGCGAATATACGAGTAGAACCAACTTTAATCGATAAAGTTAAAGCTGCTCAAGCTACAGACCTGGAGCTGATGCGTATGAAAAAGAAAGTGCAAGAAGGTGCTATACCGGAAGCAAGAATCGATGAAGAAGGAATACTTCGAGTCAACTCCAGACTTTGTGTTCCTAACAACCCTGATTTAAAGTATGAAATCATGATGGAGGCGCACAACACACCGTTTGCAATCCATCCTAGAAGTACCAAAATGTATCATGATCTTCGTCATATATTTTGGTGGAGCAATATGAAGAGAGAGATAGCGTTGTTTATCTCAAGGTGTCTAACTTGTCAACGAGTCAAAGCGGAGCATCAAGTACCAAAAGGTCCATTGCAACCACTTGAAATTCTAGAATGGAAGTGGGAGCACATTACCATGGATTTCGTTACCGGTGTTCCTAAGGTTTCTCAATTTATAGATGCGATTTTGGTCATTGTTGATAGATTGACCAAGTCTGCTCATTTCTTACCGATACGAGAAACTTATACACTTGAACGTCTTGCTCGTATGTACATAAACGAGATTGTAAGACTGCATGGTATGCCAGTATCCATAGTTTCTGATCGAGACCCAAGATTCACTTCATGATTTTGGGTTAGTTTACAAAAAGCTATGGGCACAGATTTACGATTTAGTTCGGCATATCATCCTCAGACGGACGGATAATCAGAGAGGACTATTCAAACTCTAGAAGATTTATTAAGACTCTGTGTCCTTGACTTCAAGGGAAGTTGGGACAAGTTCTTACCATTGGTGGAGTTTTCCTACAACAACAGTTATCAAGCAAGTATTGGCATGGCTCCATTCGAAGCATTGTATGGAAGAAAATGTCATTCTCCAGTATGCTGTGATGAGGTGGGTGAAACAACATTGTTGGGACCGGAGTTGGTACGTATGACTACAGAAAAGATTCAAATGATCCGACAACGTATAAAAACCTCACAAGATTGACAAAAGAGTTATGCTGATCTTCATCGAAAGGACGTGGAATTTGATATAGGAGATCATGTGTTCTTACGTGTTGCTCCATGGAAAGGAGTTACGAGATTTGGAAAGAGAGGAAAGCTCAATCCTCTCGATTCATCGGTCCATTTTTAATCCTCGATCGAGTAGGAACTGTGGCTTATAAACTCGCTTTACCGCCAAGTATGTCTCATGTTCATAACGTTTTTCACATATCCATATTACGTAAATATGTGGAAAACCCGAACCACATTATTTAGTTAGAACCGGACGAAATAGCAGAAGATTTGACGTATGAAGAAGTTCATGTTCAAATCTGGATAAGAAGGAACATATTCTACGCTCCAAGGTTATACCTCAAGTCAAAGTTTTGTGGAGAAACCACGATGTTGAGGAAATGACTTGGGAGTTAGAATCTGAAATGAAATCAAGGTATCCTTACCTCTTCGACATACCAGGTACGTACCCTAATTTTGAGGGCGAAATTTCATAAGAATGGGAGGTTGTAAGACCCCAACTTTTATAAATAAAGATGAATTTTCTATAAATATCATTTTTAAATATTATGGAGTTAATTTGATATAATGTTATAGTTGTGGGTAATATTTATAAATTTTGCAAAGTACGCAAGTTGTTATATAATATTCGATTGGTTGGGGAATATTCGTTTTAACATGGAATATTCATACAACGGCACAATCATTGGTGAACCCCACAACGGAATTATTGTCGGATTGAGAAAACGACAAAAATATTCTATTAAAAATAACGGCAGAAGTTTTACCATTGATACTGTTGAACTACTCGGTAGTAAAAGTACAGTAACACGTGTGGTTGCATAGTAGCACGCGGTATTGATTATTAATGCTTATGTGAGAAGTCACTCAGTTTGATTCAATTATTGTCAGTTAATAATATGAATTATTTAGCGAAGTTTTGTTTTATTCGTATTATTAACGTAATAAAACAGAAACATCTTTTTATATAAAACAGAATACTTTATTAAAGTTATTCTATAAATAGAATATATTATATTTTATTTAAAAGATTTTTCTTTAAATATGGACCGTCAGATTAAAGTAATCAATCTAGACCGTTCATGGATTAGTTACTATGCATTCTATTTTTCTATAAATAGCAGCTCATTCCTTCATTATTTCTTACGAATTCACTGAACTCTAGAGAGAGAAACTATAGAGAGAAACTATAGAGAGAGAGAAGAAAAGTATTCTGCTACTTAACTACTTCCTTATTTTAGTTCTTCTTTAAAACGGTAAGTGTGACACCCCCAAATCCCGGTACTTCATTACCTCAAGATTTGGTGTTCACGTAATCAAAATATTCATTTCTAACTACCCAATCATAATAAAATTGAATAATAAAAGAAAACCTGCCCATACAGGATTAAACTTAAATAAAAAAAAAATCTCCCAGGTTATCCAACCTTTAACAACAATCATTCAAATGCGAAAAATTAAATAACTTCATTACAATCTTTAAATCAAATTCTGAAAGTAAACTATCAAAACTATTACAAGTCTTCAGTATTTATTCATCTTTCCTTTTCCCTTACTGGTGCTAGGTACGTCGCCCGTTTCAACTTTAGCTGTAAGAAATTTTACAAGCAAGAGTAAGCAAACAAGGCCCACTTGAGATAACAATAAGTAAATCTTTAAACTTTCACATCAATTGCCAATATTAGGCCCAATAGAACTGAACAATATATTCTATTAACTTTCTAAAAATTATAACATTCACTGAGGTCTAATGACCACGAATCATGTCCACAGTTATAAGTAATCTTTTAACTTTAACTTTAACAGTCATAAGACTATAAGGACTCCACGTACTTAGGGGGATCAACCCTTCGTACAATGTATTGTGCACAACCATTTCAACGCTAAGCGTAAACCTCTGTTAAAAGAGTTGTTCATCTCAGTATTTAGAATACAAGTCCGCACCAAAGTAAGTTTGGTTTGGATAAGCTTTCAAGGTAATTTGGAGTTCAACGGACATCAACTAAGGATTAGTTGAATACAAGATAATAACACTATGTTATTGAATGATCATACTGAATAAACATTTCGTTCTAAGTTCATGCTTTAGGAATAATCTAATAGCATAACAATTGAATAACTCATCATACCTTGCTTTGAACAACGTTAAGCTAAGGTTACATCTTAGAATTTAATATCAAGCATGCACAACAAATAATAACTTGAACGATAAACTAAAGGTACTTGCATGCTAATATAACAAGTTTAGAGTTAAGAAAACTTGCACAATTATAAAAGTAGAGTTAGAGAACTTGCATAAGTGTAACATAACAGTGAAAAGTAGCCTTGCTGAATAATAAAGTAGCAAAGGTTAGGGAACTTGCCTCGTGTGTAGGTTAAACAATTACTATTCACGTTCACCCCAAGTCCTACACATACCATATGCATTGACAATACACATTAGTTACACTAACATTACCTTTATGAGTTCCTTTATTACTCTTAGTATAGCTACTAACTAAGTTTAAGTTTAAACAACACCACATCTTTCATGAACATTACTTTTTAGCTTTATTACAACTACTTAAATGATCATGCTATTGCACCACATGTACATTAATAACTTAATACAACATCCTAATACATGTCCAACATGTTATCATTAAGTTATACTAATACCCAAAGGGTTGCACTTGCATTCGTGCATCCCGACGCCCTCCGATTGACTCCAAATACACAACAGTCCTAAATATGGCCATTTTGACTACTGTTACAGACCTCAAATTAAAAAACTTAAAGAATTAAAGTTGTAGGTCTACTCGTCCTCTTTCCGAATCATCTTTAATTACCTCAATCGGAGTTCGTATGAAAAAGTTATGACCGTTTTACTACAGGAGGTCAAAACTGCCCAACTAGGCCACTTTTCCGGCGCCGGGGCGCGGAACAGTGGCACTAGGGCGTGAGCTACGGCGCTGGGGCGCGAGCTTCAGCGCTGGGGCGCGAGCTACTGGCCCATTTTGGCGCTGGGGCGCGAAATTTGGCGCCAAGGCGCGAAATTTGGCGCTGGGGCGTGAATTTTGACGCTGGGGCGCCGAAACTCACAGAACCAACCCCGAAAGACAGAGCAAAGCTACTGTCTAATTTATTTTTAACAACCAATGGCATCTAACACATGTATAACTTCATGAAAATTACACATAAAAGTTAACAATATCCATATACCAATTACCAACCACTAATTAACAATATCATAGGCTAATTCTTTGAAACACTGTTATTAGATCAAAACTCCATGGTTGACAAATAAAAATACAGTGAACTGAAATTCTACTGTTATCAACCAAATTTGATTCTTTTGAAATACAAGTATGCCAACATATAAATCAATTCACATGTGTAGTTCAATTTCTCAGTATTAGTTCACAATTTGCATAATCACATACCAATTTTGTTATTTTGCAAATATACTATTCATACATGTTTTTCACTGTGAAAACCAATTTCTTAGTGACGTAATTTAGCATACCATCATATTTATATATTAAACATACAATTATATATAAATACTGACAATTGAATAACGGTTTATATATAAACACGTAATTACCTAACCAATTATACCAACATAGCTTTTACATAAATTTTGGTAAAACTCTTATACACAGTGAAAAACCAGAAAACAGAGACTACCAAGTTCATAGGAAAATGGCTTAAAATATATCTACGTACATACATTAAGGTTTTAGGAACCTACCTTTTTGTTGCTCTAGAAAACTTGTCAATCAAAACTTGTTTTGGACAATCTTGCACTTGGTTTCTTCTCAAACTCTCTGACCTTTTCCTTTCTCTTTTCTTACTTCTCTCAATAATAAACTAGGTACTAACAATGAGCGTAAACCAAAACTGATATACGTAGAATAAAACTGATATGGCAATAATAAGCCTACTTATTATTATCAGTTACCAAACATATAACGTATAATCTTATAAATATATATTTTATTTATATACTTGTTTTATTTATTTTATTAATAATTTAAAAATCAAAAGAAATCTAAAAGCCATAGGCTTTGTTTGGCAACCATTAAAAATTAAATGATTAATATACTTACACCTTGTTTGGCAAAAACTAAATTAAAATTACTAATTTATCTTAATAACTCCTTTATAGCAAGGTTATTAGTAACACTTTTATTCAATTAATAAATCAATTAAAACATTAATCTATTAAATTACTTTAGCACATAATTTAATATCACATAACTATAATTTCTTTTATAATTATAATTTTATTTAACCAACTAATATTTTAAATTACAATTTCCCATTTAAAATATTATAATTTATTTAAAATCACTATAAGCTCTCTAGCTTACTTATTAAATTAAATTATTATATAATCTCATAACAATTAATTTTTCTTGGCTCCTTAATTATTTATTCAACAAATAACTAACTATACAACATCAACTCAAATTGAACAATTATTTATTTAATAATAAACATATCCATTAAATATTTATATAAATCAATAAATATTTAATATTATACTTTAAAATTCTGGAATGTTACATCATTCCCTCCTTACAAGGATTCTGTCCTCAGAATCACAACTCAATTAAATCATTCGTTACATTCTTCCCTACTTACAAAGATTCTGTCCCCGGAATCGAAGACACAGATTAAACAAATGACTCAGGGTACTCTTTCAACATTTTCTCTTCGAGTTCCTACGTAGCTTCTTCAGCGTTGTGGTTCCTCCAAATCACCTTCACAGAAGATATCACTTTATTCCTGAGCACTTGTTCTTTCCTGTCGACTATCTGGATAGGAACCTCTTCATAAGACAAATCTTTCTCGAACTGCAACGGTTCGTACTCGATCACATATTTGTAGTCGGGTTTATATGGTCATAACACCGAAATGTGAAAAACATTATGAATATTTTCTAACTCTGGAGGTAGAGCTACCTCGTAAGCCACTTCTCCTACTCTTCGCAGCACTTCAAAGGGTCCAATAAATCTCGGGCTTAGCTTTCTCTTTTTACCGAAACGAAATTTTCCCTTCCAAGGAGAAACTTTTAGGAATACATAGCTTCCTACGTCAAATGCACGATCTTGCCTGTGTTGATCAGCATACTTCTTCTGTCGGTCTTGAGCTGCTACCAATCTTATCCTGATGAGTTTGATAACCTCAGCAGTTTATTGCACCAATTCTGGTCCTAACAGTTGACGTTCACCAACTTCATCCCAGTACAGTGGAGTTCTGCACTTTCTGTCGTATAACGCTTCGTAAGGCGGCATGCCGATGCTCGCGTGATAACTATTATTGTAGGCAAATTCCACCAACGGTAATTGCTCTTCCCAACTTCCTTTGAAATCCATGACGCATGCTCTCAACATATCTTCTAATGTCTGGATCGTTCGTTCGCTTTGGCCATCTGTTTGCGGATGATATGCCGTACTCATTCACAACTGTGTTCCCATACATTCTTGTAGTCTGTTCCAGAAGTTTGATGTGAACCTCGGATCTCTGTCTGACACAATTGACACTGTAACTCCATGTCTTGCAACGATCTCTTTAATATATAGTTTTACCAGCTGATCAAGATTGAATCTAATCTTTATTGGCAAAAAGTGTGCAGATTTTGTCAGTCTGTCTACTATTACCCAAATCGCATCGTATCCTTTCTGAGTAGTTAGAAGACCCACCACAAAATCCATCGTGATATGTTCCCACTTCCATTCCGGTATTTCCAACGGTTGAAGTAATCCGCTGGGTCTTTAATGTTCAGCTTTTACTCTTTGACATGTCAAACATTTAGCCACGCATTCTGCAACATCCCTTTTCATATTCGGCCACCAAAAATGTCGGCGTAAATCTTGATACATTTCCATGCTTCCTGGATGAATCGAATATCTTGAGCTATGAGCTTCGGCCAGGATTTCGTTTTTTAGTTCTGGTGTTGTTGGAACCCAGATTCTTCCCTCGTACCATAGTAATCCTTCGGTATTGACCTTGTATTTCGTATTATTACCATCAACCATATTCTCTTTTATCTTTCCACATTCTTCATCTTGTAACTGAGCGTTTTTCACCTTGTCCAGTAAAGTTGGACCTGCTTCTAGATGAAATAGTCGTTCGTCGGTTTCCTGTGGAAATTTGATTTCCAGTTCTAACTTTGTCATTGCTGAAATGAGCTCCTCCTGAGTTGTTATCAGCATTAATTTTTCCCGACCTTTCCTGCTTAAAGCATCTGTAACCACATTCGCTTTGCCCGGATGATAAAAGATCTCACAATCGTAATCCTTTATCAATTCCATCCATCTCCTCTGACGCATGTTCAGGTCCTTCTGATTGAAAATATACTTCAGACTTTTGTGGTCTGTGTAGATCTCACATTTCTCTCCATACAGATAATGTCTCCATATCTTGAGAGCAAATACCACTGCAGCAAATTCTAAATCATGAGTCGGGTAACCTTTCTCGTAATCCTTCAGTTGTCTTGATGCATAGGCAATAACTTTGCAGTTCTGCATAAGAACACAACCCAACCCTTTGTGTGAGGCATCACTATACACCACAAAATTTCCTGTATTATCCGGCAGGGTTAACACAGGTGCCATACTTAGCTTCTTCTTCAAATCTTGGAAGCTCTCTTCACATTTCTCCGTCCACACAAATTTTACAGCTTTCCTTGTTAAATTTGTTAGCGGAGTGGCGTCGGGATGCACGAATGCAAGTGCAACCCTTTGGGTATTAGTATAACTTAATGATAACATGTTGGACATGTATTAGGATGTTGTATCAAGTTGTTAATGTACATGTGGTGCAATGGCATGATCATTTAAGTAGTTGTAATAAAGCTAAAAAGTAATGTTCATGAAAGATGTGGTGTTGTTTAAACTTAAACTTAGTTAGTAGCTATACTAAGAGTAATAAAGGAACTCATAAAGGTAATGTTAATGTAACTAATGTGTATTGTCAATGCATATGGTATGTGTAGGACTTGGGGTAAACGTGAATAGTAATTGTTTAACCTACACACGAGGTAAGTTCCCTAACCTTTGCTACTTTATTATTCAGCAAGGCTACTTTTCACTGTTATGTTACACTTATGCAAGTTCTCTAACTCTACTTTTATAATTGTGCAAGTTTTCTTAACTCTAAACTTGTTATATTAGCATGCAAGTACCTTTAGTTTATCGTTCAATTTATTATTTGTTGTGCATGCTTGATATTAAATTCTAAGATGTAACCTTAGCTTAACGTTGTTCAAAGCAAGGTATGATGAGTTATTCAATTGTTATGCTATTAGATTATTCCTAAAGCATGAACTTAGAACGAAATGTTTATTCAGTATGATCATTCAATAACATAGTGTTATTATCTTGTATTCAACTAATCCTTAGTTGATGTCCGTTGAACTCCAAATTACCTTGAAAGCTTATCCAAACCAAACTTACTTTGGTGCGGACTTGTATTATAAATACTAAGATGAACAACTCTTTTAACAGAGGTTTACGCTTAGCGTTGAAATGGTTGTGCACAATACATTGTACGAAGGGTTGATCCCCCTAAGTACGTGGAGTCCTTATAGTCTTATGACTGTTAAAGTTAAAGTTGAAAGATTACTTATAACTGTGGACATGATTCGTGGTCATTAGACCCTCAGTGAATGTTATAATTTTCAGAAAGTTAATAGAATATATTGTTCAGTTCTATTGGGCCTAATATTGGCAATTGATGTGAAAGTTTAAAGATTTACTTATTGTTATCTCAAGTGGGCCTTGTTTGCTCACTCTTGCCTGTAAAATTTCTTACAGCTAAAGTTGAAACGGGCGACGTACCTAGCACCAGTAAGGGAAAAGGAAAGATGAATAAATACTGAAGACTAGTAATAGTTTTAATAGTTTACTTTCAGAATTTGATTTAAAGATTGTAATGAAGTTATTTAATTTTTCGCATTTGAATGATTGTTGTTAAAGGTTGGATAACCTGGGAGATTTTTTTTTTATTTAAGTTTAATCCTGTATGGGCAGGTTTTCTTTTATTATTCAATTCTATTATGATTGGGTAGTTAGAAATGAATGTTTTGATTACGTGAACACCAAATCTTGAGGTAATGAAGTACCGAGATTTGGGGGTGTCACAGTAAGGGGTGTTATTCTTTCTTATTCATGAAGAGAACTGTTGTTATTCCATTTCTTATTATTCTGTTTGAATAACCTGTATACGCGGTCTACCCAATACTTGGTGACATTCTTCTATTATTCTGTTGGAACATCATGTCTGTGTATTTTACACCGGACCTGGTTCCGTCTTTATTATTATTATTCTGTTGGAACATCCTGTCTGTGTGTTTTACACCGGACCTGGTTCCGTCTTTATTATTATTCTGTTGGAACATCCTGTTTGTGTGTTTTACACCGGACCTGGTTCCGTCTTTATTATTATTCTGTTGGAATATCCTGTCTGTGCCTTTTACGCCGGACTTGGTTCCATTATTTATTATTCTGTTGGAATAACCTATCTGTGCGGTCTATCGCATGCATGGTGATTTCTTTTGCTATTCCATTCTTTATTATACTCAGTTAGTTAAGTTTTGACTTCTATACTCCATGAAATTTGTGGAATATCCTTGATAATTGTGCTTCATTCAGTGTCTTTTCATGTAATTATTCTTCTGAGCATTCTTAAACTTTTACTCCACAAAGCAGTATCATGCTGACAATTTGGACGTTATTGATTCCTGGATAAATTAATTCTTGAACTTGTTTTATTGAATTCTTATATCATTGTCATCATCCTCATGTTTATAAAATGTTGAAAATCATATGTGGCCTGTAGTGCATAGATGGACTTGGTATGTGTAACGACCCCAAAATCAATACAATTTAAATCCCGACTTCGGTCGTTAACCATACATTCAACCTCTAAATAATACATCATTATTCGATGTTAAACTTAATAAAATTGCGAAATATTTAAAACTTTTATACATTTCCTTCTTTCTTGCCCTGAATCGCAACCATTACATTACATCTCTTTGATTCAATCTTATATCATGAATCGTTACAACAAAATGACTATACAAAGTCTTACATCATAACTAAATATCCATATACATTGGATAGCTCAACTTACAATTTAACAACATATTACGTTCAAAATATGAAAATACATTTCTCATAAAACATAAGTAATCTTCGTGAATATAGATCTCTATAACTCACTTAGCACATATCTTGACAGCCCAGCAAAGTCTAACAGTTTTCATGCATCACATAGCACATAATAACATGCTCGACATACATCTCATTAAAGTAACATGGCATACATGCTTTTAATTCATATAACAAATATAAAGATTGAGTTCCTTACTCAATCATCATTACTTAGCCAAAACAATGCAGTCATATATTGACTTTAACATTTCATGATTTCAACATGCATAACATATCATGCAATTTAAAATAATTCATCAAGTCCACGTAGAAAATAGGAACCGAAAGACTTGCCTTGATCGTTGTTTACCAATAACAGTTTAACAGCTTACAGTTATCTGCACTTCACGTGCCCTACACAATTATATATTCATACACATCAACTATTAGTCACATAACAACACATAGTAATTGTAATGTAAACTCTACTCCACATCTCATAATCTTTCCTATTAATTAGCACACAATGTTCAATTATATTGTGTTAACTTTCAACTTATATCTCACTATATTTCATATTCGCAGTTTATTCAAGTGCTTAAGTCTTGCTAGGACTACTTATTGGTTTTATATTAAACCCATTCCATATCTTATAATATCCATTTCAATTGAATTGAAACACTTTTTAAGTTCAATAACACTTGGCACGGCGTTTCGACGTTCATTCGTCACACTCCCGATTTGTCTCTCTTGTGTAAGCTTACTATGCTTCTATAACTCATCTAATACATCATGTATTAATGTTAAGCATCATTATAATTACTAATATTCATATTTTATAACTTAGGACATCATCTTTTATGGTCAAGAGCACTACACATGCATAGGTGCATGCCCGACACCCTCCGATTGCCTCCGAAAACACAATAGTCCTACAGATTACCATTTTGACCCATCCTAATGACCTCAAATTGAAAACCTTAAAGAACAAAAGTTGTAGGTCTGCTCGTCTTCTTTCCGTATCATCTTGAATCACCTCAATCGGAGTTCGTATGAGGAAGTTATGGCTATTTTACTACAGGAGATTAAAACTGTCCAAGTCTGACCACAAATCCGGCGCTGGGGCGCGGATCAGTGGCGCCGGGGCGCGAGTACCATCTCCGGGGCGCGAGTTACAGCGCTGGGGCACGAGCTCTAGCGTTGGGGCGCGAATTATAAGCTAGCCAGTGGCGCTGGGTCGCGAAATTTGGCGTTGGGGCTCAAATTTTGGCGCTGGGGCGCCGAAACTTGCAGAACCCAACCACGAACTTAATTTCTAACACTAATTAACATCCATAACTTCATCGCAAACTACACATAAACGTTTAACAATCATCCATATAACAATTACCAACAATTAAACAACTACTTTAGAAAACTTCATTATTTGAAAACACTGTTTTTAAGAAAAACTCCATTGTTAACGTTGTTTAACACTGTAATATCAATAATAACCCAAACTTGATTAATTTAAAGTACGATTCTCTGAAATTCATACCCAATTAACATACATAAGCTTCAATTTCACAATTAGCATACGATAAAATACTAATTTTGTTATACTCTAAAACATGTTCATGTTCATCCTCATGTCCACTGTAAAACTAATTTCTTCTTTCTCTTTGAACGTATTTTAGCATACAACATATATATACATTCATGCTAGTATAACCATTAAAATTATAAATACACATAATTTCCTAACCAATTATAAAATCATGGTTTTGCAGAAAGTTTGTAAAGAATTTTATGTTACCGTCAAATTCAAAAACACAGAGACTTAGAGATTATAACGTAAAACATATATGTTAAGGTTATGTAACATACCTTTTGTTGCTTAAGAAATCCTTGTTAAACACTGAGAATTTGTTTTGGTGGCTTTGGAATCACAGACTTGACTTTCTCTCAAACTCTCTCAAACTTTATGAAACTTTTCTTTCTTCTTCCCTTTTCTCTCTTAGGCTTTAGCCAAATAGATTAGATGTAACTAAAATAAACTAACGTATCTTTTCAAAAGTTTTAAAACTGACGCCACTAATGGCATTATTAAAACAGCGGTTACCACAAATTATTATACATTATTTATATTTTCTTTATTTAATTTATATTATTAATAAATCAAATTTAAAATTCCAAAAGTCATAAGGCTCCGTTTGGCAAAACGCTTTAAAATTAAAGACTTAATATATATTTAAGGCTTGTTTGGCAAAATAAATTAAAACTACTTTAATTTATTTTAATAACCACTTATAATAAAGTTATTTGTCACACTTCTAATTAATTAAGTTTTCATACTTAATTTAATTAATTCTAATAACAATTCATTGCATAATATAATAATTTATTTAATCATTATAACTTTCTAACTTAATTATTAAATTAGAATACTATCTCAGAATTTCCTTAACTCATTAATTATTTATTAAATAATTAATTAATCAACTCAAATCAAAACAAACAAACATTTATTCACGATAAATACATCCATTAAATATTTATATAATTCAATAAATATTTAAATATTATAATAAAAATCTGGATTGTTACATCATTCCCTCCTTACAAGGATTCTGTCCTCAGAATCACAACTCAAGCCACTCATTCGTTACAATCTTTCCTACTTACAAAGATTCTGTCCCTAGAATCGAAGACACAAATTACACAAATAACTAAGAGAAATCTTTCATCATTTTATCTAAATATAGATTTTATATTTCCTACTACATTCATTACCTAACAAATTCTAGGTTTCATTTCATAACTTTCATTTGAACTCAATTATATTTTGAGTATTATATATCTTTTAACTCATTCATTTCCTTTTCTAAGGATCGCTATCATCAATACTCGGGATATTACATTCACTCTTTCCTCTAAGAATTTCGTCCTCGAAATTTTATCAATTAATATTTATTCATTCCATCTATCAAAGTAGATTTTACGTTAATACTATATTCATTCCTTAGGTTCTATAACCACTTCTTCCACAAAGATCATTCTACAATTATTAACTTTTTTATTAAAAGTTTCACAAATTTCTTTGATAACTCATCCCTTTCTCATTTCAAAATCTCTTTTCTCACTTAATCAACACATTCATCATTTAGTGTTGCATTCTACGACTTACTTCTTTCTAAGGAATATTTTCCTTTTTCACTTCCATCTTGCAGAATAACAAGAATCTTCCACAATTGCTCAATAATTGGGAAGTAGTTTGAATAACTCAGGAATTTTAAAAGATTCTAAATCATGCTGAGGGTCATAAGACCACGAACTATGTCCACAGTTGCAAGTAATCTTTCAACTTCAACTTTAACAGTCATAAGACTATAAGGACCCCCGTACTTAGGTTGTTAAGCCCTTCGTACGATGTATTGTGCACAAACATTTAAACGCTATGCATATGTCCATAGTTATAAGTAATCTTTCAACTTAAACTTTAACAGTCATAAGACTATAGGGACTCCTCGTACTTAGGGTGATCAGCCCTTCGTACAATATATTGTGCACAAACATCTCAACGCCTCCGCGTAATCCCCTATAAAAGGGTTGTTCATCTCAGCTTTTCAACATCTGAATCCGCACCAAAACAATTTGATTTGGCATAACCTCTCAAGAAACTCTTGAATTTCATGAACATCTTTCAATATTTGTCTAGCTGAATCAAATAGCATAGACCTCTACAATAACTCGGACATTAACCGAAATATACATATACATACATACATATGTATTCTCATATCTTAAAGAAATCTCAAAAATCTTTTTATGACGTCATGATACCGCACTGTATTTACAGTCCGTTGAGGATTCCGTCATTTGGTGACTTTATCATACTACATCATACCATAGTGGGCTGACGATCCTTAGATCACATCCAACACTAGGTAATACTGCATTGATGACTCCATCGTTTTTATCATCTTTGCACCAGGTTACATGATGCATTAATGATATAAAATATATTTTGATATATTACAAATCATTTTTATCTAGCCGAAGTAATTAGCATAGACATACGAATAATAGTATTTATTGTTAAAACTCATTGGTTCCATCATTTGATCCAATGTTTTTTAATAAAATAAAAGTGTAAACATCAGCACGAAGTCAATAAATTTCGAAAGTCTAACATAGCTAGTAGATTTAGAATACTTATGCTTCCACCATCAACTCCACTTTCTATAATGATCCAATGCTTAATAGGTCTATCTATTCCTATCATCCTCAATACTCCATTCACACTTAATTATACCCTAGTTCATCAAACTTATCACACGTTATGAGTTCAAGAACTTGCCACAATTATATGAGTTTAAGAACTTATCCTAGTCAGACCATAGGTGTCCATTCGCTGAGGGGTTCAAAAATATACCATATAATTATGAGTCACGAACCTACCATAAGTATGAGTTTTAAGAACTCGCACTTAACCTTATAATATTCTCTAACTATACTCTACATATCTGTTATACACATGAGAAAAGAATCACCTTCTCAACAGGCATATAGCAAATAGCGCGACACAAACATTCCAATGATTATCAATGTGATAAACTTAGTGCAAGCACAAAACCCTCGCCCATACAAAGATTTATACAACTCAGCCATCATAGGAGTCCTCAATTGAAATCCCACCTAACTCTATCTTGCTCTTAACTTGCTCTTTGCTCGATACGAATTTCTCGTATCACATTATCTCTAACTCCCCGCGAGTTATCTCGTACTATTTCATAGTACACCATCTTCATAGCATTAAGCTATAATCATTCAAACATTACAGACCATCTTTCTTTTATAACTTAAACAGATCACGTCGTGACCATATTCTATAATCATCTCTCTTAAAATTCTTTTGTTAACTTGTGATCGTTTTGTTTTACGATCCTCATTCTTTCCTTTTTTCATCATTTACGACATTATTCGTTATCTTGGCTATTAGAGTTAGGAAACTCCCATTTCTTATCTTTATATCTTCAAGATTCTTCTTTGAATCTTCTTGTTTATATAACAATTCTTCCTTTAAGAATTCTAACTTCAGTTACATCGCTCAAAATTTCATTCGAGTTCTACACTTTCATCATACGTATCTATTTCTACACTTGGTACACCTCAAGTCTCTAACAGTTTCAACATGGTACGCTGAGTGGTTTCCCACAAACAACCAACAAACTAGGTTCCGAGTTGCTAGTTCGTATATACCTCCGCTCCATGAAGGAATCGTTTAGCCCAGATATCATACATTAACTATTAAAGAGTACAATTGTACCACACTTAGACATAACTCTCTATTCATAACTTCTTTATCACTCTTCTTATAGACACTGTCTATTTATTATCACATTACATCCTTATTATTGGAGTTGGGTAACCCCACATTCATATTCCTTATAACTCTGCGAGATTCTTCTTTGAATCCTTTCACGCAAGTTTTAATCCCTTATTGTTCAAACTCTATTTGAGCTTATTCGTTAATTATCTTCACCTCTCTTCTCTAAGGTTATAGCCTACGGTACTCCTATCTAAGGTTTACAACCTACAGCTCTGATACCAACTGTAACGACCCCAAAATCAATACAATTTAAATCCCGACTTCGGTCGTTAACCATACATTTAACCTCTAAATAATACATCATTATTCGATGTTAAACTTAATAAAATTGCGGAATATTTAAAACTTTTATACATTTCCTTCTTTCTTGCCCTGAATTGCAACCATTACATTACATCTCTTTGATTCAATCTTATATTATGAATCGTTACAACAAAATGACTATACAAAGTCTTACATCATAACTAAATATCCATATACATTGGATAGCTCAACTTACAATTTAACAACATATTACGTTCAAAATATGAAAATACATTTCTCATAAAATATAAGTAATCTTCGTGAATATAGATCTCTATAACTCACTTAGCACATATCTTTACCTTAAAATCTTGACCTGCAAAAGTGGTTATTTGCAAGAGTGAGCTCGACAGCCCAGCAAAGTCTAACAGTTTTCATGCATCACATAGCACATAATAACATGCTCGACATACATCTCATTAAAGTAACATGGCATACATGCTTTTAATTCATATAACAAATATAAAGATTGAGTTCCTTACTCAATCATCATTACTTAGCCAAAATAATGCAGTCATATATTGACTTTAACATTTCATGATTTCAACATGCATAACATATCATGTAATTTAAAACAATTCATCAAGTCCACGTAGAAAATAGGAACCGAAAGACTTACCTTGATCGTTGTTTACCAATAACAGTTTAACAGCTTACCGTTATCTGCACTTCACGTGCCCTACACAATTATATATTCATACACATCAACTATTAGTCACATAATAACACATAGTAATTGTAATGTAAACTCTACTCCACATCTCATAATCTTTCCTATTAATTAGCACACAATGTTCAATTATATTGTGTTAACTTTCAACTTATATCTCACTATATTTCATATTCGCAGTTTATTCAAGTGCTTAAGTCTTGCTAGGACTACTTATTGATTTTATATTAAACCCATTCCATATCTTATAATATTCATTTCAATTGAATTGAAACACTTTTTAAGTTCATTAACACTTGGCACGGCGTTTCGACGTTCATTCGTCACACGCCCGATTTGCCTCTCTTGTGTAAGCTTACTATGCTTCTATAACTCATCTAATACATCATGTATTAATGTTAAGCATCATTATAATTACTAATATTCATGTTTTATAACTTAGAACATCATCTTTTATGGTCAAGAGCACTACACATGCATATGTGCATGCCCGACACCCTACGATTGCCTTTGAAAACACAATAGTCCTAAAGATTACCATTTTGACCCATCTTAATGGCCACAAATTGAAAAACTTAAAGAACAAAAGTTGTAGGTCTGCTCGTCGTCTTTCCGTATCATCTTGAATCACCTCAATCGGAGTTCGTATGAGGAAGTTATGGCTATTTTACTACAGGAGATTAAAACTGTCCAAGTCTGACCACAAATCCGGCGCTGGGGCGCGGATCAGTGGCGCCGAGGCGTGAGTACCATCGCCGGGGCGCGAGTTACAGCGCTGGGGCACGAGCTCTAGCGCTGGGGCGCAAATTATAAGCTAGCCAGTGGCGCTGGGTCGCGAAATTTGGCGTTGGGGCTCAAATTTTGGCGCTGGGGCGCCGAAACTTGCAGAACCCAGCCACGAACTTAATTTCTAACACTAATTAACATCCATAACTTCATCGCAAACTACACATAAATGTTTAACAATCATCCATATAACAATTACCAACAATTAAACAACTACTTTAGAAAACTTCATTATTTGAAAACACTGTTTTTAAGAAAAACTCCATTGTTAACGTTGTTTAACACTGTAATATCAATAATAACCCAAACTTGATTAATTTAAAGTACGATTCTCTGAAATTCATACCCAATTAACATACATAAGCTTCAATTTCACAATTAGCATACGATAAAATACTAATTTTGTTATACTCCAAAACATGTTCATGTTCATCCTCATGTCCACTGTAAAACTAATTTCTTCTTTCTCTTTGAACGTATTTTACCATACAACATATATATACATTTATGCTAGTATAACCATTAAAATTATAAATACACATAATTTCCTAACCAATTATAAAATCATGGTTTTAAAGAAAGTTTGTAAAGAATTTTATGTTACCGTCAAATTCAAAAATACAGAGACTTAGAGATTATAACGTAAAACATATATGTTAAGGTTATGTAACATACCTTTTGTTGCTTAAGAAATCCTTGTTAAACACTAAGAATTTGTTTTGGTGGCTTTGGAATCACAGACTTGACTTTCTCTCAAACTCTCTCAAACTTTATGAAACTTTTCTTTCTTCTTCCCTTTTCTCTCTTAGGCTTTAGCCAAATAGATTAGATGTAACTAAAATAAACTAACGTATCTTTTCAAAAGTTTTAAAACTGACGCCACTAATGGCATTATTAAAACAGCGGTTACCACAAATTATTATACATTATTTATACTTTCTTTATTTAATTTATATTATTAATAAATCAAATTTAAAATTCCAAAAGCCATAAGGCTCCGTTTGGCAAAACGCTTTAAAATTAAAGACTTAATATATATTTAAGGCTTGTTTGGCAAAATAAATTAAAACTACTTTAATTTATTTTAATAACCATTTATAATAAAGTTATTTGTCACACTTCTAATTAATTAAGTTTTCATACTTAATTTAATTAATTCTAATAACAATTCATTGCATAATATAATAATTTATTTAATCATTATAACTTTCTAACTTAATTATTAAATTAGAATACTATCTCAGAATTTCCTTAACTCATTAATTATTTATTAAATAATTAATTAATCAACTCAAATCAAAACAAACAAACATTTATTCACGATAAATACATCCATTAAATATTTATATAATTCAATAAATATTTAAATATTATAATAAAAATCTGGATTGTTACAGTATGATTATGATCAGGGATTATTCGGTATAATCATGACCGTAATGTTACAAATAATGTGGTAAAAGTCCTCATTGACCCGTAGTGCATTGATGGACAGTTGTTGACATGATCATGGACATTAATGAATACACGAATATCCTTGGCCGTAGTGTAGGGGTGATTTGATGATGTGGATTATTTTGTTAAGCTGAGTCCCAGCGATACCAGTGTTGAAAAACCTTTTAAATCATAGAAGATAGTAGATTTTATTCTCTACTTGACTCTTTTAATGGATTGCTTGTTCCGCTGCAGTTAAACTTGATGTTCGTTATATTTTATCAGTTTAACACTGTTGAAGGCTAATGATAATTTATTCTGCATTATCTTAGTCATAATATTTCTTACTGGGCTAGTTGAGCTCACCCTGTCTTTCACTGTTCTCTTCAGGAAATGAGAATATAGCTGGGACGAGTCGGAGAACGGAGTGATAGACCAGATGATAGTATTAGTAGTCCTCACTATTCTATTAAATAGTGTGACAATAATTGTAATGAGGACTCCTTTTGAGTTTGTATAGTCCCTAGTAGACAATAATTATATTCAAACTCACAGTTATGTTTTATCGTTTTGTACACGATAGTTGTATTAGTAAGTTGTATTTGTATTCTGTACCATGTATCTGACGACCCAAGATGGGTGATGTATACCTAATTTTGGGGGCGTCACAATCAGAGTAAATATTTATTCATGAAATTCACGGTTCTTACATCCTCCCCCCTTATAAAAATTCCGTCCTCAGAATTGGTACAAGGTTACACAAATAGATGGGGATAGTCCTTTCGCATCCTATCTTTAAATTCCCACGTGGCCTCCTCGACGTCGTGGTTTCGCCAAAGTACTTTCACAGAAGATATAGTTTTATTTCTTATTGTCTGCTCTTTCCTATCAAATATTTGAACAGGAATTTCTTCATACGCCATATTCTTCTCCACTTGAATGGGCTCGTAGGAAATCACGAGTACAACAGGTGATCAACCTAAAGTACCCTACGTTATGCATATCGTTTTATCGTACTCAAGTGCGCACGTTGGTCTCCCGACAAATATAGTTTCCCCTTCAAAGAAGGTTGTTCATCTCAGTCAATACTAGATTCTGTACTAATCAATTGGTTTGGATCGCTTTCAAATTACAATTTAGGTCTAGCCGAATCAAATGGCATAGACCGCTTTTTAAATGTATATAAGAACAATTATAAGTTCAATACTTGAAATCAAATTTCAAGGAATATATATAACTCTATTCTAACTATGAAGCCTTATGTCATAAGACAAGAATCATACTTTCAATTGTTTACTTGTACAACCAATAAAAGTACAAGCTCAAGTAATGCTCAATAAAGAGTAGGGTTCGAGTACTTGCATCAAAAAAATAAGGTTTGGATACTTGCATAATATTCAAGTCGTGTAAGTTAGAAAACTTGTGTAATCATAGATTCCTTGTATAAAGTAAATGCATAGGTTAGGATACTTGCCTCAAGCGTAGTTTACCAAAATACAGCTTATCGATACTTTTCGAACCCTATTATAACATAATTACGTATATAGGATATCCATTAGCTATATACATCCGATACACAAACTTGATATATAAGTTTGTCATACACATATAATTCTAACTTAACCGTATAATCTTATACGTAAGTCATTACGTACTTTATATACACATAACACAAAGTCAGTTTATAAGAAACTATGAAATCAAATAACATAGCTCGTGAATATCTTTCGGACTTAACATTTGAAAATTTATAGCCACTGATTAAATATTTGATTCTATTGTTTAACATGCTTCTTGACACATTGGATAAGGTACTTATCATGTATTACAGGTTAAGGTAACAACATAAGCATGCATCAAATCTCAGTTCACAAACAGAAAGCATACTTCACTGCAAGGTGGCGCGGCCGCGCTTGATTTGAACTAGGGAGTGGCGCGGTCGCGCTGCTCCTAGTTCAAATCAGAGCTGATAAACAGAAGCTTGGCCAAACTTGCACACCCATATACATTTATGATGTCACTTGCAGAATCATACATGTCATGATGTTTATGATTAGGTTTGGTCTCTTCTATGGCCATTCCAAGATTCTTTTAATGTTATGGTTTTGTTTTTAGAAAAATTTCTATTTCGACAAGGCTAAATGGAACCAATTTTCAATAGGCTACTCATGTTTAGCCATTATACCACATAATGAGGTTAGTAAACCATAAATATACATACTCAAGTTATTCTACCCATGTATTCCAAATTAACATAGTTTTACTTCTTTAGAATTCATTTGAAACTATGATTGGCTAGTTCATAAAATACTTGACTAGATGGATGCACATATCAATCATGTCTAGATGTATACAATGTCTTATCATGATGGTCCAAAAGTCCAGAGTACCAATAGGGTATTTCCCAACAAAGTTGGTTTTCAATTTCAACATCTTTCTCAAAAATCTCACGTTAAACCAACTAAGCATGCAAGGAAACTTTGAACCCACATTTTATACACATGTATATATATAACTAAGTCACATAAGTATGCTCAAGGTTCTGAATTCTGTGATATCTCCAAATTTGGGTACTTCATTCTCACAGAATTTGGTGCTCACTATCAAAATAATTACATCTAACTACCCGTAATAAAGGATAAAAATATCAATTAATTTAAGCAATAATCTTTCCCATTAAAGGGTTACATCATCTCATAAACAATCACAGGTAAACTAACTTTAAATTATTACATAAGTTTGAGAAATACATCATAAAATAAAACAAGTCTTATAACATAATTCATTTAAATAAATTCTCATAAATCTTCAACACTTAGACATCTTGCCCTTTTCTTTGCTAGTAAATGGCTCATCGACTCTTTCAACTTTAGCTACAGTGTTAATTGCAAGAGTGAACAAACAATTACTTACTGATATAAAGAGTAGTAATGACAACAACATGTGAGTGAGCAACGAATGCTGAACAATAATGAACTTGTTCTACGAATAAAAAATAGAAAACAAGTTCGAACTTTAATGTCCGAGGGTCTTCAGACCACGAACTATGTCCCCGATGATTAGGTATTACTACCCCAACCTTAACAGTCATTTAGACTATACAAACCCTGCTTAACGTACTTAGGGGGATCAACCCTTTGTACTATGTATTGTGCATAAACATCTAAACGTTACACGTACAAAATCCCCTATTTTAGGGTTGTTCGTCTCAGTTTGAATTTAGAATTTCTGCACTAAAGAAAGTTTAGCTCGGAACTAACTTATTAGTGATTTTAGAATTTTAGAACACTATTCCATAATAGACTAGTTCAATCAATAAGAGTTTGCTTACTACTTGAAAGTTTAATACAACAATATAGAATTAAACAAGGTTATCAAGGTCAAAGATCGAATAACAACAATATATAATTGAGTAAACATGATATACATGCAAAGTGCTATATTCAAAAGAGTTAGAACAATCTCCTTTGAATCGATGTATTAGAACAATATATGCTTTGAATAATATTAAGAAAAGTGAAACTTGCACGATGTAACGAATAAGGTTACAAGAGCTTGTACAATCATACACAAGATAGCTTAGTTTTACTCAACTTTAACATAGAATTTAGAAACTTGTGCAATGATAATTTAGGAATAGAAAGCTTGCATTCTTATAAAGAGAATGAAGTTAAGAAACTTGCCTTGTATGTAAGCTACACAAGTAATAATATTCGCCAATTACCCTACATATATCATTGAAATCGCAATAACAATTAGTTGTATGAATATAAGCTTTAGGGGTTTAAACCACCATTTAAGTCATAACCTTCTCTTAACGTCTAATCATGTTGGTTAATATCCTTAATGAATCTGAAATCACACTATAAACTAATATAAACTTTATCATTTATCTTTTACTTTTGAAAACGTCACATTTGGTTCATTACATAACTTAATTAAATAATCACTTAAAATCTTCACACTTTGTGTTACAACACATTACAATCTGTTGTTGTAGTCCACGTTATGTCTTAACATCATTAACATGCATGCCAAACTAGATTATGTCCACATACTATAGTCTGCAAATAAATAGAACTCTTTGCCTAGGCTCAGGGTATGGCGCAGCTGCGCTGTCCCAAGCCTTGGCACCAGCGCTGCTGCGCTGCTGCAGATTCGCAGAAGGCCTACGGCGCAACTGCGCCATTTCTGCTTGTGGTAACGATGCAGTTGCGCCGTGCACAGACAGAAACTGCAGCAGCAGCTCTGTTACATAGCAGTCACCCATTTCCAACCAATTCCACCAAATTTCACAAAACTTAACATCTAAAACTTTGTAATAACATAGTTAAGCATGTTATACACCATTCCAATTACATAAACATTACATATATTCAATTCTGAAGAATCAAAACCTTAATTTTTCCAATTTTTTTATTTTTTACACTTTTATCAAATTCGATCGCCACGACTTCGTTCCTTAACCAATTAACATGATTCAAACTACGCCGCTTTTGTTTCTTAACATACTATCACAATGTAACATAAATTTGCAGATTATAACACATATCGAACATAAAATTATGTACTTTCTTAAGCCATGTCACATGAATACACACTAATATTTACTTTTCTCCCTACAAACCCAATTTCATGTATTTAATCATCAAATAATACTCTCAAATGATGATTAACATATTATAAACCATATATACATGTATGTGTATCAATCCAACATAACTATCAATAGAATTTCAAACCTAAAAGTTAAAATTGAAGTAAGTTTTACCCTCTTCTTTGATTGTATGATGCAAAAGATGGTGACCCTCTCCTTCCTCTTGGAAAAAATCACAGATATTGGCTCTCTTCTTCCCCAAGCTCTCTCTCTCTCTCTCTCTCTCTAATCTCT
Organism: Panax notoginseng; assembly: GCA_016801055.1. Classification (NCBI taxonomy): domain Eukaryota; kingdom Viridiplantae; phylum Streptophyta; class Magnoliopsida; order Apiales; family Araliaceae; genus Panax; species Panax notoginseng. Next base: position 80,094,022 of record CM029022.1, read on the forward strand.
ATGTTTCTCTCTTCCACACTCTCTGACTATAGCCTTAGGAAGAAAAGAATGCGTAATATAACTGATATGGCCTTACCTCCCACGTACTTATCAGTTAAAAAAATAAAAAGGCGTCAGTTAAATAAACCAAATGCCACAAGGCCTTGTTTGGTTAACACAACTCTCCCCACTTATAGATTATTTTCATAATATTTTTATTATATAGTTTTTATTTATCACATATATAACCCATTTAAATAGCTTACAATTATAATTATAATAATTATAATTTTTATTATAATTATACTTATAATTAATAAATAATTATATATGTCTAATTTAATTAATAAATTATATTTAACATAACTTTATTTAATTTATTTATTTTCTTAAATATTAAATAATTTATTTAATTTAATTATTTTCATTACATTAAATCCTCAAATAATAAAATTACCATTCATTAATTTAGTTAGCACATTTACTCAACTAAATTATTACATCACAATTCATCAAATATTTATTTATCTCAATAAATAAATTATTTAAAATATTTATTTAATTTAATAAATATTTAAATTAAATTACAAATTTCTCGATCGTTACATCCTTCCCTCCTTAACAGGATTCTGTCCCAAGAATCATTATACAAGATTAAGCGAATAACTGAGGATAATTCTTCAGCATAATATCTTCAAGTTCACACGTAGCTTCTTCAGCATTGTGGTTCCTCCAGATTACCTTAATAGAAGGTATCACTTTATTCCTTAGTACTTGCTCTTTCCTGTCGATAATTTGAACAGGGACTTCTTCATATATTAAGTCTTTCTCAAACTGTAACGGTTCATATTCTATTACATGTTTATAATCAGGCTTATATGGTCTTAATATCGAGACATGAAAATTGTTATGAATATGCACCAACTCTGGAGGTAAAGCTACCTCGTATGCCACTTCACCAACGCGTCGAAGCACTTCAAAAGGTCCTATAAACCTAGGGCTTAATTTCCCCTTCTTGCCAAACCGAATTTTTCCCTTCTAGGGAGATACTTTCAAGAAAACATAGCTACCAACATCAAATTCCCGATTTTGTCGGTGTTGATCGGCATATTTCTTCTATCTATCCTGTGCAGCTACCAATCTTGTTCGAATCACCTTGATGATCTCGACGGTTTGTTGTACCAACTTTGGACCCAATAGCTGACGTTCACCTACCTCATCCCAGCATAACGGAGTTCTGCATTTCCTGCCGTATAACGCTTCGTAAGGCGGCATGCCAATACTCGCATGATAACTATTATTATAGGTAAATTCCACCAATGGTAGATGGTCATCCCAAATTTTTTTGAAATCCATGATACATGCTCTAAGCATATCTTCTAGTGTTTGGATGGTTCTCTCACTCTGTCCAGCGGTTTGAGGATGGTACGCTGTGCTCATTCTCAACCGTGTTCCCAAATATTCTTGTAATCGTTTCTAGAAATTTGATGTAAAACGCGGATCTCTGTCTGATACAATGGACACGGGTACACCGTGCCTTGAAACAATTTCCTTCACGTACAGTTTTGCTAACCGGTCTAGGTTAAATCAAATCTTGATTGGTAAAAAGTGTGCCGACTTCGTTAGTCGATCGAAAATCACCCAGATGGCATCATAACCTTGTTGAGTCGTAGGAAAACCTACCACAAAATCTATTATGATATGCTCCCATTTCCATCCTGGTATCTCCAATGGTTGCAATAATCCGCTTGGCCTTTGGTGTTCAGCTTTAACTTTCTGACACGTTAAACATTTTGCCACACACTCAACCACATCCTTTTTCATATTCGGCCACCAAAAATGATGTCTAAGATCCTGGTACATTTTCGTACTTCCAAGGTGAATCGAATATCTTGAGTTGTGAACTTCACTCAGAATTTCCTCTTTAATTTCCAGTACTGGCCAAATTCTCCCTTCGAATCGAAGTAACCCTTCTGAATCGATTTTGAATTTATTTTCCTCACCTTCAGATATTTTCTATTTTATCTTTTCGCAGTCTTCATCCTGAAGTTGTGCATTCTTCACCTTATCTACCAACGTTAAACTGTTTCCCATCTGGAATAATTTTTCGTCGGTTTCTGTCGGATATTTAATTTCCAACTCCATCTTTGCCATTTCTGTCACCAGCTTCTCCTGAGAAGTCAACATCATTAACTTCTCCGGTCCCTTTCTACTTAAAGCATCAGCAACAACATTCGCCTTTCCAGAATAATAGAAAATCTCACAGTCATAATCTTTGATCAACTCCAACCATCTTCTTTGTCTCATATTCAAATCTTTTTGTGTAAAGATATACTTCAGACTTTTATAGTTGGTATATATCTCACACCTCTCTCCATAAAGATAATGTCTCCAAATTTTTAGGGCAAACACCATCGAAGCCAAATCTAAGTCATGAGTCGGATACCCTTTCTCATAATCTTTTAATTGACATGATGCAAATGCAATAACTCTGACGTTCTGCATAAGCACAAAACCTAGTCCTTTATGCGATGCGTCACTATACACCACAAAGTTCCATGTATCATCCGGCAATGACAACACAGGTGCTGAACTCAACCTCTTCTTCAATCCGTGAAAACTTTCCTCACACTTCTCCGTCCAAACAAACTTAACCGCCTTCCTGGTTAAATTCGTCAACGGGGTCACGATCTTGGAAAAGTCTTGAATAAAATACCTATAGTAACCTGCCAATCCTAAGAAACTCCTTACCTCTGATGGTGTCTTCGGCTGATCCCAGTTTATTACAGCTTCAACCTTTGATGGATCTACCGAAATTCCGTCGTTATCAATAACGTGTCCGAGAAACTGTACACGTTCCAACCAAAATTCACATTTTGAAAATTTAGCGTACAACTTCTCTTTTCTCAATGTCTCCAACGTTGCTCTTAAGTGTTCAACATGTTCCTCCTTGGTCTTGGAATACACCAGTATATCATCAATAAACACCACCACAAACTTGTCTAAGAATAGTTTAAACACCCTGTTCATCAAATCCATGAACATTGTAGGTGCATTGGTTAAACCAAATGACCTAACCAGAAACTCGTAATGACCATACGGAGTTCTGAACGCTGTTTTTAGTACATCCTCCGGCCTCACCTTCAACTGATGATAACCACTCCTCAAGTCTATCTTTGAGAAATATCTCGCTCCCTTTAGTTGATCGAACAGGTCATCGATTCTAGGTAATGGATACTTATTTTTAATGGTGACCTTATTCAATTCTCGATAGTCAATGCAGAGCCACATCAATCCATCCTTCTTCTTAACAAATAACACTGGCGCTCCCCACGGTGATACGCTTGGCTGGATATACTTCTTGTCGAGCAACTCTTGCAATTGCACCATTAACTCTTTCATCTCTACTGGGGCCATTCTGATTGGGGCTTTAGATATCGGGGCCGTTCCTGGTAATAAATCAATCACAAACTCGATTTTTCATTCCAGCGGAAGACCCGGCAAATCGTCTAGAAATACGTCTGCAAAATATCTTATGATCGGTATCTCTTCTAACTTCGCACTCTTCTTCTGTGTATCGACTATGTAGGCTAAGTATCCTACACATCCTTGTCTTAACAACTTCTTGGCTTGCATCACCGTCAGACAACTTGCTTGTCGAGGTGACTTACTGCCACAGAACACAACCTTTGACGGAGTCATAAGGCTAACACATTTCCTTTGGCAATCAATTACTACTCCGTAATTGAATAACCAATTCATTCCCAGGATAACATCAAACTCACCAAGTCTAATTGGTATCAGGTCTACCATCATCTCTTGACCCTTTATAACCACTCTACAAAACTTATATATGAATCTAATAGGAATCATTTTCCTATTTGCAATCTCTATGCTCAAAGGATAATCTAATTCTTCCTGAGGCAAATCTAAGTTCTGAGCAAATTCACCGGATATAAATGAACAAGTAGCACCTGAATCAAATAGTACATAAGCACTAATAGAATTAATCGGAATGATACCTGACATCACATCCTTAGACTGCACAGCATCCTACATGGTCATATTGAAAGTCCTCGCAGTAGGTCGGCTTGACTGTGCTGGTCCAGTGATAGTCAATGCACCACCACCGTTGTTGTTTCCCTTTCCTCCACTTGTACACCCTGTTAACTTTTTAGGGCAATCACGAGCCATGTGATCCTTTGAACCGCAAGTAAAATATGCTCCATTCTTTGAGCTAAAACAGTTCGGTGCAATGTGTCCCTCCTGACCACAATTGAAACACACCCGCTTTCCCTTCAAACATAGCCCAGAATGGTTCTTCCCGCAAGTCGCACAAGCTTCAAACTTTTTCTTCTGCTAACTTCCTTGTTGTCCTCCCGCAGTCGAATTCTCGCTCCACTTCCTCTTCTGATTGTTACTTCCAACGTTACTTCCAGCAGCCTTATTTTCATTCTCATTCTTCCTCTTCTTCTGTTCTTCATTGTACTTGGTCAAGGCATCGCTTCCACCTTCCGCGATAATTGCCTTTTCCAGTACAGCTGCAAATGTATTTAACTGGAACATTGAAACTTTGCTATACAGCCAGGGTTTCAATCCTTGTTCGAACCTTCTCGCCTTACGCTAATCCGTATTGACTTGATAAGTGGCAAACCTTGCCAACTTGTTAAACGTCGCAGCATATTCTGGCACCGTCATAGTTCCTTATTTCAGCTCTAAAAATTGCACCTCCAATTGATTCAGAGAACTCGCTGGAAAGTACATTTCGAAAAACATCTCCTTAAAGTTATCCCACGGTATCACTCCTTGTCCCCCACGAACCTTATTTGCTTACCACCAATAGCTAGCTTCAGACTTCAGCATGAACATCGCAAACGCAGTCTTCTGATCCTCGTTGAATCTAGCAACGTCGAACACCTTCTCCATTTCCATGATCCAGGTTTGGGCTTCCACTGGATTCATAGACCCTTGAAACTCTGGCAGTCCAACCACTTTGAATTCCTTGAAGGTCGTGACTTGAGCTTGCGGTTGATTCACAAATGCTTCCGTCAACAAAGTTACCAACTGCTGAATCGGGTTAGCGTTGGCCTCGTTATTATTGTTAGTAGACCCCTCAGGAGGTGGTTGTTGACATGGTTGTCTTCTTTTAGGAGGCATTTTCTATTAAGATATACGCTTATTAGTTCATTACTCAACTTATTGAGTATTTGAAGTTTAACTTAAATATTCTAAGATTAAAGCTATAACACATAACATTTCAAATAAACTTTGATATTTTATTCATTTATAACGTTTTTAAAACATAATAAAGATAGCATAACCGCTATTAACATTCACTTTCCTGAACTAGACAAGTTTCAGGATTACATACTCATACTACCCCTTTATTCATCTCAAAATAAGGGATTTAAAGTTTATTTATTAACATCCTTAACCACATATTATTATTATTATTCATATTCTCTCTATCTAGGAATATTAAGACGTCGAGAGGCTTCTCTACGCTCTTCCTCCATAATATGATACGCCATCCTACGATCCATCATGAACCACGGTGAGTGTTTAAATTGAGGTGGGTAATAAAAGACTCAATCCTGGGCCCTATCAATCGCAGAATGAAAGGCGTGATCCATCTCATTCATCTTAGCCTTCTTCACTTAAAATTTAGCCTCAGCACGGTTTGCACGTTGAGTCGCCTTCATCCAAGCGTCCTCTGCTCTTGTGCGTTTAGTTGATTCCTCATTGAAGTCATCTTTTAATTTCTCCATGTCAGTCTTTATCTTCTCGTTCACTGCCAACAGATCCTCATGCTGACCCTTAGTATGAACTAGGTACCACTCTGTGTTTCCAAGGCGTGAGTTGAGTTCCTGAATCTCTGCATCCTTCTACTCCATCGTAGCGTGATGCACCTCAACCAACTCCTTCAGCTCCTTAACCTTGTCCTGTAATTCTATGTTCTGATCATACAAAGCATCATACATCTCAGCTGATATGGAGTTTGGTGGAAACTCCACAGGATCCTCTTCCTCATCATCCTCCTCTATCTCCTCAGAACTATCCTCCTCGAGATCGGTCACAAGCTCATCCTCCTGGATCAACTGTTCCCGCACTACGTGAATATCCCGGGGTTCGTCATCTCTAGATATCTGAGGTATCACCTCCCTAGCTGGACTGGATCCTCCTTCGTTAGACATCCTGACAACAAAATATTTTAAGTTTTACTTAACATTTTCGATACTCCCGAGCACATAAGTTATTAACACATAGCACATAATGTCTTTTATTGTTTAGCTTCAATGGATGCCTTAATCCATTCCTTAAAACCCGATAAGAGTTAAATACCTCTATGTTTTCTGTCTTCTTAAAGATTACTTCCTAAGGTTTCCCCACCTAAGGTTCATAACCTGGCTTTGATACCAACCTGTGACACCCCCAAATTCGGGTACTTTATTCCCACAAAATTTGGTGCTCACTATCAAAATAATTACATCTAACTACCCGTAATAAAGGATAAAAACATCAATTAATTTAAGCAATAATCTTTCCCATTAAAGGGTTACATCATCTCATAAACAATCCCAGGTAAACTAACCTTAAATTATTACATAAGTTTGCGGAATACATCATAAAATAAAACAAGTCTTATAACATAATTCATTTAAATAAATTCTCATAAATCTTCAACACTTGGACATCTTGCCCTTTCCTTTGCTAGTAGATGGCTCATCGACTCTTTCAACTTTAGCTGCAGTGTTAATTGCAAGAGTGAGAAAACAATTGCTCATTGATATAAAAAGTAGTAAAGACAACAACATGAGAGTGAACAACGAATGCTGAACAATAATGAACTTGTTCTACTAATCAAAAATAGAAAACAAGTTCGAACTTTAATGTCTGAGGGTCTTAAGACCACGAACTATGTCCCCGGTTATTAGGTATTACTATCCCAACCTTAATAGTCATTTAGACTATACAAACCCTGCTTAACGTACTTAGGGGGATCAGCCCTTTGTACCATGTATTGTGCATAAACATCTAAACGTTACACGTACAAAATCCCCTATGTTAGGGTCGTTCGTCTTAGTTTGAATTTAGAATTTCCGTACTAAAGAAAGTGTAGCTCGGAACTAACTTATCAGTGGTTCTAGAATTTTAGAACACTATTCCATAACAGACTAGTTCAATCAATAAGAGTTTGCTTACTACTTGAAAGTTTAATAAAACAACATAGAATTGAACAAGGTTATCAAGGTCAAAGATCGAATAACAACAATATATAACTGAGTAAACATGATATACATGCAAAGTGCTATATTTAAAAGAGTTAGAACAATCTCCTTTGAATCGATGTATTAGAACAATATATGCTTTGAATAATATTAAGAAAAGTGAAACTTACACGATGTAACGAATTAGGTTACAAAAACTTGTACAATCATACACAAGATAGCTTAGTTATGCTCAACTTTAACATAGAATTTAGAAACTTGTGCAATGATAATTTAGGAATAGAAAGCTTGCATTCTTATAAAGAGAATGAAGTTAGGAAACTTGCCTTGTATGTAAGCTACACAAGTAATAATATTCGCCAATTACCCTACATATATCATTGACATCGCAATAACAATTAGTTGTATGAATATTAGCTTTAAGGGTTTAAACCACCATTTAAGTCATAACCTTACCTTAACATCTAATCATGTTGGTTAATATCCTTAACGAATCAGAAATCACACTATAAACTAATATAAACTTTATCATTTATCATTAACTTTTGAAAACATCACATTTGGTTCATTACATAACTTAATTAAATAATCACTTAAAATCTTCACACTTTGTATTACAACACATTACAATCTGTTGTTGTAGTCCACGTTATGTCTTAACATCATTAACATGCATGCCAAACTAGATTATGTCCACATACTACAGTCTGTAAATAAACAGAACTCTCTGCCTAGGCTCAGGGTACGGTGCAGCTGCGCTGTCCCAAGCCTTAGCACCGGTGCAGCTGCGCTGCTGCAGATTCGCATAAGGCCTACAGCACAGCTGCGCCGTTTTTGCTTGTGGTAACGACGCAGTTGCACTGTGCACAGACAGAAACTGTAGCAGCAGATCTGTTACACAGCAGTCACCCAATTCCAACCAATTCCACCAAATTTCACAAAACTTAACATCTAAAACTTTGTAATAACATAGTTAAGCATGCTATACACCATTCCAATTACATAAACATTACATATATTCAATTCTAAAGAATCAAAACCTTAATTTTCCCAAATTCTTTATTTTTTACACTTTTATCGAATTCGATCGCCACGACTTCGTTTCTTAACCAATTGACACGATTCAAACTACGTCGCTTTCGTTTCTTAACATACTATCACAATCTAACATAAATTTGCATATTATAACACATATTGAACATAAAATTATGTACTTTCTTAAGCCATGTCACATGAATATACACTAATATTTACTTTTCTCCCTACAAACCCAATTTCATGTATTTAATCATCAAACAATACTCTCAAATGATGATTAACAGATTATAAACCATATATATATATATATATATATATATATATATATATATATATATATATATGTATATGTATCAATCCAACATAACTATCAATAGAATTTCAAACCTAAAAGTTAAAATTGAAGTAAGTTATACCTTCTTCTTTGATTGTATGATGCAAAAGATGGTGACCCTCTCCCTCCTCTTGGCAAAAATCATAGAGATTAGCTCTCTTCCTCCCCAAGCTCTCTCTCTCTCTCTAATCTCTATGTTTCTCTCTTCCACACTCTCTGACTATAGCCTTAGGAAGAAAAAAATGCGTAATATAATTGATATGGCCTTACCTCCCACGTACTTATCAGTTAAAAAAATAAAAAGGCGTCAGTTAAATAAACCAAAGGCCACAAGGCCTTGTTTGGCTAATACAACTCTCCCCCCTTATAGATTATTTTCATAATATTTTTATTATATAATTTTTATTTGTCACATATATAACCCATTTAAATAGCTTACAATTATAATTATAATAATTATAATTTTTATTATAATTATACTTATAATTAATAAATAATTATATATGTCTAATTTAATTAATAAATTAGATTTAACATAACTTTATTTAATTAATTTATTTTCTTAAATATTAAACAATTCATTTAATTTAATTATTTTCATTACATTAAATCCTCAAATAATAAAATTACCATTCATTAATTTAGTTAGCAGACCTACTCAACTAAATTATTACATCACAATTCATCAAATATTTATTTATCTCAATAAATAAATTATTTAAAATATTTATTTAATTCAATAAATATTTAAATTAAATTACAAATTTCTCAATCGTTACAAATTCAAAGGTCGCAAGATTCACCAAATTTTTATTTCAAACTCCAAGTTTTCCTTTAGAAAATTATTAAAACTAAGCTAACAAAACTTATTATACATGAAGCAAGATCATGCCTTATGTTAGACTCATTTACGTATATATCTAGGTTATTTACACATGCTCACAAGGTTAGAATACAAGTAAGGTTGTTTGCAACAAGGTTTGTTTTCCAAACGTATAAGTTTTCTTGAAAACTCAAACTTAAAACAAGCTAACGTGAGTGACTACAAATAAGGCAACCTACGTTAACATGTCAAGGACATTTATATGCATAATCTAATCAACCTAGCATGCTCAGAATACTACAAGGCAAGCAAGATCAGTATCTAAGACAGACAGACCGTGCAGCCGCGTGGTGTAATGATATAGAAGTAGCGCGACCGCGCCACTTCGAGCAGAAGTAAAAAAATAGCCCTACTTCTGTAGAGCCTCATCACATACATTGTTAAACCTGCAACCAAACCAACTACATTACTTCTAAACATACATATAAGCTCAAACAACACAATGACATGCCATTTCATACCAATTAACAGAGAATTCAAGCAATTATAAGATTTTGACAAAACTCAAACTTGAGAACACAATGAAATGTTTAAACCTCTTGAAGCTTGAATTGAACTCCTCAATACACTAATTACACTCCCTCAATTCTCAGCAACACTCACTCTCTACTTACACTTATCAGACAAATTTCCTATCAACTAAGAAATGAGGAATGTGGCTGCCATTTATAGAGAAATGACTGCCCAGTTCATAGCTTTGCTCTATGGTTTGAATCAATGGGAGATAAAAGAAAACAATGGATATGAAGGAGTTGGCCAACCACCATCTTCGTAGCCATCATCACTATGAATTGTAGCAGCTGAAGTTCACGTAAGAATGGAATAGGCTATTGTTTGGGTACTATTTGGTCACTCAAATTGGGACAAGAAGTTTGTCTAATCATGTAGCAACGAATTGTTTGTTAATACACTTGGGTTTATTTCCTTTTTGGCTTATAATTTCACATTTGATAACTAAGTGTTATTACAACATGGAAGTTAGGGATTATATATGTACACATACCATATAATCCATGTACATTAGTCTAGTCCAATTAATATTTATAACAGGTATGGACACAATTTAATTGGTCACTAATAATTTAATATCTCTTTACAACTTTATTATTCTAATTAGACACATATATAGCCTAAGTTGATATTCCATAAAGTGTACATTAATGCACTATACATTTACATGGTCATATAGACATCATTTGCATAACTTACACATTTTATTAATCTTACTATATAGTTTCCATATTATATAGTCACATCCCAATGTCACACTATACTTTATATTATATAGATGTAGTTACTATATAATATGGGATTACCTAGCGTTACACTTAGCAATTTATTGAACAAACATAAACCTGATAATATTAATCAATTATTTATTCATTAATATATATGTTATTACTCATAATAACAATTAATTAACAATATATTACTAATTAATCATTCACTTATTACTTCCTTCTTTAATTAATTAAATCATTATAATTCTCATTATCGTGTCATACAAGGCATTCTTCGAGCTTATCATAAACTCCACATTTTTCTCAATTCTTATAAATTCAATTTGAATTAATTGAATTACTCATCTCATAACACATCAATATTTATATTCAAATAAATATTCATTTTCTTATTATATCAGAGTAAATATTTATTCATGAAATTCACAGTTCTTGGATAATTGATGTTTCAAATTTACCTCATATTTTGGTGATAACTCATTGTCTGCCATTAAACATAGATTTGCGATTTCCTCGGCTTGTTCGACAATTTATTCTTCATCACTTAGATCCCAGCCTTCTTTAACTACTATTACTTTATTTTTTACTAGTTTTGGATAGTCCTTTTTGAAGTGTCCAGGCTGATTGCATTCAAAACATGTATTTGAATTCTCATTTGAGCCAGCATTTTTGAAGTTGTTGTGGTTTGCTCCTTGTGCTTTTGGCTTGAAGACTTGCTTGCCTTTGAAGTTGTTGAAGTTATTGTTGGTCTTCAGAAAGCCTTTGCTTTGCTTTGGATTACTCTTCTAACCTATCTTGATAATAGAGCGACTTCGTTATTATCTAGACTTAGGAGTTCTTCATTTAATTCCTCATCATCACTTTCTTGATCTTCTAGTAGAGCTTTGAAAGCGATTCCTTTCTTTCTGAGATCTGTATCTGATCCTGCTTTTTTGACTAACATGTCGACTTTGTGGGCATGAAGATTTTCAATAAGGCTATCAAGATGATATGTATTTAAATCTTGCCTTTCCTTAATGACTATAACATTTATTTTCCATACTAATGGAAGAACTTTGAGAATTCTTCTGTTTTCCTCATTTGTTGTGTAAACTTTTCCCAGTTGTTCCAGATCATCAGTGATTCTGCAGAAACTTATTTTTATATCAATGATTTTTTCACTTTCTTCCAATTTTAAGGTTATATTCTTGAATCAACGTATCTTTTCTGGTTTCCTTGATGTGATTGGTTCCTTCATAGGTCAAAATCAATTTTTTCCAGATTTCTTTAACATTCTTACATTTGCTAACTCTTTTGTACTCTTTTTCTATAAGAGCACTAGTCAGCACTTGTTCGGCTCTAGAGGCTATATTCACAATCTCTTTATCTTCGGTGGTGAATTCATTAACATCTTTCTCAACAATTTTCTCATTTTTAATTTTTGTGGGAATTTTTACACCTCGCTATATTGCCAGCCAAAGTTAATTCCTTGTGACTTGGCATAGATTTTGAATCTATTCTTCCACGTGGCAAAGTTTGTGCCGTCAAAAGTGGAGGTCTGGACATTGATAGTCCTTCTCCGCAACCAGTAGCATTGTAGGCTATAAATAGATCTACTCTTGTGTGACGCCCCCAAAATAGGTATACATCATCCATTCTGAGTCACCAAATACTTTGTACGAAAAATAACTACAACTTCATTATTACAATTATCGTGCAAAATACGACAACACATATACTATGAGTATAAATACAAATATTGTCTTCTAGACAGTATTCAAACTCAAATAAGTCCTCATTACAATTATTGATACATTATTTTACAAAATAGTGTGGACTACTAAAACAACTTTCTAGAATCATCACTGCGCACCCCGACTATTTCCCGCTATATTCTCACCTCCTGAGAAGAAAATAGAACAAAAAGGAAAATGGTGAGCTCAATTAGCCCAGTAAAGAATATTATGACTAAGATAATATACAACAAATTATCCTTAGTCATCAACAGGGAAAAATATGATAGAATATAATAGACAACAAGTTTTAGATCAATATTCGCAGCGAAAATAATAATTCATTAGAAGAGTTAAGTAGAGAATGAAGTCTACTATCTCCTATGATTTAAAAGTTCATCCTCGATATTTTATCCATGTGACATCAATCAATATACATCTTGAATCAAATATTCATCTTTGCACTACGGGCCAAAGATATTCATTCATATCCCCAGTTGGTCATGTTCATCTCAACACATGTTCATCTTTGCACTACGGGCCAAAGATATTCATCATTTAATCGTTCATCTTTGCACTACAAGCCAAAGATATTCAGTTATATCACCATTTAGGACTGAGAATGATGAAAATATTTTAAAGAAAACGAATCCAGTGAGATAAAAGGACAAAGATTAGGGATTCGTACTTTAGTTTATCCAAGTTCAAAAATACTCCATAATAATCAATTGTGGAGCAAAATTCAAGAATGAAGATCAAAACATGGATACAATCAAATATTGTGACGCCCCCAGAATAGGTATACAACACCCATTCTGAGTCGCCAAATACATGGTACAGAAAGCAAACTACAACTTCAATAATACAATTGTCGTGCAAAATACGACAACACATACTGTGAGTTTAAATACAAATATTGTCTTCTAGACAATATCCACACTCAAATAAATCCTCATTACAATTATTCAAACACTATTTTACAGAAATAGTGAGGACTGCTAATACATCTTTCTAGAACCATTACTCCATACCCCGACTAGATCCTGCTATGTTCTCACCTCCTGAGAAGAAAAATGGAACAAAAAGGAAAAGGGTGAGCTCAACTAGCCCAGTAAAGAATATTATGACTAAGATAATATACAACAAATTATCGTTAGTCTTCAACAGGGAAAAATCTGATAAAATATAATCGACAACAAGTTTTAGATCAACAACTGCAGCGGAAACAACAAACCATTAGAAGAGTCAAGTAGAGAAAGAATTCTACTATCTTCTAAGATTTAAAAGTCCATCATCAATATTTTATCCCTGTAACATCAATTAATAATCATCTTTAACCAAATATTCATCTTTGCACTACAGGCCAAAGATATTCATTTGTATCATCAGTCGGTCATGTTCATCTCAACACCTGTTCATCTTTGCACTACAGGCCAAAGATATTCATCAAGTAATTATACATCTTTGCACTACAGGCCAAAGATATTCATTTGTATCATCATTTAGGACTGAGGATGATGAAAAATATCTTAAAGAGAACGAATCCAATGAGACAGAAGGACAAATAGTAGGGATTCGTATAACAGTTTATCCAAGATCAATAATACTTCATAATAATCAATTGTGAAGCAGAATTCAAAAATAAAGATCAAAACATGGATACAATCAAAGATAGTAACCATAATAGACATCTTGGACAAAAAGGGAAAATTTTATTTTTCGGTGAATAGTGCCGTATTCGTGAATAGTGCCGTATACGTGAATAGTAAACCCCGACACAAAAAGTTCCAAATTTGATAAAAACTCATATCAATATTTCAGCATAATGATATTGAAGAAAATAATATCATTAAGAAGAAAATAATATCCCTTACCTCAAAATATCAGTACTTCTGGTCGGAATACCGGTATAAGGCTGAAAGAAACTTGCTCTGATGAATAGAAACTCTCAAAGTATCTAAATACTCACAAAATACACTCAATAATCTAGAGAGAGAAAGAGAGAAAACTTGTTTCTGGTGTGATTTTCAATTCTAACTTAGCCCTCTATTTATAGGAAAATTTTGGTAGGTTTGACCTGCAACCTGATGGCTTTACCTGCTACTATTCCCACCCACCACATTTGAAATATAATTCAGCACATTTCTTCACCAACCACAAGTGGGGCCCACCAATTCTAGAATTTTCCACCAAAATAATAAACTCCGAAAATTCAACAATTTCTGAACCAGTCATCTTGTAAAATTCATAATAAATCATACGTTCATTTTTAACGGTTCAAAATTTGTGGACATATACTCAACTTATATATGTATAACATATCCAAAGATTACCACGATCCAACGGTCGGATTAAAAATTATAACACCCGCAATATTTCTCAAAAACCCTGATTTGATTTTTTTTAATACCTCCATTCCGATAAAAATACTGATAAAACACCTCAACATTAACTCCTTCATTTTTAACCACAAAAATATATCCCTCATTTATATCCACATAGAATAAATATTTCCTTATCATATGAATCAATAATTAATTATTCACAAATAATATTACAGAATCACATTTATGACAACCAGGCCGTTCCCAGGAAAGAGGGGGCTTTCCAATAAGGATTTCTCCTTACTGGCGCGCAATTAGATGACCAAACCTCTCCTTAGACAGAACTTTCTAGACATTACCAATAATGTTATCTAATAATATTATTCAAATAATATGAATTATTGATCTGATAAATGAAAATACTGTGCAGCAACAATTATTGAAACAACAATAATATAAAATATCAACGCAGCAATTATTGAATCAATAAAATAAAATATTGAATAATAACTACTGTAACAATTATTGAGTAGTGCCTTCTTACGTAAGAATCAATAATTGGTGCAATACCGTGTGCTACTGTATTTTAACCACCGGGTATTCCAACAGTATTAACGGTAACAACTACGCCGTTATTTATAAACAACTTATACTTGTCGTTTTCTTCATCCAATCGCTTTCCGTTATGGGGCCCACACAAGGCTGCGTCGTCGTACGAATATTCCCCGACAGCAAGAATATTCCACGACCAACCAAATATTCACCGACCAAAAATAAATATTTTATAACCACTTGCTTATTTTGCAAAATTTGCACATTTCACCCATAACCAAAGTATTATATCAAATTAACCCCTTATTATTCACAATAATATTTAGAGAAAATTTGATTTTATTCATTAATAAGTTGGGGTCTTACAACCTCCCCTCCTTATGAAATTTCGTCCTCGAAATTGACGTACGTACCTGATGTTTCAAAAAGGTGAGGATACCTCGCTTTCATTTCTGATTCCAACTCCCAGGTCATTTCTTCAATAGCATGGTTTCTCCACAAAACCTTAACTTGTGGTATAACCTTCGTGCGTAGGACATGCTCTTTCCTATCCAAGATCTTAACAGGTACCTCCTCGTACGTTAAATCTTCAGCTATCTCGTCTGGTTCTAACTCAATAATGTGGTTCGGGTCTTTAACATATTTACGAAGCATAGATATGTGAAAAACATTATGAACACGAGACATGCTTGGAGGTAATGCGAGTCTATATGCCACATTTCCTATTCGCTCAAGAATCTCAAATGGACCAACAAATCTTGGATTGAGCTTTCCTCTCTTCCCAAATCTTGTAACTCCCTTCCATGGTGCAACACGTAACAATACATGATCCCCAATATTAAATTCCACGTCCTTCCGATGAAGATCCGCATAACTCTTTTGTCGATCCTGTGCCGTTTGTATACGTTGTCGAATCGTTTGGATCTTCTCTGTAGTAATGCGTACCAACTCTGGTCCCAACAATGTTGCTTCACCCACCTCGTCCCAGCATACTGGAGAACGACATTTTCTTCCATACAACGCCTCAAATGGAGCCATACCTATGCTCGCCTGATAACTGTTGTTGTAGGAGAATTCCACCAATGGTAGGTACTTATCCCAACTCCCTTTGAGATCTAAGACACAAAGTCTTAATAGATCTTCAAGAGTTTGAATAGTCCTCTCTGATTGTCCGTCCGTTTGAGGATGGTATGCTGAACTGAATCGTAAATCTGTGCCCATAGCTTTCTGCAAGCTAACCCAAAATCGTGAAGTGAATCTTGGGTCACGATCCGAAACTATGGATACTGGCATGCCATGCAATCTCACAATCTCGTTCACGTACATACTAGCAAGACGTTCAAGGGAATAAGTCTCACGTATCGGCAAGAAATGAGCGGACTTGGTTAATCTATCAACAATAACCCAAATCGCATCTATGCCTTGAGAAACCTTGGGAAGACCCGTAACAAAATCCATAGTAATGTGTTCCCACTTCCATTTCGGAATCTCAAGTGGTTGCAATGGACCCTTTGGTACTTGATGCTCCGCTTTTACACGTTGACAAGTTAAACATCTCGAGATAAACTCCGCGATCTCTCTTTTCATATTGCTCCACCAAAATGTATGTCGAAGATCGTGATACATTTTGGTACTCCCAGGATGGATTGCAAACGGTGTGTTGTGTGCCTCCATCATTATTCTATGCTTCAAGTCAAAATCGTTAGGAACACAAAGTCTGGAGTTGACTCGAAGTATTCCTTCTTCATCGATTCTTGCTTCTGGAATAGCACCTTCTTGCACTTTCTTCTTCATACGCATCAGCTCTATATCCGTAGCTTGAGCAGCTTTAACTTTATCGATTAAAGTCGGTTCTACTCGTATATTTGATATCATCATGTGGGTACTTGGAGCCTTCATCTCTATCTCCATCCTTTGCAAGTCATACAAAATGGGCCTTTGTGTTAAAAACATTGCACTCGTACCCGCATATGATCTTCTACTCAATGCGTCAGCTACTACGTTTGCTTTTCCAGGATGGTATTGGATGGTATGATCGTAATCTTTCAACAGCTCAAGCCAACGTCGTTGCCGCATGTTGAGTTCCTTTTGGGTGAAGAAATATTTGAGGCTTTTATGATCTGTATAGATCTCCACTTTCTCCCCATAAAGGTAGTGTCTCCAGATCTTCAACGCAAAAACGACTGCTGCCAACTCCAAATCATGAGTAGGATAATTCCTCTCATATTCTTTGAGTTGTCGTGAGGCATAGGCTATGACTTTCCCATGTTGCATGAGAACACATCCTAACCCTTTGCCTGAAGCATCGCTGTAGATAACAAATCCATCCGAACCAGATGGTATTGTCAAAACAGGTGCCGAAATGAGTCTCCTCTTGAGTTCTTGGAAACTCTTCTCGCATTCCTCACTCCATACGAATTTTGTATCTTTCCGAGTCAGCTGAGTTAACGGAGTAGCGATTCGAGAAAATCCTTCCACAAATCTCCGATAATAACCAGCTAAGCCCAGAAAGCTACGTACTTCGGTTACCGACTTCGGTTGCTCCCAACTTTGTATGGCTTCAATCTTCGCCGGGTCGACAGATACTCCATGTTTTGACACCACGTGCCCAAGGAATGCTACTTCCTCAAGCCAGAACTCGCATTTCTTCAGTTTGGCATATAGCTTGTTTTCACGAAGCCTTTGCAGTACCAGCTTCAAATGGCGCTCATGATCTTCACGGCTTTTGGAATAGATGAGGATGTCATCAATAAAGACAACAACGAACTGATCCAAATATTCTTTGAATACACGGTTCATCATATCCATGAAGGCAGCAGGAGCATTAGTCAATCCAAAAGACATTACTAAGAATTCATAATGCCCGTACCGAGTTCTGAAGGCAGTCTTTGGAATATCCTCAGTTTTAATCTTCAGCTGATGATATCCAGAACGAAGATCGATCTTTGAAAAGAATTGTGCTCCTTGCAACTGGTCAAACAGGTCATCAATGCGAGGTAGCGGATACCTATTCTTGATGGTGACATGGTTCAATTCCTCGATAATCAATACAAAGTCGCATACTCCCGTCTTTCTTCTTTACAAATAAAACAGGAGCACCCCAAGGAGATGTACTAGGACGAATAAAACCGATGTCCAACAACTCTTGTAGTTGGACTTTTAACTCCTGAAGTTCAATAGGAGCCATTCGATATGGGGTTTTAGAAATGGGCTTTGTACCGGGTTCAAGGTCAATAAAGAATTCAATTTCTCGTTCCGGGGGTAGACCGGGAAGTTCTTCAGGAAATACATCGGAAAATTCTCTAACAATAGAAATATTATTCAAATCTGACTTGTCTTTGTTCAAATCCATAACATGGGCTAAGAAAGCTTGACATCCGTTTTTCAATAAACGAATAGCTTTGTGGCTCGATATGACAGTGACTGATTTTAGTGGTTTAGTAGTTTGAATTCGTATGACAGGTTGGTTAGGAATATGAAAACTAACAACCTTACGAAAACAATCAATTTTAGCATGATGAGTGGTTAACCAATCAATTCCTAAAATCACATCAAAAGCAAGTATCTTTAAAGAGATAAGATCAACAGGTAATGTGATAGCGCCAACTTGGATCATGCAAGATTTATAAACTGTAGATGTAACGAAGGTTTCACCCAACGGAGTTTCAACAGATAAGTTAAAGTCCAATTTCTCCGGAGTCAAGTTTAAACGTTGAGCACAAGCAGGAGAGATAAAAGAATGGGTAGAACCGGTATCTAGTAAAGTATAAACTTCGCAAGAATTCAAGATTAGCTTACCCGTGATCACCTCGTTCGGGTTTCTCGCGTTTTGGCCAGTAACGACAAACGCTCTTCCAGGAACCGCTGATTTCGCCTTATCCGGGACAGCCCTTGGAATCACCACTCCCGCTGAACTTGGTTTCGCTATAGTACAATCTCGAGCGATGTGGCCTTCCTTCCCACAGTTGTAACACACCTTGGATTGTTGTGGACAGTTTGGGCTGATATGTCCCTCTTTCCCGCATTTGTAACATCTAACTGGCGGTCGTTCTCCTCCCCTAAAATTTGTTGTTGGTGCTGGTGCTGGTGCTGATGTCTTCCCGTCATTGTTGAATCTCCTCTTTCTGAAATTTCCACTTGACTCACCTCTCCTATTATCATGGCCACGATGACCACCCGAGTGGTTACCGCCTTTGTTCGTATTTTTCCCTCCTCGTTGGTTATCATCGCTCTGATGATTGCTGTCACCGGTATGACCCTGGTTGTGGTCCCTCGGTTGAGTATACTCATTATCTCTCTCTAATAATTGGGCCCTGTTGACAACGTCTGAATACAGAGAAAATTTATGAGAGATAAGGTATTGACGAATCTCAGGTTTTAAACCTCTCAGAAACATCCGCGTCATTCGTTCCTCATTTTCGACCAAATGAGGTGCAAACCTGGATAACTCTGCAAACTTCGCCTCGTACTGGGACACCGTCATGTTGTTTTGTTCCAGTCTAATAAACTCAACCTCCTTCATATGACGAATACTTTCGGGAAAGTACTTGTCATTGAACAGTTTTTGAAACGTTTCCCAGGACATATTGAGTGCGTCAGGCTGGGTACGCTTCACAGACTCCCACCAGTAGTCTGCCTCACCGCGGAACATAAAGGTGGCGAATGGAACCTTCTGTTCCTCCGTGCATCCCAAGACATCGAATATCTTGGTAATTTGCTTGACCCACGTTTCCGCCATGATCGGATCCGGCTTTCCCTTAAATTCTGGTGGTCCCAATTCTTTGAACTGCTTGGCTGTGACAAACCGCGTGTTGTCATCATTTCCACCCGTATTTTGCACACGAGTCTCCCTCGTCTGATTTTGCATGAACTGCAAAAAGCTCCTAAACATTCCATCATTCATCGTTTGCTCGGTAACGTTGTTTACAGGAGGAATATTGCCTTCCTGTTGCACGTTCCCCTGGTTAGTGATCAAAGGTGTTCCACGGTCTGATTTACTCCATTGTTAACGTTCTCAGCTGCCATTCTTAAATACTGCCATAAAACAAGGGTTAATAGTCATGTCATATATTATCCCTATACTCTGACCGACCAAATAAACACCAAATAAACTTAGTCAGGTCATACTAGCGAAGGAATTCCCCGTCTCTCCCCTCCTAGTTCTTGTCTCACATCTCAGCCAGGGATCATATCCCTAAGCTCTGATACCAACTGTGACGCCCCCAGAATAGGTATACAACACCCATTCTGAGTCGCCAAATACATGGTACAGAAAGCAAACTACAACTTCAATAATACAATTGTCGTGCAAAATACGACAACACATACTGTGAGTTTAAATACAAATATTGTCTTCTAGACAATATCCACACTCAAATAAATCCTCATTACAATTATTCAAACACTATTTTACAGAAATAGTGAGGACTGCTAATACATCTTTCTAGAACCATTACTCCATACCCCGACTAGATCCTGCTATGTTCTCACCTCCTGAGAAGAAAAATGGAACAAAAAGGAAAAGGGTGAGCTCAACTAGCCCAGTAAAGAATATTATGACTAAGATAATATACAACAAATTATCGTTAGTCTTCAACAGGGAAAAATCTGATAAAATATAATCGACAACAAGTTTTAGATCAACAACTGCAGCGGAAACAACAAACCATTAGAAGAGTCAAGTAGAGAAAGAATTCTACTATCTTCTAAGATTTAAAAGTCCATCATCAATATTTTATCCCTGTAACATCAATTAATAATCATCTTTAACCAAATATTCATCTTTGCACTACAGGCCAAAGATATTCATTTGTATCATCAGTCGGTCATGTTCATCTCAACACCTGTTCATCTTTGCACTACAGGCCAAAGATATTCATCAAGTAATTATACATCTTTGCACTACAGGCCAAAGATATTCATTTGTATCATCATTTAGGACTGAGGATGATGAAAAATATCTTAAAGAGAACGAATCCAATGAGACAGAAGGACAAATAGTAGGGATTCGTATAACAGTTTATCCAAGATCAATAATACTTCATAATAATCAATTGTGAAGCAGAATTCAAAAATAAAGATCAAAACATGGATACAATCAAAGATAGTAACCATAATAGACATCTTGGACAAAAAGGGAAAATTTTATTTTTCGGTGAATAGTGCCGTATTCGTGAATAGTGCCGTATACGTGAATAGTGCCGTATACGTGAATAGTAACCCCCGACACAAAAAGTTCCAAATTTGATAAAAACTCATATCAATATTTCAGCATAATGATATTGAAGAAAATAATATCATTAAGAAGAAAATAATATCCCTTACCTCAAAATATCAGTACTTCTGGTCGGAATACCGGTATAAGGCTGAAAGAAACTTGCTCTGATGAATAGAAACTCTCAAAGTATCTAAATACTCACAAAATACACTCAATAATCTAGAGAGAGAAAGAGAGAAAACTTGTTTCTGGTGTGATTTTCAATTCTAACTTAGCCCTCTATTTATAGGAAAATTTTGGTAGGTTTGACCTGCAACCTGATGGCTTTACCTGCTACTATTCCCACCCACCACATTTGAAATATAATTCAGCACATTTCTTCACCAACCACAAGTGGGGCCCACCAATTCTAGAATTTTCCACCAAAATGATAAACTCCGAAAATTCAACAATTTCTGAACCAGTCATCTTGTAAAATTCATAATAAATCATACGTTCATTTTTAACGGTTCAAAATTTGTGGACATATACTCAACTTATATATGTATAACATATCCAAAAATTACCACGATCCAACGGTCGGATTAAAAATTATAACACCCGCAATATTTCTCAAAAACCCTGATTTGATTTTTAATACCTCCATTCCGACAAAAATACTGATAAAACACCTCAACATTAACTCCTTCATTTTTAACCACAAAAATATATCCCTCATTTATATCCACATAAAATAAATATTTCCTTATCATATGAATCAATAATTAATTATTCACAAATAATATTACAGAATCACATTTATGACAACCAGGCCGTTCCCAGGAAAGAGGGGGCTTTCCAATAAGGATTTCTCCTTACTGGCGCGCAATTAGATGACCAAACCTCTCCTTAGACAGAACTTTCTAGACATTGCCAATAATGTTATCTAATAATATTATTCAAATAATATGAATTATTGATCTGATAAATGAAAATACTGTGCAGCAACAATTATTGAAACAACAATAATATAAAATATCAACGCAGCAATTATTGAATCAATAAAATAAAATATTGAATAATAACTACTGTAACAATTATTGAGTAGTGCCTTCTTACGTAAGAATCAATAATTGGTGCAATACCGTGTGCTACTGTATTTTAACCACCGGGTATTCCAACAGTATTAACGGTAACAACTACGCCGTTATTTATAAACAACTTATACTTGTCGTTTTCTTCATCCAATCGCTTTCCGTTATGGGGCCCACACAAGGCTGCGTCGTCGTACGAATATTCCCCGACAGCAAGAATATTCCACGACCAACCGAATATTCACCGACCAAAAATAAATATTTTATAACCACTTGCTTATTTTGCAAAATTTGCACATTTCCCATAACCAAAGTATTATATCAAATTAACCCCTTATTATTCACAATAATATTTAGAGAAAATTTGATTTTATTCATTAATAAGTTGGGGTCTTACAACCTCCCCTCCTTATGAAATTTCGTCCTCGAAATTGACGTACGTACCTGATGTTTCAAAAAGGTGAGGATACCTCGCTTTCATTTCTGATTCCAACTCCCAGGTCATTTCTTCAATAGCATGGTTTCTCCACAAAACCTTAACTTGTGGTATAACCTTCGTGCGTAGGACATGCTCTTTCCTATCCAAGATCTTAACAGGTACCTCCTCGTACGTTAAATCTTCAGCTATCTCGTCTGGTTCTAACTCAATAATGTGGTTCGGGTCTTTAACATATTACGAAGCATAGATATGTGAAAAACATTATGAACACGAGACATGCTTGGAGGTAATGCGAGTCTATATGCCACATTTCCTATTCGCTCAAGAATCTCAAATGGACCAACAAATCTTGGATTGAGCTTTCCTCTCTTCCCAAATCTTGTAACTCCTTCCATGGTGCAACACGTAATAATACATGATCCCCAATATTAAATTCCACGTCCTTCCGATGAAGATCCGCATAACTCTTTTGTCGATCCTGTGCCGTTTGTATACGTTGTCGAATCGTTTGGATCTTCTCTGTAGTAATGCGTACCAACTCTGGTCCCAACAATGTTGCTTCACCCACCTCGTCCCAGCATACTGGAGAACGACATTTTCTTCCATACAACGCCTCAAATGGAGCCATACCTATGCTCGCCTGATAACTGTTGTTGTAGGAGAATTCCACCAATGGTAGGTACTTATCCCAACTCCTTTGAGATCTAAGACACAAAGTCTTAATAGATCTTCAAGAGTTTGAATAGTCCTCTCTGATTGTCCGTCCGTTTGAGGATGGTATGCTGAACTGAATCGTAAATCTGTGCCCATAGCTTTCTGCAAGCTAACCCAAAATCGTGAAGTGAATCTTGGGTCACGATCCGAAACTATGGATACTGGCATGCCATGCAATCTCACAATCTCGTTCACGTACATACTAGCAAGACGTTCAAGGGAATAAGTCTCACGTATCGGCAAGAAATGAGCGGACTTGGTTAATCTATCAACAATAACCCAAATCGCATCTATGCCTTGAGAAACCTTGGGAAGACCCGTAACAAAATCCATAGTAATGTGTTCCCACTTCCATTTCGGAATCTCAAGTGGTTGCAATGGACCCTTTGGTACTTGATGCTCCGCTTTTACACGTTGACAAGTTAAACATCTCGAGATAAACTCCGCGATCTCTCTTTTCATATTGCTCCACCAAAATGTATGTCGAAGATCGTGATACATTTTGGTACTCCCAGGATGGATTGCAAACGGTGTGTTGTGTGCCTCCATCATTATTCTATGCTTCAAGTCAAAATCGTTAGGAACACAAAGTCTGGAGTTGACTCGAAGTATTCCTTCTTCATCGATTCTTGCTTCTGGAATAGCACTTCTTGCACTTTCTTCTTCATACGCATCAGCTCTATATCCGTAGCTTGAGCAGCTTTAACTTTATCGATTAAAGTCGGTTCTACTCGTATATTTGATATCATCATGTGGGTACTTGGAGCCTTCATCTCTATCTCCATCCTTTGCAAGTCATACAAAATGGGCCTTTGTGTTAAAAACATTGCACTCGTACCCGCATATGATCTTCTACTCAATGCGTCAGCTACTACGTTTGCTTTTCCAGGATGGTATTGGATGGTATGATCGTAATCTTTCAACAGCTCAAGCCAACGTCGTTGCCGCATGTTGAGTTCCTTTTGGGTGAAGAAATATTTGAGGCTTTTATGATCTGTATAGATCTCCACTTTTCCCCATAAAGGTAGTGTCTCCAGATCTTCAACGCAAAAAACGACTGCTGCCAACTCCAAATCATGAGTAGGATAATTCCTCTCATATTCTTTGAGTTGTCGTGAGGCATAGGCTATGACTTTCCCATGTTGCATGAGAACACATCCTAACCCTTTGCCTGAAGCATCGCTGTAGATAACAAATCCATCCGAACCAGATGGTATTGTCAAAACAGGTGCCGAAATGAGTCTCCTCTTGAGTTCTTGGAAAATCTTCTCGCATTCCTCACTCCATACGAATTTTGTATCTTTCGAGTCAGCTGAGTTAACGGGAGTAGCGATTCGAGAAAATCCTTCCACAAATCTCCGATAATAACCAGCTAAGCCCAGAAAGCTACGTACTTCGGTTACCGACTTCGGTTGCTCCCAACTTTGTATGGCTTCAATCTTCGCCGGGTCGACAGATACTCCATGTTTTGACACCACGTGCCCAAGGAATGCTACTTCCTCAAGCCAGAACTCGCATTTCTTCAGTTTGGCATATAGCTTGTTTTCACGAAGCCTTTGCAGTACCAGCTTCAAATGGCGCTCATGATCTTCACGGCTTTTGGAATAGATGAGGATGTCATCAATAAAGACAACAACGAACTGATCCAAATATTCTTTGAATACACGGTTCATCATATCCATGAAGGCAGCAGGAGCATTAGTCAATCCAAAAGACATTACTAAGAATTCATAATGCCCGTACCGAGTTCTGAAGGCAGTCTTTGGAATATCCTCAGTTTTAATCTTCAGCTGATGATGATATCCAGAACGAAGATCGATCTTTGAAAAGAATTGTGCTCCTTGCAACTG
The DNA here is from genome assembly GCA_016801055.1 of Panax notoginseng. Lineage (NCBI taxonomy): Eukaryota > Viridiplantae > Streptophyta > Magnoliopsida > Apiales > Araliaceae > Panax > Panax notoginseng. Next base: position 80,119,607 of record CM029022.1, read on the forward strand.
GTCAAACAGGTCATCAATGCGAGGTAGCGGATACCTATTCTTGATGGTGACATGGTTTAATTCCGGTAATCAATACAAAGTCGCATACTCCGTCTTTCTTCTTTACAAATAAAACAGGAGCACCCAAGGAGATGTACTAGGACGAATGAAACCGATGTCCAACAACTCTTGTAGTTGGACTTTAACTCCTGAAGTTCAATAGGAGCCATTCGATATGGGTTTTAGAAATGGGCTTTGTACCGGGTTCAAGGTCAATAAAGAATTCAATTTCTCGTTCCGGGGGTAGACCGGGAAGTTCTTCAGGAAATACATCGGAAAATTCTCTAACAATAGAAATATTATTCAAATCTGACTTGTCTTTGTTCAAATCCATAACATGGGCTAAGAAAGCTTGACATCCGTTTTTCAATAAACGAATAGCTTTGTGGCTCGATATGACAGTGACTGATTTTAGTGGTTTAGTAGTTTGAATTCGTATGACAGGTTGGTTAGGAATATGAAAACTAACAACCTTACGAAAACAATCAATTTTAGCATGATGGGTGGTTAACCAATCAATTCCTAAAATCACATCAAAGCAAGTATCTTTAAAGAGATAAGATCAACAGGTAATGTGATAGCGCCAACTTGGATCATGCAAGATTTATAAACTGTAGATGTAACGAAGGTTTCACCCAACGGAGTTTCAACAGATAAGTTAAAGTCCAATTTCTCCGGAGTCAAGTTTTAAACGTGAGCACAAGCAGGAGAGATAAAAGAATGGGTAGAACCGGTATCTAGTAAAGTATAAACTTCGTAAGAATTCAAGATTAGCTTACCCGTGATCACCTCGTTCGGGTTTCTCGCGTTTTGGCCAGTAACGACAAAACGCTCTTCAAGAACCTCTGATTTCGCCTTATCCGGGACAGCCCTTGGAATCACCACTCCCGCTGAACTTGGTTTCGCTATAGTACAATCTCGAGCGATGTGGCCTTCCTTCCCACAGTTGTAACACACCTTGGATTGTTGTGGACAGTTTGGGCTGATATGTCCCTCTTTCCCGCATTTGTAACATCTAACTGGCGGTCGTTCTCCTCCCCTAAAATTTGTTGTTGGTGCTGGTGCTGGTGCTGATGTCTTCCCGTCATTGTTGAATCTCCTCTTTCTGAAATTTCCACTTGACTCACCTCTCCTATTATCATGGCCACGATGACCACCCGAGTGGTTACCGCCTTTGTTCGTATTTTTCCCTCCTCGTTGGTTATCATCGCTCTGATGATTGCTGTCACCGGTATGACCCTGGTTGTGGCCCTCGGTTGAGTATACTCATTATCTCTCTCTAATAATTGGGCCTGTTGACAACGTCTGAATACAGAGAAAATTTATGAGAGATAAGGTATTGACGAATCTCAGGTTTTAAACCTCTCAGAAACATCCGCGTCATTCGTTCCTCATTTTGACCAAATGAGGTGCAAACCTGGATAACTCTGCAAACTTCGCCTCGTACTGGGACACCGTCATGTTGTTTTGTTCCAGTCTAATAAACTCAACCTCCTTCATATGACGAATACTTTCGGGAAGTACTTGTCATTGAACAGTTTCTGAAACGTTTCCCAGGACATATTGAGTGCGTCAGGCTGGGTACGCTTCACAGACTCCCACCAGTAGTCTGCCTCACCGCGGAACATAAAGGTAGCGAATGGAACCTTCTGCCTCCGTACATCCCAAGACATCGAATATCTTGGTAATTTGCTTGACCCATGTTTCCGCCATGATCGGATCCGGCTTTCCCTTAAATTCTGGTGGTCCCAACTCCTTGAACTGCTTGGCTGTGACAGACCGCGTGTTGTCATTATTTCCACCCGTATTTTTGTACACGAGTCTCCTCGTCTGATTTTGCATGAACTGCAAAAAGCTCCTAAACATTCCATCGTTCATCGTTTGCTCGGTAGTGTTGTTTACAGGAGGAATATTGCCTTCCTGTTGCACGTTCTCCTGGGTTTGTGAATAAAGGTTGTTCCACAGTCTCATACACTCCATTGTTAACGTTCTCAGCTGCCATTCTTAAATACTGCCATAAAACAAGGGTTAATAGTCATGTCATATATTATCCCTATACTCTGACCGACCAAATAAACACCAAATAAACTTAGTCAGGTCATACTAGCGAAGGAATTCCCCGTCTCTCTCCCTCCTAGTTCTTGTCTCACATCTCAGCCAGGGATCATATCCCTAGGCTCTGATACCAACTGTGACGCCCCAGAATAGGTATACAACACCCATTCTGAGTCGCCAAATACATGGTACAGAAAGCAAACTACAACTTCAATAATACAATTGTCGTGCAAAATACGACAACACATACTGTGAGTTAAATACAAATATTGTCTTCTAGACAATATCCACACTCAAATAAATCCTCATTACAATTATTCAAACACTATTTTACAGAAATAGTGAGGACTGCTAATACATCTTTCTAGAACCATTACTCCATACCCCGACTAGATCCTGCTATGTTCTCACCTCCTGAGAAGAAAAATGGAACAAAAAGGAAAAGGGTGAGCTCAACTAGCCCAGTAAAGAATATTATGACTAAGATAATATACAACAAATTATCGTTAGTCTTCAACAGGGAAAAATCTGATAAAATATAATCGACAACAAGTTTTAGAATCAACAACTGCAGCGGAAACAACAAACCATTAGAAGAGTCAAGTAGAGAAAGAATTCTACTATCTTCTAAGATTTAAAAGTCCATCATCAATATTTTATCCCTGTAACATCAATTAATAATCATCTTTAACCAAATATTTCATCTTTGCACTACAGGCCAAAGATATTCATTTGTATCATCAGTCGGTCATGTTCATCTCAACACCTGTTCATCTTTGCACTACAGGCCAAAGATATTCATCAAGTAATTATACATCTTTGCACTACAGGCCAAAGATATTCATTTGTATCATCATTTAGGACTGAGGATGATGAAAAATATCTTAAAGAGAACGAATCCAATGAGACAGAAGGACAAATAGTAGGGATTCGTATAACAGTTTATCCAAGATCAATAATACTTCATAATAATCAATTGTGAAGCAGAATTCAAAAATAAAGATCAAAACATGGATACAATCAAAGATAGTAACCATAATAGACATCTTGGACAAAAAAGGGAAAATTTTATTTTTCGGTGAATAGTGCCGTATTCGTGAATAGTGCCGTATACGTGAATAGTGCCGTATACGTGAATAGTAACCCCCGCACAAAAAGTTCCAAATTTGATAAAAATTCATATCATATTTCAGCATAATGATATTGAAGAAAATAATATCATTAAGAAGAAAATAATATCCCTTACCTCAAAATATCAGTACTTCTGGTCGGAATACCGGTATAAGGCTGAAAGAAACTTGCTCTGATGAATAGAAACTCTCAAAGTATCTAAATACTCACAAAATACACTCAATAATCTAGAGAGAGAAAGAGAGAAAACTTGTTTTCTGGTGTGATTTTCAATTCTAACTTAGCCCTCTATTTATAGGAAAATTTTGGTAGGTTTGACCTGCAACCTGATGGCTTTACCTGCTACTATTCCCACCCCACCACATTTGAAATATAATTCAGCACATTTCTTCACCAACCACAAGTGGGGCCCACCAATTCTAGAATTTTCCAACCAAAATAATAAACTCCGAAAATTCAACAATTTCTGAACCAGTCATCTTGTAAAATTCATAATAAATCATACGTTCATTTTTAACGGTTCAAAATTTGTGGACATATACTCAACTTATATATGTATAACATATCCAAAGATTACCACGATCCAACGGTCGGATTAAAAATTATAACACCCGCAATATTCTCAAAAACCCTGATTTGATTTTTTTTAATACCTCCATTCCGATAAAATACTGATAAAACACCTCAACATTAACTCCTTCATTTTTAACCACAAAAATATATCCCTCATTTATATCCACATAGAATAAATATTTCCTTATCATATGAATCAATAATTAATTATTCACAAATAATATTACAGAATCACATTTATGACAACCAGGCCGTTCCCAGGAAAGAGGGGGCTTTCCAATAAGGATTTCTCCTTACTGGCGCGCAATTAGATGACCAAACCTCTTTCGAAGACAGAACTTTCTAGACATTACCAATAATGTTATCTAATAATATTATTCAAATAATATGAATTATTGATCTGATAATGAAAATACTGTGCAGCAACAATTATTGAAACAACAATAATATAAAATATCAACGCAGCAATTATTGAATCAATAAAATAAAATATTGAATAATAACTACTGTAACAATTATTGAGTAGTGCCTTCTTACGTAAGAATCAATAATTGGTGCAATACCGTGTGCTACTGTATTTTAACCACCGGGTATTCCAACAGTATTAACGGTAACAACTACGCCGTTATTTATAAACAACTTATACTTGTCGTTTTCTTCATCAATCGCTTTCGTTATGGGGCCCACACAAGGCTGCGTCGTCGTACGAATATTCCCCGACAGCAAGAATATTCACGACCAACCAAATATTCACCGACCAAAAATAAATATTTTATAAACACTTGCTTATTTTGCAAAATTTGCACATTTCACCCAAACCAAAGTATTATATCAAATTAACCCCTTATTATTCACAATAATATTTAGAGAAAATTTAATTTTATTCATTAATAAGTTGGGGTCTTACAACCTCCCCTCCTTATGAAATTTCGTCCTCGAAATTGACGTACGTACCTGATGTTTCAAAAAGGTGAGGATACCTCGCTTTCATTTCTGATTCCAACTCCCAGGTCATTTCTTCAATAGCATGGTTTCTCCACAAAACCTTAACTTGTGGTATAACTTCGTGCGTAGGACATGCTCTTTCCTATCCAAGATCTTAAAAGGTACCTCCTCGTACGTTAAATCTTAGCTATCTCGTTGGTTCTAACTCAATAATGTGGTTCGGGTCTTTATACATATTTACGAAGCATAGATATGTTGAAAAAAACATTATGAACACGAGACATGCTTGGAGGTAATG